>VZRF01000543.1:35241-62602 GCA_013396875.1 Vireo altiloquus
CTGTAGCCCTACATGGAGTGCATGGGAAATGCTTTTGAACCCTGCTAATGAACATGAATTTTTTAATAATGAAATTTTCATTCTGTTTGTGTAAAGATAAGTGATCCTCCATGTAGCTTGGCTTACAAAATATCGTACTTTTGTGAGTTACTTTCCAGAGCAATAAAGTGATCCATTTATGACTAAAACTTTCATGCAAAAATGAACTATTAGTCTCTAGTCAACCCCTGAATTCTTGTTCATCAATTTGTTATATAGCCTTCCATCTAGATAGAGTAAATTAATATCATCAGCATCTTTAAGGCCATATTTGAAGCTGCTGCATGAAAGAAAGCAAACAAGAAAGGCTTTGAGAGGCATCCTTTTTTATCCTCAGCCATCATAAATAAAAAATTGAAATTCACTGATCTTTGCTCTCATACACATCCCATGCTGAACCTATCTCACATCTTTCATTAAGCTGCATAGGAAATCATTTCACATGATTAAAAAATCCAGATGAGCCAGCACAACAACAGCTGCACTGAGATAAATTGTCAATATTATTCACATCTAGATTTTCTAAGAAGTAAAATGAACTTGTTTGCACAGACTTGTGTCTAAAACCTTTAAGAATTATGTATAACAAGGAACATGTGAATGGCAGTACAAGAAGAAATGTCACAAATAAGGAACAAAGAAAGAACAGGTGTCAGATGGAGCTAAAATCACCAGGCCATCATACATTATGGCACATCTCTACATACAACTGCAAGATGCTCAGAGCAGGAAAACAAAAGGCAGACTACAACCAGAGAGGGAAACAATGCCTTTGAGTAGATCAGCAGAATTTCCTAATGGAGGGAGGGAGGAAAGAGAAAAATATAAAAATAGCCATCAGCTACTTGAAGGCATAAAAGGCTTGTGCAAAGAACAGGCACATGATTGCTAAATGAAAACAGTGTGACACATATGAGACAGACCCTTCGTAGAAAATGACCCTTTTTCTCTGTGCTATCACAAGTAATCCTACCCAGATTCCCTAGACAAACATTGTGTTACTTGTAAGGATGAAGAAAGGAGCTTAGGTATGAGTCAATAACCCCAGTTCTGTTTAAAAAAAAAACAAAAGAAAACCTTTCCTTCTTGTGGAGCTTGCAATGAGATTTGTTACACTAACTGTAATGTTTCTTTGCCTCTAAAACACCCACAGCTGTTGGAAATGTATTGTATATTATGTAGCAGCAAGTATTTGACAAAAGTCGTCAATCAACATTTCTCTGCCTAGCTACCATTTATGATTATTTTGTACACAGTTGAAAATTCAGAAAGTGACCATATATTTTTCTTTGATTCTGTAAGTAAACACAATCAAAAGCTTAGTAGAAAACTATTTCCAAGACAGTCACACTTTTAATGATCTTTGTCTTACAGTGCAAACTCCTGTCCTTTTCAACAAGAAGCAGTAATGTTCACAGAGCAAACCATAAAACTCTTGAGTCAAATCCCACATAAAAGCACTATAAGCAATCAAATAAAAGTGCTTGCATTTGTATTTCCTAAATTTAATGATACCACAGGGCATTTTCATGGACTGTCTTTTTTTTTTTTTGACAATTCTTCAATTTCAGTATTAAAGAGACATCATGTGCCATTAAAAGCTTTAAAGCTTTTCTTTTTAAAGTGAAGAAGCATGCAAACAAACTCTCCCCAATATTCATCTCTCTTGTGTGGCTAAATTGAAAATAACTCGAAAGTGATATATTTGATAGAAGAATATAGGTTAAAGATGCAAATGACGTAATGTCTCTGAAATGAGAAGAAAAACTCTTTGTTTGGATTTAACTCCAGCTGACAGTTTACCACACAGCTGCTCAATCACACCCCTCTCTGCCCTTGTTGGATGGGACAAAAAAAAAAGATAAGAAAGGCTTAATATTTGAAACAAATTAAAATATTATAATAATGATGATAAGACTTCTACTAATAATAATAGTATTTTAAAAAGGAGAGGGAGATAGAGAGAAAGAGAAAATCCAAGAAAGACAAGTGATGCAGAGTACAGTTTCTCACCACATGCTGCCCATGCCCAGTCCATCCCCCAGAAGGGACTGGCTCCTCCTGGCCGACTGTCCCCATTTTTATATTGGGTGTGACATTCTGTGGTGTGGAATATCCCGTGGGATATCAGATCAGCTGTCCCAGTTGTGCTCCCTCCCAGCTTCTTGTGTATCTGCCCACTGGCAGACCATGAAGTCCTTGACTTAGGGTAAAAAACTTCTTAGCAATAGCCAAAACATCCATGTATTATCAGCATCATTCTCATACTGAGTCCTAAACAAGCACTCTACAACTACCAAGAAGAAAATCAACTCTATCNTCTCAGCTCTGTTTTCTTCAAAAGAAGAGCGACAGAGGTTTTTTTTCTGGGACTTTGGTTTCTTCTTTTTTCTCTTCTGGACTTTTTCAGAACATTAGAACATCGAAACTGACCCAGCTTCGGGGAGGAGAGAGACCACACCCAGAAGGACTCTAAACTTTTCCAGGTTTCTCTCCACAGCAAGAAATTTTTTTTAATTTAGCATTATTATTATCTTCCTGTGTGTTTGTTAAATAAATAGGCTTTTTTCTTCTTCACTTTCCTCTGAGGAAATATTTCTTTTTCCCGAATCTGGTGGGGGTAGGGGTAACTACGACCTGCTTTTCATCAGGAGATGAAAATTTGTCTCATTTGTCTGAATTTTTCTCAAACCAGGACATCGCAGCACTGGTGGTTTTTTTGAAAAATCAAAATCATTCTTACATGCTTTTAAGGTTTATCCGAACTGCCATCAAAAAGCATTCTCTTATCTCCAAACCAAAAATATATTAATGGTAATCAAAAATAAGTGAAGGTATGCAATTTCAGTTTAAAACTACCACTGGCACACGTCTGAAAATTTAGCAATGTATGGCAAAGTATTATTTCCCTGAAGGGAGAATAAAAAAATGAATGGGGAAAAAAAAAAAACAGAACAAAAACCAAAACAAAAAAACCCCAACCAACCTTTCCAGTGTTTGACATGTTTAGAAATAATTTTAAAGGTTTATTCACCCCATTAAAACAGGCCAAGTATTGTTCATTATTTCAGTTCAGATAAAATAACAAATACACAAAGTAAAGTAATTTATCTGCTTTCCTTTCAAAATTATGCAGGCCCAAGAGCAATGAGCTGATTGGCACTACAATGAAAAGGCTTCATGCTGATAGTCATGCAGAAAGGCTGCTGGAATACTTTTTTCAGAGACATCTATAAACTGCCAAACAAAGATTAACAGTCATGGCAAAATATTACAGTTCCCAAGTCACAGACATTGTGACTTCTTTGACAAATGGGGCTTAATTCAGTTTTAAATGACACTGAAGCACTGACACTTTTAAGCTTTGATTGCATCTTAATTTAGAAACAGAGCAGAAGGTTCTTTTGTCTTATTGTAATGAACTTCAATTTAATAATTCATGATTTTTAATATTTTAATAGATTTCATGCTTTAGAGCCTACCCAAGCAAATCGTAAAACCACAGGGTATAGAAGCATCTTCACTACAACACAACAGCAAAAAAGATTTCACAGTTTCCTTAACAATGAAGTCTTGCCTCAGCAAAAACTTATATACCCTTTACCCTCACACATTAGGGAATTAGTATCAAGTAGCTATTCATTACATACCCAGAGATTTTGTACCAGTGTAGCTTCTTCTCTCTGGAGTTTCTAAATGATTAAAACTACATGAAAATGTAAAAATTCGTCAGTGAACAATGAGTAACAAAAAAGCCTTGGTCTAAAAAATCTAGGCAGTAATAAGAAAATTAATCACAGTAGGGAAATCCAGTTATTAAATAGTTAATTAATTAAATAAAATGTACAACTCTAATTTGTTTAGGAGAAAATATTTTTGGTAGAAATGTACAGAGTCATTGAAGTTAGCATAGTTGCTTACATGGGATTGCAAGATAGATTGCCAAGGATAGGCCTTCCAGTGACGGCATCCCTACATGTGTCCAGAAGTATAATGTAGCCAAAGGCATGGTGATTTTATTTTCAGGATCTCCTGTCTGCATGATGACAGAGGTCCAAAGTTTACAGCCAGGCCTACACTTTCAGCTTCAGGTTTCTACACCAGCAGATACTCCAGTTCATCACTTCTGTTACGAGAATGGCAGATCTGCGCTCAGGTGATTCAACGAGATCATCCTACCTATCTAGGCTCACCTGAAAAACTCCTTATAAAATGATACTGATTATAGAGCATTCTCTGGAGATGGAGATAAAGTCACAGAAAGTTTTTATATGTTCGACATCCTAATGACAAAGCTACAGTCGGTTCTGGATTTTCAAAGTGTTTCAGTTCTATCCTTATTCAGGACTTTGCAGCTGTTCTCCAAGAATTTTTCTGTGATCTCTCACTTTCTTTTTTTACTCAGCCTTCATCTGTACAAAACAGGATCTCTAGAAGACATTAATCAAAACGTCCCTTTTGGTGTTTCTCTTCTATGCAGTGGGAAATTCACAGCCAACATGCTCCTGAGTGAACGAATAAAGTTGAAAGAAACAAAGTACAAAGTGAAGAAGGGAAAAAGCACTCGTTATCAAATAAAACAAAGAGTTGTAGCTGACAAAGTTTAACTCATTTAATTTTTACTAAAGTACTAGAGTCTAACAAACCAAAAACTTTCTGGTTTTCCTTGTTTAGTGCTTTTCACACATAAAATATGTGATTCTATTCACTGTTAGTCTTTTTAAGTGGGTTTTAGAATTTATTCTGATAAGGCATTATTAAAAAACATGTAAAGCATTCAGGCTTTACTAAGAAGGCAATGTGTTTATGTAACTATCAAGAACATACACCAGTAGACATACTTGTCCCAAGAATGAAAAATGAAAGTGGTTTTTGGTTTGCAAAAACATTCTGATGTCTGTACCTTGGTAAAACTAAAATCTGTTTTTCTTCCATTTTGTCAGATGAGGTATTTGGAAAATAGGTCTGCTAATTTTTACACATCAAATAGCACTTTTTCTTGTGAACATTTCAGAAAGTTTAGTAAAATTATTTCATTTAGCTAAATCCAATCATTTAAGGCAGACCAGGGTGGAAGGAAGGATGGTGAGCAGCATGAGATCACGCATTAGGCATATACTACAGCAGTTTACCTCCTCTAAATCTCTAGATATAGGAATAGACTTAAGAACTTGAAGAAATAAGTCTACTGATAAAGGAATATTTTAGTCTTGATTTGAAGTTTTCTAAATCTCTGGAGTTTATTTTTAAGTTTTGAGAGAGTAATGGGGGCAATAAAGGAAAATTTTTTTTGGAAGATACATTTATGGAGAGGTTCCAGGACATAACTGCTATTAGGTAATAAATGACTGTTTTTCAACTCAGAAGATCTCTTTCAGTCCTCTTTCCTAGATCTTTGACTATACTTTATGGATCAAAAGAACTATTAACATTTTTCTTTTCTTTTCCAATGAAAATATGACAGAAGCAATATCCAAAAGCCTGTCTACAGTCTAAAGAAAGGAAAAGTTCTATCAATAAACTCGAGTGTAAAGGTTTCCATTTCTAGTAGAATTGCTATTTATTGCAAGAGTTTTGACTACTTGTTATATGGACAATCTTTTCTTTTGCAGTCATGCCATTCACAGAATTCCTATGGCACCAATGCAATAATGATACAAGAATTGTAAATACAGTTTGGGTACCAACATGCAGATCAAGTCAGAAATAAGCAGAAGAGCAATGCTTCACATCTGAACAGCTGCAACTATATTGCAGAAAAAGAAGCACACGAGGGCCTTGTCCCAGCTCACTCTTTTAGCAAATCCTTACCTGACTGTGGTCTCCAAACTGGGAGATGAGGTCTAAGTGCTCAAGTATCAAAATAGCCTCCAAGTATAGAGGTTTTATTAATATCCAGCTTACTAAACATGCAGGAAAGCACATCATTAAGCAACTACTTAAATAATCACTATCAACAAAGACTACTTTTATGCTAGATTTCTGTTCAATTTTGAAAGAAACATAGGAAGACCTTAGTGTGAACTCACACACTAAAAAAACATCAAGGAAGTAACACAAGAGATGTTTTGAGTGCCATAAAAGCTTCATATGCATTTATAATCTCTCCTATTCCTAAATGTTATGTTTATAGTGCAGTGATTTTTTTCAGTGGCTAACAGTGGCTTGTGACTTGCATCTGTCCATTTTTATAACATTCTATAAGTTCTTGAAATTTTTGATGCTGTCTTTTCATTTGAAAATAATAAAAAAGTTCAGTTCAGAGGAAAGGGAAGAAAGAAAAAGAAAAAACTCACAAACTCTGTACAACCATAGTGATTGTCCATTATTTTTCAAGGAAGATTTTCTCAGGAGACAATCCATCTGAATTTAAAAAAAAAAAAAAAGAAAAAAACCATATGTATAAAACTAGAAAATTATTTCAAATTATGTACCCCAGGATAAGTATATTGCAGCTACAGACAATTTTACAATTTTTACATCTTATATGTCTTCAATATAAGACGGATAGAGAATTGTCACTGTATGACCTTAGAACACAGTGCTGTTTTATGTAGTCTCATTGACCACAAAACTTCGGCATGGAAGTCACTGCCCAGCAACTGTCAAGGTTCTCATCAGTCCCAGATAACCCTTGGGACTCTAGGTTAGTCATCTAAGGATGAAACTTTGGAGAAAGAGTAAAAAATGAAGCGCAAGATTTTTAATATAACAGTGAAGTGATAGTTAAAACTGCAGGAAATTCTTCTGAAGTTTTATTATCATATCAAGAATAAGAACAAGCATTTCTGCCTGACTTCAGGCTGCTTCAATCATTCCTCCTTTACTAAGCACAGCCATATCTAAAATAGTGCTGCCTTAGGCCATTTCACTTGTACCACAAGTGTTCCATCCTTTCCCTTCAGTAAACATCTCCTGGTATTGTAGACACTTGAAAAGGTTTCCATTCAAGATAAGCAGAGCTGAGATTCAGACTAAAGAGCCCAGATTTCCTCTTGATTTGGGCCCAATGATTTCTATATCATCAGGCAGGCACTTCCTTTCCTTGATAAGTTCAGCAATGCATTTTACTGCCTAGTTAAAGTCTGGGCACAGATTCAACTTGTAGCACCAAACTGACACAGAAATAGATTATTGTGACACAATTAGTTTTCAAGAATAATTTGCCTAAAATGTTAGAGGCAATTATCTTTTGTGGGAACTCCCCTGGTAAGAAGGGACACGAGGCTTCTCTGTTATGCTAATACACCCCAGGTGAACATATCCTTGTTCTGCTCCCTCTGTCAGCCCTGCCCCTGCTCCAAAGTGTGCCTACTCCCCCCATAGACCTCTGTTCCTCAGCCACCTCCATCTGCTTCCCCTATTCATTCCCCTGCCCTGGTCCCACATTTGTACTGCCCCATGCCCCCTTATGGTTTGCCCCGGTGCTCTCTCCGCCCCTAAAACCCCATATTTAATCCTCAATCTTCCCATGAGTCTTTTGTCTTTGCCTCTGGCTTTCTATACGTGCGGGGCTGGAATAAACATCTCTGGAAACTCAGGCAAAGATCCTTCCCTACTCTTTGCCACTGGCGCAAAAGCTTCTGGAAGGTTGAGGCACCATAATCACCCACGCTGTGCCCAACAGTCTTTCAGGTCAAAAGCAGAATGTCATGACACATATGTTTAAATAGTTCTGTCATATGCAACTTAATGCCAGTCTTGAAACTGAATAATTTAAGCATTCTTCTACCAGTCATTATGCCTTAATTTTATTACCATGATCTCTGAATGCATTTTTAAATTGATTAACATGTATTTTACATTCGTTCCCTTTCTAAAAATCTTGGACTGAAATGAGAATATTACCTTTTTTTTAACAAGCTCTTAGACTATTAGAATTGTGTCTTAGAGTTTATTAGGTTATAAGGGCCTTTTTTATTTAAACCATTTATATTTATTTAAATATGTGATCAAAGTATATGGAAACAATCTTCTCAGCATTTTAATAGTGTTGCAATTAGATTTTTAAAATACACACAGATTGGACCCAAGATGTTTGCGTTATTTTATCACAGTTCTCTGAGTGCCTCTGCTGTCCAAGTTTAAAGTTTGAAGGGTTTACACATTATTCTGAAGAGACACAGAAGAAAAAGCATATCACCAAAAAATTAACAGTGCCATAAAACGGGATTATATCAAATGTGTAGATTTCATCATCTTAATGGTACCTTTGATTTTCCCATGATGAAACAAAGAACAAAGGATATACTTCCAGTAGATTGAAGGGATCCTTACTGGTGCTCTTTCCAAGAGGCTCTGCTTAATTTATCCTAATGAAAAAGGCATATTCCCGTCAAAAGAAAAGTGGCATAATACCACAGAACTGGAAGTTATGATTTACTCTCATGAGACCCTGTAGGAAGCTCATGCCGGAGCAGACTCCTGGCAGAAATTGAGGCCCTGCAAGAGGGAAGTCCACACTGGAATCAGGCTTGCCAGCAGGATTTGTGACCCCACTGGAGACCCACTCTGGAGCAGCCTGTTTTTGAAGAACTGAAACCCATGGGAAGGATTCGCATTAGAGAAGTTCATGGAGGACTGTCTCCTGTGGTTGGTACCCAGTGCTGGAGCAGGGGAAGGATGTGAGGAGTCCTCGCACTTAGGAGAAAGGAGTAGTAGAGACAATGTGTGATGAACTGACTGCAGCCCCTGTTCCCCATCTCCCTGTGCTGCTAGGAAGAGGCAAATAAAAACAGGAATGAAGCTGAGCCCAGGGAGGAGGGAGGTGTAAGGGAAAGGTGTTTTAAGATTTGGGCTTATTTCACATTATTCTACTCTGAGTAGATTGGTAATAAATTAAACTGTTTTCCCTAAGTCAAATCTGTTTTGCCCATGACAATGACTGGTAAGGGACCTCTCCCTGTCCTAATCTCAACCCACAGACCTTTTGTTGTATTTACTTTCCCTGTCCAGTTGAGGAAGGAAGTGATAGAGCAGCCTTGGTGGTACCTGGCACCCAGCCAGGGTTAACCCACCACGGGCCCATCCATTATCTGACAGTCCTAGAAATCTTGGAATTATTCTAAAAAAGCAAAGACAGAATCTTGTCCTAAAAATTCATAGCCTAAGTGCACAATCTAACAAAGGTCTATTTTTTATCTTGTAATGAATGAAAGGGTATCTATTAAAGCATCCAGTGAAATTAAGACAAACACACAAACAACTAAAAAATTACCTGGAAGGAGAAAAATTATTAGTGCTTTAAATGCTGCTAATGCTTCGCAGAAAGATTCTGGCAAGAGTTCTTAGAAATAGAGAGCACCTATTTACAAATCCATTCTTTTAACATACTGCCTTTCAAAACCCCTGGCTCTGTAATGTCATGTGAATACAAAATCTAATAAACTGTAATGGAATTCTGCATAAATAGAGGGTTAATATTGTGGCTGGCCGATTCCCTAATCTCAGTTTGGTATTTCACACAGCTCGGTTATGAAAGGTTGCAAATATTGTTTCCTTATCCTAAACTTTTCATGCACTGTACACCTCTGACAGAACTGGTCCATCTATGTTTGGATACTAATTCAAGTTTATATCCTTAATTGTTTACACAGACATACAAAGGGAAATAGCTAAGAAAACATTTCTCATTTTTTTGCTAAAATATTGATAGGAATGAAAGCTGATGAACTTGAAAATCAATCCACATGTGCATTTTCAGGTAATCAGTTCATCTAAATGCATAGAGAGAAAAATACATAGTGAAGAAAGAACATGTAAATATATAGAGAGATTAAAAGAGTCAATTTGAAAAAAAGATGCCTAATACAAAAAAAAGTTCCTTACAGAATAGAGTAAAATAACGTATACATACTACTTCAATGTCAGAAAATATTAACTCTATCCACGCAAAAAATTTTAGCTTTTTTCCAAACTTCAAAATGCAAATCATAAAACTCTCAGAAAATTCAGAGAAGTAAAATGAAAGGTGTGCTCCCCTCACCTGCTAAAGCAAAAAAACCACAATATATTTATAATGACATGAACCAAAATCCATTTCTGAAACCTTTTTTTAAAATGAAGTTATTAGTCAGCAGTGAAGAACTATCAGAATCAGAAGTCATGGGTGTTTATATTCATTCATGATTTTCTGATACTCCTCATGAAAGATTCAGAGATAACTCAGTGTCCAGCCCAAATTTCAGTAATTACATTCTGCCTCTTTAGGTTGCCAGGTGCCACTGGCTGCAGCTGAGCTCTTGTTACAATACGTAAGAGTTTGCCAATACAGCTGCAGTAAATTATATGGCATGAATTTATATTTTAATCTATTATTAACTTCATTTCTGTAGAGGTTTAAGAAAAAGGAACAAACAGAAAAACAGTATTATGTGGAACAATAATTCTGCCCAGAAAAAGATATATTTTATATCACATGTGGATGATGAGCCAGTAAGCTTCAAGTCATTACACATTCAGAATAAAGAATGTCAGGAGAAAAAAAAAGCTTTTCAAGTACAGCATATAGGACTGCATAACTTCTGAATCACTCATCTTCCACCAAATGAAGGATATAATAACCATAAAGTACAAGTTCCCTTTCTGTCATTTGTTGTTTTTCTCCTCTGCTTCTGTTAAGTACAGTTTTCATTTGTCTAAACACATTCTAAGTGAACTTGGTTTTGTTTGTGAAGGGGGACAGGAGATTATCCAAGCAAAATTTCAGGCTTTCTTTTTTTAAATTGTTTTGACATCAAGGATGCAGTATTAACTACTGCAGTGATTTTTAGCTCTTATTTTACTCTCCAAGACAAGAAAATAACTGTCACTTCCTTTTAGATGCATGTAGCTATAAATACAAGATTTCCTGAACATCAGATATTTCCACTATTATGTAAATCTGGACAGTAAATATTCCTTATGCAGGAACAGTCAGTTGACAAAATTTTTAGCAGTGTTTAATACCATGTCCCACAGTGACTGATCATATCGGAAGTGTAAGCAAAACACTGAGTTTGCAATAAGTTCCCATTTCTAATGTCTCCTCTAAAGTTCTATCCTCATAGACCACTGCAATAGTCCTGAACTGCCAACAGATTGAGAGTTAATGAGGAAATATCAATCCATCCAGAAATCCTCCAGGATAAGTAGAACCTGCCAACACCACTTTTGTATACCTACATCTTGAAAAGAGGATTCCTCTTATCATTTTATCAGAAGTCAAGGAAAGTTGAAGCTTCTTCTGAGGAAAAAGAGCAAAAGAAAATCCTAATTGGTTCCACAAGATTTTTTCCTTTTCTATTTTGTAAATAAATACAGCCATCTACCTATGTATGCATGTGCACACATACACAGTCTCATATCTTTATGTACATATTTTATTGATTTTACAGAGGATTATTGGAAATGTGTGCAAAAAAATCCTTCAAATGTTGTTCAGCTGAACCCCCAGCCATCCAATGTAATTACAGTACTGTTTTCTAGTAAGTAAAATACAATAACAAAAGTATGTACTATAGATGTTTGAAGAATCCTTCAAAAGCATTTTGACCAACAGCAAGACATTAACTCTGAAGTTACAGACAGGCATGATCTGAAACATCTTTCTCCCAGCTACATTTGTTGGTAGAAGGTTTGAATCACAAAATAGATTCTCAGTTGATGTAAACTATAAGGAAAAAGAAAAAAACACATCAAACAAGTCTTCCCCCAAGGCGTTTTTCAAACAGTGAAGTTGCAAGTCTACTAGATGAAGAAATGGCTGCTTAATTTTGAATTTGAGAAGTACTGTAAATCAAACCAGAACGGCTTGAAAGAAGTTATCATAGTTTGTTCACATATGTAAACACTAAATTCAAACTATTACCCAATGCAAATTTCTTGCAAGACTGTAGGTGAAACATCTTTCCCTTTTAAATTAATTGCTTATTACAAACATTATGAGTAAAACCCACAGAATGGCTAAGTCCAACAGCTAACTTAGCTGTGTAAATATATAGGCCATGCTGAGCAACATGGCCAAGTTCCCAGACTAAAAAGAAGTGGTTAAATCTCAAATTATCTCATAAGGGCCCTGGCCTTTCACATTTAAGTGAATTTAGATAATTTCGCCTCTATCAATCAGGAAAAGTAAATAGCAGACTTTCTCATACCCTAATTCAATTTACTGCTTGACTTCTACTTCATCTCCCTCAAAGTGTCTTTTCAGAGAGATTCTATACAGTAAAAAGCCTTTCAGGTCAGCATGTGGGGATAGAGTTTTCATTAGCAATAACTGAACTTGTTTGCGTAACTCTGTGTAAACCATTCTGAGGACAAATTCCCTATCAAAGCTGCATCATTTTCAGAGGGAGGCCTCTTTGTGAAGGAGAAGCTTCCCCAGCAAGCTGGCAGCCAAGTCATTGCAGTTATTTCCACTCACTCTCCCTCTTTCTTACTTAGAGAAACTGTAATAGATTAATTAATTTGGGTTACTTTCAAATGTCTGAATTCCAGAAAATTCTACCTAATCTAATTATTGAAAGGACTAGCAGTGCTCATCCTTAGTGATCTCACAGTCATGACCATTTAGTTGACTGACAAAGCCATAACATGAATAGGAAGGCAGTTAGATTTCAGAATGGCTGAAGAAAAATATCTCAAAACAGCAGAAACTAATTTTTTGCCAATTAGTTCTACTCAGAGAAGGGAACTCACATGTAACAAGTTTAATCCTGTTAAATTACAAATTTATCACAGATTTGTCACAGAATCACAGAATGTTCTGAGTTGGAAGGGACCCACAAGGATCATCAAGTCCAGCTCTTAAGTACATGGCCCACACTTGGATCAAACCCACAACTTTGGTGTTATTAGCACTATGCTCTGACCAACAGAGCTAATCTCTGCTCAGTAATATCTGATCAAATCTTATTTGAGCCATGCAGAAATTTTATAAAGGATTCAGAGGAATATAAGTTAAACAGGTTACTAGTGATTTGGTAACTGCACATGCAAATGATTTTGTGCTGTAAGTAATGTGAAATAATTTGAAACGCTTACTTATTAAGAGAATGTACTTTGCCACCTCACAGAAAGATGCATTTTTAGTAATAGCAGACTATAGAAACCTTCAGTGACCTTTCAAATCCCTGAACAATGAAGAAAAGAGGAGTGTTCAGGTTAAATACCATAAATAACTTCTGATCTGAGCAGATAATTAGGAATAAAAAGAATGAGTCCGGGCCTCTGATGTACAAACTCTTGATACACAGAAGAATGTCTTCAGTGTCAGGCTAATCATCAATATGGATATTGGAAACTTTCTACCCCACTAGTTAGAAATTCATTATGATGAAGAAAAGAAACCTCTCTAGCCACATGACCAGAAAGTCCATGATTCTTAATATCAATCAGCAACGCATTCTCTCCTATTAAGGAAAAAATTGGTTCTGGTCCTAAAACTATTAAAAGGTTTTATCAAAGTGTCATTGCAGAAAAGCACTAGCTTTTGAACTGGGGTGCTTTAGCCTGGAGAATGGGAGGCTGATGGGAACAAGGACAAAATCAGTCTCTTCTCCAAGCAACAAGCAGCTATAGGACAAAATAAAATGGCCTCTAAACCACAGGAGATTTAGATTGAATATTAGGAAATATTTCCTCACTGAAAGGGTGGTCAAGCATTGGAACAGGCCAACCAGGGAAGTGTTTGAGTCACCGAATGTGGAGGTATTTAAAATGTAGAGATGTGGCACTTAGGGACTTGGTTTATTGATGGACTTGACAGTGTTAGGTCAGAAGTTAGTCTCAGTGATCTTAAAGGTCCTTTCCAACCTAAATAAACTCATGAGTCAATCTCAGAAGAAGTTTATACCACTCTCTGTAATTACTTTAATGTCTTTTCTTAGTCAATATGTGTGATCTCTGTGCTGTGTGTTGATTTAAAATTTGAACACAAAGGTTTTGGTATCTTCTCTGTGGTTTTGAAAACTATTGGTCCAAGAGACCAGCAAAACACTGCTCTAACACTCTCAAACACTAGTCACTTTTAGTATCAGAGATACTTCACTTATCTCTCTTCTCGGTTGAATTTCAGTTGAAATTTCATTATACAACACCCGAGTGACAGTACAGACTGTAATTCACCAGCAAAATTAATGGTAGCAGTAAAGAAATTAAGGCTCAAGTAAGCAGCCCCTGCTCTAGACAGAAAGCTTGAGCAAATCTAACCAGAAGCCTGTGTAATCTCACTGAATTGCTACACAATTTGTTACACAGACAAGATCCACCAGATTGTTAACTGATCCAAATCCATGGTAAAGCAACATTTTAGCTCAGCAGTAGAAGATAATGGCACTACCCATTGCCTCGGCAACAGTTGTGAAGAGAGACCTCTACACCCCAGTCCTTTTTCATTTCAACAAGGTCATGATTACAGTCCTTAGAGTTACTATTGTGCTCTTCCCTGGGGGTATAAACCATATATAATCCCAAGAATAAAGCAAACTTTGGTTTTCTTTTTCATACTTCAAACTACATCTTCTACAACAAAGAAGTCACACTGATTTCATAGACCAGTACACAGGTAAGGAGTTTTCTGAACTTGTACGTTTCTACTGCTGAATATAATCAAAGTATTGCACACTTAAGTAATATTTATGCACAGAAAATGCAAAAGTCGCACCTTCATAAAGAAGCCATCAATCAACATTGCCTTGGTTAGATGCTTCAGATAGACTGACAATCTCTACTATTGCTTAGAGTTAATTATCCTTCATGACCTTTTGAGTTCTTATAATGTCATGAAACTTAACTCTTCTTAGTCTTCTCACCTATGTCTGCAAATTAGTCAGGTTACAATTAGTGATTAAGAGCTGCTAATTATAATTTTTTATATAAAATGGCAAACTCATCTGCTGAATGGTTAAACTAGAGATGATTCTTACAGCATGAACATGTATGTTCCTGAGGCATTCTCATAAACCTTTAGGAAACATATATGGTTGAAGATAGTTATGAGAAATGTGTCTGTTAGGAAGATTACATAAAAAAGTACCTTCTACTGTTTCTACTGGGTTTTATTTGTTTTCTGTGAGATATCTTATGTCTTTCTTTAAAACATGCATCTTAGAAGTGATTATAGGTTTCTACTTTCATTACCTGTGACTGAAGGGATTTTCACATCTCACAGCATTAACAGACATAAATAAACCTCAGTTGGAAAGTAAACAAACCACTGTTTAAGCCCTTCTTGTTTTCTTTCCATTACTGTTTTCCAGCTCAAAAATTTTGCTTTTTGCACAGACAAGAGTAATAGTTCCATTTTGGCTTACACTACACTGCAAGATAACCTCTAACAACACAAACAATCAGTTTTCCTTGCAAGTGCTTCTTTGTAAATATTATTATTTTATCACTATTATTTTTAAGTGTGACTTAAGCAAAATAGCACACAGTACACAGGTAAAGCTTACATATGTCATTAGTCATCCTATAATTCCCCTTGACTGTTTCAAACTGCTGAGGTCCTGAACTTCTAGGTGATTACATTGGTTGGAGCAGAGCAGCCAGCCTGTGATCCTTAAGTTTTAACTTTTATATTTTTCAAATCACATACTACCTAGTGTAACTCTGAAGTTTCTTGTAGCTTGTTAGGTGCTGCTCTCCTAAGATAGACATAACAAAGCCTCTCTAGCTTGCTCTCCAAGGATATCCAGACCGTCCTAGGCCCAAAAGTGTAAACCTTCATCTTGGGGAAGAAAGAGGGGGGTAAGCTTGGGGAAATTACATAATTAGCTAAAGTTTTAATTGGCAAATTTATGCTGATATGCAAATGGACCAAACCTGTAAAAGTGTGAAGAACTTGTGACCTGTCGTCCATCTTGAGATCCACTGAGGCAGAAGCGTCCAGACCCCCAGGGTGTAACCTTTGAAGGCCTTTCAAATAAATACCTCCTTTATTCCCTTATTCCTTTCTAGTCTCTGTTTCTAGGTGGCCATTTAAGGCAGTACCTGTGTAAGCTCAAACAAGGCTGTGAATGTCAGTAAACATTTGGTTTACAAGGTATAACACATCTTGTTTACACCAGAAAACCCAACCTCCCTCCTGATGATATTAAGAGTTCACTGACAGGAGGGGAGATACATCACTGTAAATAAATAGACAACTCCATTTTAAGCATTCTTGTGAAAAGCCCACATTACATGAAATCTTCAACAATAAATTGAACACAATACTTGTAACAGAGAAACTGAAAATAATTTCTGACAGTTGAGGCATCTCTTTTGGCCTACAAACTGCCTGAAAATCTCAAGAATCATTTCTTTTCTACTAGTGAACACCAGCTTGGGAACAAACTTTCAGTGACTGATCATGAACATCAGAGCTTGTCTCCTCTGAAGAAAGTCTGAAGGAATTGGGATTGTTCAGCCTGGAAAAGAAAGGGCTTTGAGGTGACCTAACTGTGGCCTTCCAGTAACTGAAGGGAGCCTACAGAAGAGATGGAGAGAAACTATTTACAAGGGCCTGGAGTGACAGGACAAGGGGGAATGGCTTCAAACTAAGAGTAGGGTTCAATTAGATATTAGGAAGAAATTCTTCCCTGTGAGGGTGTTGAGGCACTGGAACAGGTTGCTCAGAGAAGTTATAGATGCCCCAGTACTGGAAGTGTTCAAGAACAGGTTGGATGGGGCTTGGAGCAACCTGGTGTAGTGGAAGATGTTCCTGCCCACAGCAGAGAGGTTGGAACTAGATGATCTTCAAGATCCCTTCCAACCCAGGCCATTCTAGGATTCTGTCATCTCAGACTCTCTAGGCCCCTTAGGACATCTCTTCTCTACTGTTACGTGAGTAAAGAAGGATTTAAAAATTCAGCACAAACATATATATATATTTCCTTCAAGAAATCAGTGGTGTTCTAAACCACTCTGGCCTTTGCAATAATTTCTCCTATAGTTTTTCTGTAAGTAGAAAAAAAGCACTGGCAAAGCTTGTTGGACCATGGTTCCAGATACAGACAGAAACAAAGGCAAATTCAAGCTGTCATCTGGAGATAGGACAGTGAAAGGACAAATAAGAAGTAGCAACTGATTTACTGCTAAATCTAGTATGTGTTAAGCAGACGAAAAGGAAAAATCAGGTTCCCAGTGCATATTCATCATAACTTTTGCTGCAAACACCATGTAGCATATCCAAAGGTTTTAGCACTTTTCTAATAAAGAAATAAGCTTCTGATATTTAGCTCATTACTAACCATGAAGGAAATTTTTGCATCATGCTTATTATGGTGTATAACATGGCTGTATGCAGAATAGAAGTTTCCGTAAAAAGAGGTTGTACTGAAATTAGGAGTATGCTTTTTCTGGCTCTGGGAATTTTTGCTTATGCTAACACCTCATCTCTTCTCATGGGTTACTGTAAAATGCAGCCAAAGCCTTGCCTCTTTCAGAAAGCTCTGGACATGAATTTTGCCTCACCCCTGGCTCCTTCAAACTGCAGTATTATTTATTCTGCAAAGAATACACAAAAAGCCCTTGAATCTCTGGAGTGAAGCAAGCCTTAACTGAAGATGAATTTTTTAAAGAGCAAATTTTAGAGGGGTTTGTCTTTCACTTCATCCAGAAAAATTTCCTCACTGAAGTGGTTGTCAAGCATTTCAATGGACTGCCCAGGGAAGTGGTGGAGTCACCATTCATGGAAGGGCTCCAAAAATGACTGGACATGGCACTTAGTGCTATGCTTTAGTTGACTAGTTGGTGTTTGGTCAAAGGTTGGACTCAATGACCTTGAAAGTCTTTTCCAATCTCAATGATTCTATGATTTTCTGATTCATAACATGAAGATATCCTAGCTCCTTAATACAACTATATGATGAAAAAAAGAATACCCAAAATCTTGGATTGACTGTAGTAATTCTGACATGGGGAGACAAAAAGGCCAAAGACAACAAGAAGCCCTGATTTTGCATTGGAATAAAGGGAGCATGGAAAAAGTTCCTGTCCTTACATTTTGCTTTACGCATCTACACAAAGCATCCCCAGGCTGTGTATACACAGGGGGCAAGTAGTGTCTTGACCACGTCCTAATTTCTGCTTCCTAATTTCAGGTATTATGGCATTATTCATTATTACTTCAGTTTTGTGACCAGCTTCCCAGTGGATGTTCCAAATAATTGACTTTGTGTCTCAGTCACTTTCATAAACACAGAGAAGCCAGGAGACAGGAAGCTAATCTTCTTTTTACAGGAAAAGGCAGGATATGTGCTTTCAGTATCAATCAACTCTGTAAAAAGATAGTACTCTGTTAAAAAAGCTTTTAAACTTGAAAGGTATTGTTTGTAATGGTACTACACAAGCACTCCCCTTTATCAAGTCTAGCTCCTGGCTGTTCTGCTGAATTCTATGTAAGGTGTACAAGCCTATTGTCTTATCACATGTGAAATTCAGAATCATGCATCTTATTTCTTTCACTTGAATTATTTGGCTGTCTGCTTTACTTTTCCACACAAAAGAGTCAGTTCCAGCTCTTCATTTTAATGTCTTTTTTTTAATGTAGGGCTTTCTTAATCCTAACATGGCAGCTTTTATCTTTGAAGCAAGTAAACAGATTTCTTTTAAACCTGAAGACTATAAGGGTTTGTTCATCTTTTAAGTTCTTAGTACTCTAATCCTATATTCTGCTTTGAATTGTAATGTGAATTTACAGTCAGAGTTGACAGGGATTTTTTTTCCTTTAAAGTATTATGCTGGAGATTGCATGTATCAAGGAACAGGTAACAGAATGCAGGGAGAGGTGGCGGTGGTGTGTTATTACAAGTCTGGCTAATAATTTGTTTAGTAATTTAGTTCAAATAGGTTTCTAGCAGTTATTAGGGTCATTAAAGCACAAAGCAGGTTAGTCAGTCAGTTCCATATTCAAGCCCCTTAACTCACTGACATTGTTTGCCTGTGGTGGAAGAAAGGATCACACATCTGTGCCTGTTATTGTGAATATATGAGATTTCCATTGCAAGCTAGTACAATTTGCTTCATTTTACCACAAGGTAAAGTTTTAACCCCACCTCTGCTCCTCCCCCATTTCATTCTTTCTAGAGCTGGGATTGCTGATTGTGCTTTCATTATGCATTCTTACTGACAGGCCAGAATATGGAGTTTGTTAATGCATAATACACTTTTGATTTGCCTTCTTTGTAAAAAAAAAAAAGCACCGCACAACAGAAAGAAGGCAGATAAATGGTCATTAGGCATTATTTTTAGTGCATAGTGCAATTACTGAATGAATGTTACGAGTGAGATCTCCATGTCATGACATCATGACTTTGGGTTTATTTCTGAGGGAAAAAATCCTAAACAGTGTTATTTTTCACCTGCAATTGCACACTGGCCTGACCCTGAAATAAAAATGCTTTTTTCCACTTTATTTATTTAGTAAATATATTACTTGGGCAACTGGAGGTCAACATTATTCTGCGAAAGTTCTCAGGTTAAGTAGCCCATTCACAGCAGCTCTCAGCCTCTCTGGCAGCATTCAGAGACATGATGGCTTTAAGGAGGCTGAAGGCCAAGATTTCCTTTGTCACCAGGAAATTAATTTTATTGTGTAGCCTAGTGTAAAGGTGCAATGGAAACAAACATTGTTATTACATAGGGTAAGCAGTTACAGAGGAGGGCTTTGTTGCCATGGTTTTAGTTAGTTCATTTAAAATAAAATGCACCTTTATATCTCATTTGAGCAGAATTTTGTCCTTCTTAAAAACATGAGCAAATAATTTGTGTGGTCTGGATACACAATGCCAATAATAACAACACATAACTTTCACACAGCTCAAACAGTAGAAGTCCTAGATGTCATAGTTCTTCTAAGCCCCAGATAAACTAAGAGGTGAGAAGAGCAAAAAGAGGTACTGAGAGATGTTTGATTCCCCGCAGGAGCTCCTGGCATGTTTGCCATTGTTTCTGTCATGTTTTAGAATGGAACCTTGTGGGAAATGCAAATGGTGAGAATGCTTTTAGTTTGAGTGAGAAAAGCAGGTTTCAGAAATAAAGCAAAGATTTTAGGTTCAGCTGCAGCTGCAAAATCAGAATGTAGAAGAAGATACAATAATCTAGACTGCAAGGACATCAGAACAAGGGTTAGTGTTCCTAGATTTGGCTCAGAGAAGTATTGAGGCTGCATAAAACGTGCTTAGCAAGGACACTGAAGTTTCAAGCTCTATAAGGGAATATTGTGTATTGTTAATACAAGCATACAAGCTAGTATTGTTTGTAACAGGTATACATGTGCTTTTAAGTGACTGGTTAGAACACTTGTCTGTAAACTTTAGAAGCATGTTATTGGCTGAAAAGCTTTTAAGAATGCTCTGTATCTAAGAAATCTTCAGGTTGTCAGCAGACGTGAGCCATGTACATCTCTGGTGTGCATGAGGCTGATGCCTGAATAAAATAAATAATTAAAAGCTCGTGGAGTGTCTGTCTGCTCCCCCGTCCTGTTTGAGTGGTACTCCGACAGAACCTCTTACTCTGAAAGGATCAGAACCTTCAAAACTTATGGGGAGCAACAGAAAGGCAACTTCTGCCATAATAAAATTCAGTGATAATCCAGATTAACCAGGTCATTGTCTATGCAAAGGCAGGAAAATAATATATCTCTAAAGGAAATATTCCCATTAGTACCTGTACAATGCTGTATCTTGCATCTCAATAGTTTGGAAGCATGTCAGGCCGCATCAGACTAGCCCTAGGTCCTAGGTCATGCACACAACTGTAAATGTAACCCACTGGCAAGCTGGCAAGCCTTGCCAGGATAAAGGTGGAACTGTTAAGTTATAAGTTAAGTACTGTTAAGCTTGAGTGCTGTTTAGTTTGTAGGCTGTATTCCTTTTTATCCTTGCCTTTACTATCCTTTCGTCACACACACCTAAGAATCCAAAAATTATAGGAGCCTCTTAGGGTAAAACAGCCTTGTACTCAAGAAGAAAAAGGTCATTTGTTTAGTTCTATTGTTTTCTGTATCGAAACCTGAGGTGTTGGTGTGGTGGTGCATCATCCTCCCCCTGCTTTTCAGGCCTCACTGCTACCTGAGAAATGCTCAATAGGCCTCAGCCTTGAACAACAGGGCCTGGGAACAGCTCCTCTAGGGCTTATCAGAAACTCTTGTCTGCTCCCAGGAACTGCGGCTGTCCAACAAGTACCTGTTTTCTTTATAAAGAGCCTTGAAAACTATTTTTCTTGCTTAAATGGCATAGCATCCCTGTTCTCACACCTTCAAGGAAAGGTGTACTGACCTGAAGTGTGGCCAGAATGAAACATCGTTATGACTAAAGCCCACTCTCTTCTAACCCTTATATACGGTGGTCCAAAATGAGACCCTCTGAGCTCTTCTGAACTGCAGTGGGCTGTGACCAGCAACCTCCCTCTGAGTGGGGCCTCTCAAAGCCAGTGAACCCTCAAGTTTCCTGTACTTGGACAAACACCAAATGACAACAGATCCTGGGCCGATAACTCCACTTCTCAAGGCCCAACCCTTTGCCCACTGGGGAGATGCAAAGGCTTCACAACCTTCAAGGGGAATTTTTCACAAGTACCTTGCACTGACTGTTTATGTCTGTGAGCACACACATGCACATATGTTACAGCAAATCTGGGAGAAATGCTGCTTTCTTAGATGTTTAAGTACCTTAGATGTTAAAGTACCTTAGATGTTAGGCCTGTAAATAATTTTAAGTCATAACTTATAAGCTAAGTGAAATGCTGATAAGTGTTGTTCCTTTGCTAAACTGGTAAGTTGTAAGTTAAGTACTGTTAAGATTGAGTGCTGTTAAGTTTGTAGGCTGTATTCCTTTTTATCCTTGCTCTTATTATCCTTTTGGCACACACACCTAAACACACATATACACAGAAATAGTTCTCAGTTTATTTCCATTTTGATTGACTGGATTTCACTGTTGCTTTTTTTCTTTTCCTCAGTGTGCCTTAATTAGCTAGTAAGTAGACTTACCAATGAGCTATGTCTTGCTTAATATTATATCCGATTATATCTGATTTTTACAGATACCCTTGCTGGTGGTTTTTTACTCAATCTCAAACACTTGCTCATAACAGCTGGTCATAACATGCTAACAGTGAAGTGATGGCAAGCAGAGGAACTTCTCCAGTATTTTTTGTATAGCAAAGGTGTCAGTGCCCAGCATGCTGGACTGACTTGAGCAATTTCCCTTAGACTAACAGCCTTTTGTTACCAGGAGAATATTATAATAGATTCTGAAATTAGACAGGCAATCCATAAGCTACATTTATTCAAGTATATATTCCTTTTCCAAGCAGCATACCTCACAAGTACACAATACAGTTTACTACAGTTCTGTGCCAAGCAATCAGCTCCATTAAAATAGGTCACGACATTCAAAATTCCATTTTCTGATGATTAGAGAAGTGAAGAAAATGCAAGATGCTTTTTTTTTTCTTTTTTTTTTTTTCCAGCAGAATAGAATATAAGTTAGATTGAAGACCATTTTGGGATGGTGGCTGGACCCTATAATTTCAAAAGAAATGGATGTTTGCATGTCAAATGTTCTTTAAAAATCCTGCCCTTTCAGTATAGATTTCAAATTTCAAAATATAAGGTCTGTAAAGCATAATGATGTATGCTGCAATTTTCTTACCTAAAATTTAACCACCTATATTTTGAAAGATTACTAATAAATGCAAACCTAACCTAATTGATACACAATTTATTCCAAAGTTTAGAAACCCAAAGCGGAGATCTAAGGTTATAATTAAACACAAAGCAGATAGACTTTCAAGTATAAATGACCATTTGTTACAAGGTTAAAGCTCTCTTCCACCATGCAGATTTCCAGGTAATACTTCTAATATGAACATCTTTCTGAACTTGCCTTTACCAAATGAGTTATTTGTTTAATTTCCAAAAAAAATTTTATAACATCTTTTATAAATACCACGATGCTTATGGCAAAGAAGAATTCAGCTGAGAAGAAATAAAGCAGGACTGTTAAAATGCAAGTCAACATAGTTCAAAATCTTATTTTGGGATAATTGAGACATAAAATAAATACATCAAAGCCCATACTTCAATTCGGAAATCCTATATGGTCTGCAAAACCTGAACTTTTTTTTCCAGTGGCATCAAACAAAAAACAAAAAACAAAAAGCAAAAAACAAAAAACAAAAAACAAAAAAACAAAAACACCAAAAAAACCCAAAAAACCCACCAAAAACAAACAAAAAAAAACCCCAAACAACCAAAAACCCAGAAAAAAGTATTGTTCAGCTTCAATTACCTTTTTATTAATGTAAAGTATTTCAGATTTACCACGGAATGAAATGGGAGTGAATTAAAAGCATTTTCAAAGACTATCACTAAGTGTTAGTGCTGTTCTTCTAAGGAACAATTGAGATCCTCCAGAGCAAAACAGGATATCCTACTCAGTAACACAGGCATTAACCAAAAAAGCATAGAAGCCCATTTAGTTTGGCAAACATTTTTATAGCACTGCTTTTGTAAAAGTACTCTTGTTGCACTTGTACAAAAAAACCCCAACTTATTGCCTTCCCAGAAGAAAAATCCTTCTTAATGGTATTATTCACATCCTGAAGCTTATTTTCATTCTGGGCCAAATTCTATTTTGGCTTGTTTGGATTGACAACTCTAGTCACACAAGAGAAGCTATTTGATAAGAGAAACAATTGAGGAGAAAATCATAGTAATATTCCAAAGGCCAATCCACAAGGCTTAGAATTTATAGCATGAAAGCAAACAAATCAGCACAAGCAAAAATTAACAATTAAAACTTTGCAAGTGGGAGCTAACCTCCTACTCTCCCAAGGTCAGTCTTCTTTCCTTTACCAACAGCTACCTGTGAAGGACATGCTGGAGCTAATTTGAAACTAGTAACAGACATACAAAAGAGAGTACTAGTTAGAAGTCTTGGAAAGTACCTCTGACATAGTTTGTCTGTAGCTACAGCCAATAATTTAAATGTTATAGTTTTGGCTTATCTATAAAGAGCCTACTGTTTACTCAAAGTAGACTTTCAAAGTAGATTAGAGTAATTTTCGTTAACTGTGAGAATGTAGTAATATATTCATGACTACCCATTTGCACTATAATTCCCATTTAAATTAATTATTTTCATTCCTTTCAAAGATCAGATGTTTTGCAGATAAAGATTAATTTTGCAAAAACATCTGACTGCGCATATTAAGTACCATTACAAACAAGACTTTAAAAGAATGAATGATCATAAGATCAGGAGCCTCTTTGTGGATTCTGGGGCTTCCCCCATGAAGGTACAGTATCTTTTCACAAAATAATCTGTCTTAGATTATATGGTCTCTGTATTAATATCCCAATTATCAACCACATCTTTCATACAATGATGTTCTCAAAGGATTTTTTCAGTGTATAAACAACTTTAATTAAAGATATATAGTTTTTAGAGACTGTCCAAAGGAGGCCTGCAAAGATGATGAAGGGTCTAGAGGGAAAGCCATATGCAGAGTGGCTGAGGGCACTTGACCTGTTCAGCCTAGAGAAGATGAGACTGAGGGGAAGCAGAGGGGTAGACTGCATGAATCTACAGAATCTACATCTACAGGATGCAGTGAAATGGTTAGAGTTGTGTTAGGGGAGGTTTAGATTGGTTATCAGGAAAAGGTTTTTACACGGGCTGGGCACTGGAACAGGCTGCCCAGGGAAGTGGTCACAGCCCCAAGCCTGACAGAGTTCAAGAAGTCTTTGGACAATGCTCTCAGGCACAGGATGGATTTATTGTAGTGTCCTCTGCAGNAAATCAAACCAGTGGGAGATCGCAAGTCAGAATCATAATTTAATAGGGAAAAAAGAATTAAAAGAAAGAAATAAATGCAGTAGTACAAGAACACTGACAAAGACAGAATACAACCTGACACCCTATGGTGGTAGTAGTCCAAGCAGAGTCGTTCTGTTGAAGCAGTGATCCTGTAGAAAAATGGGTCTGAAGGTCCAGCAGTAGCTCTTGTCCTCTGGGAGTCCAGTAGGTAAGCACTGCTCTGGTGTTCAGAGTTTCAGCTTATATCCAGGATGGAATGCTTAGTTCCTCCCTCTGGGCGGAGCATCTCACAATGGGATGGTGAGTCATGTGATAAGGCCTGATGGGCCCATTAACAGGAGATAGTCCAGGAGTGAGTTATCTCTGAGTCATGGGGCAAGGCACTGATGGGCCCATTAACAGAAGACAGTACAGAGGGAAGAGGCAAGGTACACTGCTCCACCTGGTTTAAACAGCTCACAGAGATGGTAACAGAACATACTTCAACCCAGGACAACAGCTATCATGACTAAAGGTGGCTCCTGTCTGAGCTGCATCAAAACTGCAGCTTTTACAGGCCTATGTCCTTACTCAGTTGAAAGTATATATTACTCAAAAAATATTATAATCTCCACTTTCTTTTCTCTTTTCCATGTATACTAACAGTTATTTTTCCTCAAAAGAGCAGGAAAACAGCTTTTCATTTTTAGAACAATGAATAAACAGTGCCATCTGTCTATGTCACTGCAGGAAAACAGGGCAGTATAGACTCAAATAACAGGATTGAGGTTGCAAAGTTTTATGTGAAGTCTGTAAGTTTTAGCTCACACAACATAATGCACCACATCCCAACATAATGCTTAGTGGTACTGAGAGCTTTTTCAAGCAATCATGTATTTAAGACACTGACTTGGAATTAATTGCCTGAAAGATATACTCACCTCTTATTTTTTAGAAGAGTAAGCAAGGGATAATTATTAATTATTGCAGATTTTTGAAGAGTAATTTTTTATCAATGTCTTTATAAAATGTACATATTTTTAACACCCTAAGGACTGCATTCCTATTTTGCTTTGTAGAAAAACTTGGCATTTTAGTCATCATTTATCCTTAATATAATTTATAATCTTGTGTGCCAAGGAAACAGAGCCTGGAATATCAAAAATATTTCAGAGTCACAGAATCCTGTAATGGCTTGCAGTAGAAGGGACCATAAAGAACATCCAGTTCCAACCCCCTGCCATAAGCACAAACACCTTCCACTAGACCAGGTTACTCGGAGCCTCATCCAACTTGGTCTTGAACATTGCCAGGAATGGGGCAGCCATAGCTTCTTGCGACTACCTATGCCAGCACTTCATCAACATCAGAGTAAGGAATTTCCTCCTAATATCTAACCTAAGTCTACTTTCTTTCAATTTGAGTAGAAACACTTGGCATTTTAGTAACCATTTATCCTTAATAAAATTTATAATCTTCTATGCCGAGGACACTGAGATTGTAATGTCTGAAATATTTCAGATTCTGAATCCTGGCTTTTATAAATGACATCATACATGTTCTTGGAGATAGAAAGCTGCAAATATTCAATATCGTAATGGAGAGAGAAAGCATGATGATATCCTAATTTCAGGCATTAACGTAGTGCATGCACACATAATTTTATTTTCTTATCAAGCAGAAAGTAAAAGAAAAAACACATTTAAGATGAGAACAAAAAATCAGACCATCCCTTTTGATTTAATGAAATCTTCTGGCAATCTGCATGAAAATCACCAGTAGTTTTGTGAAGATTCCATCAACTACAGAGCGATGTATATTTATAAAATACTTTCCTAACGGGCTAATGGAAATGGTGCCTGCTGCTCTCTCTTCTTACTGCAACAGACCATATCTTAATTCATATGGCCACCAGCCATTTTAGCAGTGGCAGTTTGCAGCAGCTTTCTGAGTTTTAGTCTGCTTAAGCAGGAACTGGTTATGCCAAGGAATTCCTCTGAGTGGTTGTGAACTGAAGAAATTAAACATCTCTTAACACCATGAACTCACCATATACTGGGGCTCATACTTCACTGTCTCAGAAAGTATAATCATTGAGGACAAAAGTTGCTGAAGAAATAAAATGGTCATGGAAGCAGGAGTCTATTTCTGACATCTGAGCATCGGACAAATTAACATATTAATTTAAATGTTGAGACATTGATTCACTCTCAATTCTGCCATAGATGTCCGAAGTGATCCTCAGCAAAATTAATTTATGAAGTCCATTAGATGTCTGGAACAAGATATAGTTGTTAAATGTTCATATGCCTTTTATGATGGTAGAGTCATGGAATTTGCTGGGTTGTATCTTGAACAGGGGATTTGGAAAGCCGAGGAGAAGACTGGGCATGACTATATTCAATGATTTCAAATACAAAGATTTAAAAGAAATTACATCCAAACCAAATGTATAAAGAATATCATAGAGGGTAAAAAAAACCAAGTATGTAGAGGCTATGAAATGACAAAATTAAGGTTGTTACTGCAATACTAATGGTTGTCCACTGGGTAGA
>VZRF01000545.1:0-127821 GCA_013396875.1 Vireo altiloquus
CCTTCCCTTCCCTTCCCTTTCTCATTTTTTGACTGCATTAAAGATTTCAAAATTGGTTATGCACTGCTAATGTTTCACAACTATTTACTGTTTACTGACTTTAATCTTGTCTCTCTTATGAATGGCCAGTTCTTCTGAACTTCATTTTTCTTCACAGAATTCTCTCCCAAGGAACTTTGCTAACCTTAGTTTACTGACATTTTCCTTTTCAAATTTTATTGAGACTACTTACCTATTCTTCTTCTGTTCACTAGTATCAGGACCTTTTAATTTCACAAACCTTCTGCCCATGAATTCGCCAAAGTCCCTCTCAAATAATTCAAATATATGTTGACTGTATCCAATTTCTTCTCTTTTCCCTCTGAAATAAAAGCTCTTTCCCCTAAAACATTCCAAAATAGAAAGAATAATGTGAATGACAGGAATTGACTATGTTTTTTCATAGTACAAAAGAAAGGAAAAATTAGTGGTATTGAAATTTGGTAAGTTTCAAGTTAAAGAAAAGGTGTTCTTTCCCCACAATAAACTCATTGTGGAACTCAGTCCTGCTAAATATTATGGAAGCAAAGAGTAAAATTCACAGGAGGATTAGATTTAAAATATTAATGATATAAAATATTGGGCTTCAGGGAAAAATTAAACCACTGTAATGTCTTAGGGTAGGTAATTTGAAAACATCCTGTTCCTTTTTTTCCCTTTGCCCTCCCCTTCTTTTCCTGAAATATCTGGGGTTAGCCACTGTCAAGATAAGAAAAGTGAACTCCTAAGCTGATCCAGTTCTTCTGCTTTCATGGATAACCTTGGCATTTAGCTTGTCTGCAAATTCTTTCTAGTCTAAACACCAGTAAGTAAATTCAAACCATAAATAAAAAAACATTGGCAGGCCAAAAAAGAATTTGAGGAACAACTTTCTAACAGCATAAAATGCTAACAGTTAAGCTGTCTTTAGACCCATAAAAAATCCAAAAGTCTGCCAGGGAATCTGTAGAGCTGATAGATGGTAAAGGTGCAAGAGGGAAGCTCGATGAAAATAAAACTTTAGCAGTTAGAAAACATCAGAGAATTCCTTGCATTAATATTTCCTCTTGAAGAGCATAAAGAGACTCCAACATTTGCCTCTTTCTATGAAAAGGACAAGACAGAAGAACTGTGTCAAACAAAAGCATAAATTAAAGAGGTTTAGAGCCTATGGCTCAAATTAACAAGAACAAATTTCTAGAACCGTAGAGCATTCACTCAGGAGCTTGGGAGATCTCAGTATACTGCTGGACTCTGGTCTGATACTCACTGCTTAGCTCTGGCTCAGTTTCAGCAGCATAAGAACAGGCAAATGTGTCTTCAGTTTCTAGAAAGATCTCCAGGAGACGCTCTTGACACTATGGACAGTAAGTCTAATTTCTGTATCAGAAAAGCTGGTAGCAACAGACACAAGTTAATCTCTGAGTAAAAAGGAGGGGAAAGAAAGAATGAGGTTACACGGACAGTGGACAAAGGCTACAAGAAGGTACTCAGGCATCTTTGTGCTGATGCAATTGAGCTACAATGAATCCAAAGTATTCATTGGCAAAATAATCCTAAAGGTGAATGAAATAGCAGTAACAGAATAATGGATAGCTGTTACAATTCAAAAGGAGATTCTGGAGATGGTCTGGCTATTTTTTTGCAAACCTCAGGCCAGTGCTGTACTGCAACCACTAAGTGATGACAGCATGTTAAAGACCTGTTACATGGGCAGCCCCTGTCTCCGGAAATCCCTAATCCATGTTGAGAGTAACACGATATTCCAGGAAAAATACTGTTCTCTTCTTGCCCTGGATTTATTTGCTTGGTTTGGTTTTTTTTTTTTTGAGTCTACTACTGGTGACTATTGGACACAGGACAACAGTCTAGATGGATGTTTCATCGTCTCCAGTACAAACATTCTAATGTTCACATGAATTATTGTTGGATTTGCAAGACAGTCCTGAATTCACACTGAAGAAGCAGCCACCAAATTCCCCAAATCATACAGTGATGTATTCTTCCCTGGAACCTTTTCTGGTTTTGGTTGAATATTTCTTGAGTTACTCGAAAATTTATGGCCAGATTTTCAAAACTGCACATAAACACATTTTTTTAATCAGCTAATGTAGCAAATAAATTCATGTTTAGGCACCTAAAACTAGAGATAAAAACATGCTTAGGTGCCTAAATACCTTTAAAATATGGCCCTACACATCTTTGAAGATGGTGCCAAGACTTCTGTGGACATCGTTAACATAGGGCTGAACTTCAAACATATTCAGCAGGATTCAGATAATGCACAGAGCCCATCTTGGCACGAGCTCCTCTTAAAGGTTAAGAACTAAAAAAGGATATTCTCTTGCAAAGATGGAGTGCATAAAGAAACTTTTGGGAAATAGTCAGCTCTGGGTCCCCTCTTTATCTTTATCTTGATGAATAACATAAGGGCAATGAAAAACAAGGAGAGACAGATAAGCAAACAGAGATAAGAAAATAGATAAGAAAAGAATGCCAAAGTTTTTAATATTTACTGCCATTAGAAAGCAATATGCCAACTGCAAAAGCGAAAAGATTGTAAGTTTCAAAAAGAGTACCTCGGATTTTTTTTTTTTATATGATAGAAGCAACTGAAGAACTTCTCGCATATATGAAAGATTTTAACCTACACAGGACAGACTCTACAGAAGAAAACTTGGAAGTCTATCCCTTTCTAGGAAAAAAATAACACAGAAGATAAGAAATAAAATGTAATAAATACTGTCTTACAGATCTGAATTGAAACAATCTGAGAAAAAAAAATTTACATGGCCAAATTCTATCTTTTTTTTCAAGATACATACCTTTTTGGAACAGAGCATCAGTACTAAGCCATATTTCAATTAATTTGTTTTCAGTGAATACTAATTTATGACAAAAAAAATCCATTGTCTTCCCAAGATCCAGTTTCATTCTGCATTATGAAAAGGGATTACATCTCTTACGGCAGACTGTGGACTTCTGGCACTAATTTTACTAATTAGTCTCTGACTTTGGTTTTGAGTCAGGGTGATTGGTGACCAAATGAATTTTAGGAATCTTTCTGCTCCCTACATCTTGCAGCGAAATTGTTGTGATGAATAGCTCCATGCCTATGGCCCTAAAATGTGCAGCAAAATTGATTTTTTAAGATTTCAGTAACAGCTTTTTAAAAATACTATTATTTTTCTGGTGGACTAAGTCTAGTCCATGATTGTGTTCTTTCACTTTTGATTTGGACTTTTTGCTGCTGAGAAAATTGATGACTGAGAAAACCATGTTCTATTGTCCTGAAATAGAAACATTCCTCATGTAAACTAGGGAGGTGTAAATGAATTCTCCTGGGGTTCAGACAATAAAATACATTGAACATATATTGTTCCAGATGATGGGCATTTTTCTTACATTAAAAGTCAGCAAATATACTTCTCCAGAGAACACTGCGGTGGTGGAGAATATCCTGATAAAATGGACTAAAACAACACCAGAAGGAACAAAGGTATCTCTCTGTAAATCAGAATTTGCTAACAAACCTGAATAACTTGAGAGATTTGTACAAGTGAAATCGAGAGCAATCTCAATAGGCATTGGTAGTTAATGCAGTCAATCATTTCCACAGCTACACCTCTATATATATTTGATGGACTAAAAGCAATTCTGCTGCTATGACTTTCTTGATATTGAAACTGGGTTTTATTTTGCATTTTATTAGTCTTAAAGCGGCTATGTAGTTGCAGTTAAATAATGATTATCAGTTCCTTGTTATTATACTGGGCAAAATATATTGTGATAATTGTAATGGACTTTTGATGTTATTTTGCTTATCAGCTGCACCATTTTAGTAGTTTTCCACATCTGTATATGTGACACTAGTTATGCTCTGGAAGTGTTAATTAAAGAGAATTTAGAATAATATAAAACCTCCATAGCATGTGCAGCAACAAAATATGTGAACTATCTTCATTTCACATTTCTTTACATAGCGATGACCTCAGTAATATATTCAAATAAAATTTAGTTCATATTCATTTTAAATTTCTAATAAAAGACTTAATTCCTTTGTCTCTTTGTCAATGTTGATTTTATTAACCTCAATTTTCAAACATGCTTGTTAAATAGTCAGCAGTTATCATAAGGTTATGTAAATGAAAAACAAACACAATGCTTCCTTATATTCCAGACTGGAAAACAGTACAGTATCTCAGAGCCTAACACTGGTAAATGCTTTCTCTCAATTCCTCACTTGAGTTTTTTCCCTAATTTTTTATATAGTGTAATTAAGAGAAGTGCTGAAATCAAAATATAGTGTTTGTTTTATAAGGCTGATTGGTCTCAGGAGAGTATCTAAACAGATTTGGTACTTTAATATGTGAGAAAAATACATTCTTGGCTTAACTCTTGATAGATACAGCCAGGGATGAGTTTAGTCCTTTTATTTTACAGAAATAGATTGCATTGATTTACCCCTTTATTCAGTTTGGCATTGTCCAAGACTTAGAAAGATGTAGGAATATTATGGACTATCACTTTAAATCCCATTCCACTCAAAAATCCTTTGAGTAAAGTAAGGGAACTAAATTTAAAGTTTAAATAAGACAATCCTTGCAGTAAAAATCAGCCACTTATCAGTATACTTCCATGCAGCTCATTCGGAATTCAGAATTTGGAACACAAATTTAGAATATTGAACATGGCATTATTCATTACCTGGCACACAGTCATTCAAGGCAGTTAGCCAAACAAGCTATCTCTCTACTTACAGGTGAAACAACGTTTTTGAGAATCTTAAAAATTTGAAAACATTCATAAATCAAAATATGAGGGTTTCTAAGAGGGAAGCTAACATCATGCCAATTTTAAGTATACTGGATATGGAAACAAGTCAACAGTTTAAAAGGATTCTCTGACAGGCACTTCCACTTATTCAGACAATATCAATTAGTGTCTGCAGAGCGGACTTACCCACGATGATATTTCAATTGGTGTGTTTTCCAGATGCAAAGAGACTCTATTTTTCTTCTCTTTGTTTTATACTGCTTCAAAAGGAACAATTAATAGTGAAGGTTAGGACATGAATTGGGTTAGAATTGGCATTTAAACATAAGTTTGAAACTTATCAGGTCCAGAAACTTTTCCAGTGATCATCACCACTCTTCACAATGGCTTTTCTCTATAGCAGCAAGGTATTTTGCTCTTTTTTCCATGGTTGTACACCGTGAAGTGTGTGGCAGGATTGCGATGGTGGGAAGGGCTGATGGAAGGTGGTCCAGGAGAGGACAGAGGCCCCAGCCATGTACCTGTTCCTGAGGGAATGGCTGCCTGTCAGCCCACGTGCCTGGGCCTCGGGCCAGCCTCTGCATTGCTTCCAGCCTCTTCCACCTCATCATCTTGGGAAATAAGCAGCATTTCATCCCACCCCACCAAGGTGCTATATACCCACGACCTTTTTCCCTCCCTGTCAGCTTCTCCCAGCACCACAGAGTTCTAGTAAAATGAAGAGGACTTGGAAATTTGAGGTGAACATTTACTTCATCACAAAACTGATTGCTGAGCAATAGGAATAAAGCCCAAACGGACTTACAGGCAGTGAGTTGTGATTTCCAGGGTGGCCTCATGTCCATGCAGGCAAGGAGATCCAGAAGTAAACCAGCTCTGAGGCATCCTTCTGTTACAGTGCCAGTGCTCACCTGCATCATCTTAACAGCAGATTAGTCCTGCCTGAGAACAAAGAGAGACCTCCAATTTGGACAACTGCAGTGATTGAATGAATACAAGAACTGACTAGTTAAAAAAAAAAAAAAACATTAACACTGTTCAACTCTTTGTTTCTGCCACTTTATATGTTTTAGACATGCTAGAGCTTCCACTTCTCTTATAAAGTCATGATTTCAAAGACTTTGAGTATTTTCAGAATGAATATTTATATGAATACATTGTTTTGGCATTCAGTTTTCATCCTTTGGTATTGCTCTCAATAAAGGAAGTAGAGGTCCTTAAAGAGTAACTATCTATCAGGAACTACAGAGCAATAGCATAAGGTTTAGATGATCAGCTATGCCCTATGGAGAACAAGTATTAATTATGAGAAGGCCAATAAGTGCTTAAAAGATAGATTGATTGTCTTATCTTTTTGAGAAAGTCAAAAGCAAACACTGGTGAATAAAATATATCTGCATTAATATTACCCTCAGTGCATGATACAGTTTATGATACAACAACAAGATTCAGAAAAAAAAGTCCTAAATTCAAGACTAAATGGGAAAAAAAAATTCATAACAAGTAATTTAATCACATCTGAAAATACTATTCTGTCTGCTTGGAACCCCTTGGAATTTCAGCTGGATTACAGCTCTTTCACTTCCTGTCCTAAACATTTGTTTTGTGTTTCTGTCTCCTGTTAAACAAAAAGTTGTCGTTCACCTCAATGGATGCCAACATTTCAGTGATGCAGGAAGAGTTTCAAGTGTGTATCCTATATAAAGTTAGACAGAAATATAAGGGCAGATAAATGGGTAAGTGTGTGATGCATTCATTAATATAAAAGAAAAGTCAACATGTCAATGCAATACTTTTAACCTGAGTTGGATTTATATCAGTAGAAAGGGGCATAGCTGCTGTAGTTTCAATAGAGCTAGACTGGTGTAAGCCTTTCTATCCACAGAACTCAATATTTGTGTAGGTCCTTCAATTCAAAAAGATCCTAAAGTGCTTGGTGTTTTAGTAAAAATCTCTTATCTGTGTTATAGCTGGATGAATAGTACTTAAGGAATACATTATCTGAGAAATTTTACCATTTTTCATCAAATAATGTGTTCAACAAGTAATTTTATGAGGTGTTAGAGTAATTCCGTGTAGTTGAATACTGTACATGCTTGAAAAAAGAATTCAATAAACAATGGTAATATTTACCAAAAATGTGTTCAATTATTTTATTCTTTTAAACATACCAATTAATTTCTGTGTCAAGAAACACTAATACGGCTCTAATGCTGACCATGTTTAATATTCTATCAACATTTCCCCACCCCTGAACTCCAAAGGAATAAACATCTGAATGAAGTCTTCTATTCTCATCTGGCAGACCAGAGATCCAGGGATGTGAAATATAGACCTTTACTCGGGTTTTTTTTTCATGTATATCGACAGAGAATAAATCCCTTCTGGGAACTTCTGCCTGTTTGCAGTCAATAAATGACAGCAAATAGGATCTAAATTTACCTCTTATTCACTGGTTCTGTTGAGGTGCCCACAAAGGGTGGGTGCTTCATATCCTGCTGATTGTTCCCTCACTCAGAGATCCTCTGGTGCACTTTTGTCCACCCACGGTGCACAGCCTGGCTCTCTTCCTTTCCAATAGCTCACGTTTTCTTTTAAAACACTGTAACCTCCAATGGTGTCACCCACCTTTTGTAAAATGTCATGGTGATTATCCCTTCCAACAAGGAAATATCAGACTTCTTTTAACACCCAGATCACTCTGAAGGGTTTAAACAACTCATCCAACTGGCCAGGGGAGTAGAGTGGTTGACTTGGAAAAGATGGAGTTGAATTTTTAGACACTGCTTAACAAAAAATTCTGTACTTAATAGTGAGAAAAATATAGAAATAAACCTCGAATCAGGTCTTGGAAGGCAGCCCTCCCACTTCAGTGCTCTCCCTCCCTTCTTGCCCTCTCCCTTTCTCTCTCTGCCTCCCTATCCCTCTCACCAGAGAAGTCATGTTTTATTTTGTTCATCTGCTACACTCTCAGCAACAGACTAGACCAAATCCAGGCCTACAGTCATGTACTAATTTCTGGATCTGCCGTCTTCCCTACGTACTGATACAGACAGTACAGAATATTTAAATAAAAATGTACTTGTGATACAGACATAGCTCTTTTATGAAAAGCATTGCTCTGTAATGAAGAAGCAGACGAGAAAGTTACTAAACTCTCTGGGATCCTTAGGATCCTACACAATGAAAGGTGCCTTATAAGTTACTCTTAGTGGTACTATGATTTGCACAAAAGTCTTCATAGTATCTTATCCTGAACAGATTCTAACAGCTCAAAAGACAAGGATATATTCAGTGTTTTAAAAATCTACCATGATCTTACCTAATTTTATCTCATTGGGAGTCTTCTGCATACATTTAAATAATGATCAGATCTTCCTTCATCTTTCTCTTTTCAGAGTGCTCAGGCAGCCAGAATGATATCAAGGTATTAAAATTCAAGAGTTATTCTTTTAAAAACCAATTTTTCTTTTTCTATAAGTGTGTGGTTTAATTCCATGTAAATTAATTTTACTCAGGAAAGTATTTTTTCACTTCAAGTATCTTTTAAATGCTTCTTTTTACACCCAACCTGCTGGAAAAAAATTAGAAAGCAAACAAATGAGATGATTTGCAGTGAAGAGACGGGATGCCGAAAGACCACAGTATATAATTGGAAGAGCACAGGAGAATGTTTAAAATAAGTTCAAGAACAGCGATAAGGCTAAAGATGATGTTATCTGTTGGACAGAAGAAGCCATTAACATACACCAGAGTGTTTTCAATCACTTAATCAGAAAACCCTTTTCCTGAGCACTGTTTCTTGTCTGTGTGCCATGAACAAACATAAATATTTTGGATTTCCTGCATCCTTCACTCTGATAATGGGCTCTTAACTATAAGCCCTTCCCACCTCAAAGAAAGAGCTAAAAACAAATGATAAAACAGGAACCCTAGAGATGATTTCTAGACCAGAGGACTTATAGAATTCAACTGCATGTTCCAAACAGCTTTTTCACTACACTTTTATTCCTAGTTTAATATGAATGTAATTTAATATGAGACAAAAGGAGAATGAACGGGGATGAGGATGAAATTGCTCTCAATGAGCTAAAATGACTAAATTATCACTGACTGCAGAGGTATGTGCTCAGCAACACAGAAACAAAAGCTTAACTGTTCTATTTTTACAACAAATACAAAATTCTACATTTCAGTGAAATCACATTTATTTTCATAGAAGTAAAACTAGAGAAAAACAATCTTGTGGGTGTTTTTTTCTTTTCCTACACGTTTTATGAGTGTAGGAAATGTTCAGGAGCTCAAATATGTACTTATTCTAAAAGAGATCTTTGAGAGCTCTTGAGGATGTCATTGTTTCTGCTGCTGGAGGTTTTTCCACTAGTTCCTGATAATTCAAGGAAAAAATTTAGGTGGTGTCAACTCTTCTATAGAAACAATGACTGGATGATCTGTGTAGCTGTACAGCTCCATCAAAGCTTCATTCACATATTCACTCTTTTTCCTTACAGCTGCACGGCAGTCAAGTCCTTATGGCACTGCAAATCCAAATATTACACCAGGAAAGGGCAAAACAGCATTCACTCTATATCACACTATATTATCAAAACCATCCCTACTTTGGCAACAGCAGTATGGCTTCAGGGGCTGTTCTAGGATAATTCTGACACTGCTGATGCAATGTTTTCCTTGGTCCAAATGAGCTGTATCAGTCATTTGAATTATAATGAACTAGAAACTGCACAGTGTGGTTCAACAAATAAATCAAAGTGGAATACTTGGGCATCAGGTGAAACTAACTTTAGGTAATCATTATGTGGAAAAAAAGTAAATGCATTTTAAAATGGTTTTGTAATGTTTCAAATGACCAGGAGACAAATTTGTTTGCTGTGTTACAACACATAAGAGGAAAAACACACCATATAGTAGATTGATCACTAGTCAAGATTCAACTTCTCAGAAGTTATGCAAAAATAAATGTGCCAAATAGTCGGCAGGCGTAAGCAGAAGCTCTAGGCTGAACAATACCAACGTGTGTCTGCGAAGGATCTGGCTGTTTCCAGTTCAGGAACTTTAAAGTGGTCATTTGCATGGCTTTAAAACAAACACTTTTGGAGAAAAGTTGTTTTAAATTCTGAATTAGACTGCAGGAATATAAAATACATATAAATGTATAAACAAAACCAAAAAAAGGGAGGTATTCTGGCACTGAAAGTTACAGAAAATAATTGCTCCTTTCCATTAAAATATTTGGAAATATTATACCATTGAATAAATGTGCAAAATCAAAATTTTTCCAGATGGCATGTAATAGTTTTCAGTTTTATACTTAGGTATAGGAATCTTTTTTTTTTTGCCATCACAGAATGTGTTTATGGGCTCACACTTGTATTCTACGTAAAAACAAACAAAACATTGCATACATGCAAAATGCTGAAAGCAGAATCAAGTTGATTCGGTGTTTTTGATGTATATTTCCTTTGTATATTCTGCAGTACCAACAGAAAAATGTTTATGACATTTTCCACTTGTTTTTCTTACAGGTGAAATGCATTTTTTATGATAAAAAGGTGATTTTTTTTTTCTGTGGTAACTACTAAGGAAATCTGATGGCTCATTAGAGACACTGTTTTCCCATCGTAAACATTTCCTCTCATTACTGAGAAAACTGCACTAATCAAATGCATTTCTGAAGCACTACAAAGGGATTTGGTATTAAATTTCAAGATAATGGTTGTTAAGTGTGGCTTGTTTCCTTCTTAGGCTTCATTTTAGTCTGCTACTGCTTTATTCTTTTTCTGTACACTGGAAAATGTGCAGCATTGTTTGTTATAGAGTGTGGGACACAAATATGAATCAAACCTGTTTACATATGATTCTGATTTTGGGGGGAGGAATTACTTCTCAAACAATCAGACTTAATAACTGCTACAGAAGCAGAATGCGAAGTTGGTTTGTTTTTCGTTTTAAAAAATGTTGGTTGAATCACATCAAAATCTCAAGACAATTCCAAGATGAACTGACTCTGAGAGTAAATGACCTCTTCATCTCAGTGATAAAGTTCCAGCCAAAATATTCTCTCGGCCTGAGACGTGATTCATTAGAAATATGTGCATGGTGTGGAGCTCTACTTTCTATCTGGCAGAGTCCAGCCTGCAGACTGATAAGAAGCAAATGCAAATGTCCTGATAAGAACTGAATGCAAATATTTATGATATGATATTCCCTGGGAATTATGTGCAGATAAAACAAAGTGTATTATTTTCCCGCTTCTCTTTCAGGTTTGCCAAAATGCCCTTTTTCGCTTTCGGAATTTGCATTTCTTCAAAATTGATTCGGCTTGCGTATTATGTTAAGCTATTTGTTTGCTAAGGATGGTAATTAGTTACTGTAATTACAGCAATGACAGTTGCTAAATTGTTTTTAAAGCATTACAGTGAGCCTGTGCCAGAAGATTGCAGTATTTTTTTGGATTTAAGCAGAGGCTGGAAAAACTCCCACTCTAAGGCCAGCATGGGATTTTCAACTACAAAGCTGCTTTTCCTGATTGAAATATTTTTTTTAAGAAATCATTAATTTGCATTGATTGTAAGTACTAACTTTAAATTTTGGTTTATTCACAGATCACAGAAATATTAGTGATAGTGGGCCCTGTGGGAAAGGAGATACAAGGGGGACTCCCATCGTAAATAAAAGTGAAAGCTGATAGCTGAGGAAAAATGGTATAACTATTACTCTGAGCTTGTTAATTAAACTCTTTAGCTTAGTTTTTAGATAAATTAAAAACAATTTAAAAATGCCTGATTGAAAGTCATTCCTGAACTTTTCCGAGGTGTTCAGAGCTAAGTAAGAAACTCAGAAACCACTATATTCACCAAGTCCTTATTGTATAGCATGCTCTGTATCAAGACAGAGCAGAAAAAGGAAATGGACAGCTCTTGCAAATGAGCTCACAGAGTCACAAAGTCAAATAAAGGGTTTTTTCTGTGATGTCTTGACACTATAGTCATAGCTTTTCCATTTTTTTTAACAGGCTAACAGTGGACACTTGCATCCAGAGTATGTCCAGGGTGAATATTTGGTGATAATCCCAGAAAGCTCCAAGTTTCATCCTTTCCTCCTTCCCTCTAGCATTTCCTCCAAAGGAGTTATTGTCACGGCAGGAAGAGTGTGCAGCTCAGCAGTGGAAGAGCCCCAGGCATCATAGCATGAGCTCTTCCTCTTCCAAGACATGTGGTCTCGGGAGATTAGCTGGTGTGTGTGTGTGGGAACCCTAAGGCTTTCACCCATCTCTTCATTCTGTTCCTCCTTCCACTCCACCCCCGTATAATCTCATTCCCCACAGTTTATAGGAATAGACATAATCACTGCACTTTCCTTCCTTCAGATAAAAGGCATCCTCCTTTGAGGCTACAGTTCAGGTCTGTAACTAGGAAGAACACCTGTAACCCACCTTCCATCACCTTCATCCCTCTCTTGGATGCCAATTCACCTAAAGCCCTGATGCCTGAAGTCCTGGGATTTATTCTGAGATTCCTCCCACCCTCAAAACCAGCCTTTCCTGGCTGTTTCTCACCATATTTTGGTTCCTTTCCTGCCCAGCCCCGTGGTACCTGCCGGTGTGCTGCGGAGGGCAGCGCGCAGAGCCCACAGGCAGCACACCCTGCCGCGCTTGCCTGCGTGGGCTGCACACACACACCCAGCCTGCTGACTCTGGCTTTGAGTGCACAGCACAGAATGAGAGCAGTGTTTGCTTCATGGTTTGCAGGCCTCTGCTTTCATTTTGACATAGAGTCAATCTTTCAAAGGTGTATTGTGCTTTGCAGTATGATTTATCTAATTACCTTTTAATTGTCATTTGTCGACAATGAACTGAATATCTACTTCTTGCCCCAGAACAACAGTTTGAATCAGCTACTGTCCTCTTGCTTACACAAAATTTCATTATTCTGATGATATAGGTGTTTTACATTTATTTGGGGAGGGTAAAAAAAGCCTGTTCTGTATTGCCTTTATGAGGTAGCTAAAAATCCAGAGAAATGCAAGTCTCATGATATCATGAGATCATTCAACACAGGGGAATCTTGCAGTTTCTAATCATGAGGGAATAGCATGCTAACAGCTCATGAGAAACACATGGTGTGACACTCTGAGGTCACTTTTCTATCCCATATATAAACTTACAATAGTGGATTTTGACTGAGCAGTATTGGATCAAAGAACAACTTCAGGAAGCATAAGTTAAGATTCAAATATCAGCTTCTCGATTGCTTAGCTACAGAAAGAAAAACATCTCTCCTGAAGTGAGAGAGTTTTCTTGTCCTGAGTTTCAAAGGCTTATTCCTTACAAAGTTTATTAGCTTATATTTGGATTATACTCTTCACTTTGAAACTCCTACAAAGGATTTACTTCCAAGGCCCTCTGCTAGTTACATAGACAATATATCAGGATATAACAGGCCCATCTGCTGCTAAGCAGATTTGTATCTAATTTATACTTGTATTTGGATGATAGTGTTTTAGTGATGGATGAGAAATATCTTTTAGCATTAATTCAGATCAAATTTTATATGTCATCTTCATCTTAAAATGGAAAATAAGTTGATAGTGTGATCATGTATGGCATGTCATAGACTATTCTCAGAGTCTTTATTAAAGGAGCTATGAGAGATGAATACAAAAACCTTAATTATCATTAGGCTTTGCAACAGCTCATAAGTACTGATAATTCATTGGTTAACATATCTGGTAAACATTTAGTACCATTTATTGACCTTTTAAAAATTATATAAGATCTAATCAGGCAAGTGAGAAATCTTACTATATTGTGTCTCTTATGGAAAGTGAGATGCTACCTACTTTGGGGTTCTGAGAGCAACACAATAGCAAAATATACTTATATTTAACTTATATAACAAACTAGCAAATGTGTTTACTGCAAGAGTAATATGACTGAAAAATTATGTTCTACCTCTATAATGACTTTCTTTTGTTTTGTGTATATAAACATATATATAAAATGCTATCCTTTGCACTATGCATGCAGAGCCTTAATTGTTACTACTTGTGAGTTCAGCAGATATCATAGAGCTAGATGCATAGTGAGATGCATGTGAAAATACACAATGTAATGCAAAAAACAGTGGTGTACAGGTTTGCACAAACACACAAAACATAGCAATCCACTTCTTGAAATCAGGACCAAGGCTGTGGAAACAGGCATTGGTCCAACTCAGAGGCTAGCACAGCAGGTTATAAAGAACATATGCAATGTGTATATATTTCCAGTTTGATTTTAGAGTAAAATCAGTCTTGCAAACCCCTCAGGCAACAGATTGGTGTCTGATCTGCTTCTTCCTGGGGCACAGGAGAGTCACTTGGTCAGGGGAGAGTCCTGGAGGAGGGAGAGTGCTGCGCTGTCTCAGCAGCTGAGAGGCTCTTGGAGAAACTGCTTCTGAAATCCATCCTAGGTGGGAATGAAAACCACAGGGACTCACAGAGATTATTTGGGAGTCTCAGGAGGGAATACTGGGAAGAGAAGGGGAGAAATGCACAGCTGACTGTTTGAGGTGACAGACAAAGCAAAAGCTGAGGGACAAAAGAGGAGTGTGCAGAATGGGTGTGACCCAGCTGACTCTTTCTGAGTGGTCTGAACCAAGCAGGGAAGGAGGGACAGACCTGGGAGAACTCAGATGGTTTCTTCCCTGCTTGTGCCGTCTCTGCACTTTGACCCAATTGTTGTTTTTTTTTCTCTGTATGAGAATTTATTAATTACCCTAGTTTGGATTACAACAAAACCTGGCATTTTGCATTAAAAGCCCTGATTTTGAGTCGTGCTTGTCACTGGCAGTGAATAAAATGTAGGTGAAATGCTTGACTACATTAGGATTCTGTTACACTCCTTTCTTGGTTTTTCGCTTTCTTTTGTTTTGTGTGTTTTGGGTCTGGTTTGGATTTTTGTTTTGGGGTTTTTCTTGTTGGGTTTTTTCCCCTGAAAATTCTCATCTCTTGGAATCAAGAAATTACAGAAATATATTCATTTATAAAGGTTCCCAGACCATGCAGAGACTACAGAAATCTTGAAATTCATCCAAATCAAAACAAACAAGCTCAGAACAAAAAAAATTCCACAATAAGAGAAAAAAGCTCTAAAATTTATTCTTTTTAAAAACTTGTTGTTTTTAAACTACTCTCAGGCTTTTTGAAAACTCGAGGTTGCTAATACTTGAACTGTTTTACTCTGTGCTGTCTAGGGACTGTGAACACAGAGCATCATAATACCATGTGAAGAAGTTTTACACTCCCTGAATAATAAAGCAAATGATTAAATAGATTTCTCTGATGTGATGCATTGTTTAAGGTGCTGTCTTCCTGTGTGAATCCTGGCAAATGATAGGGATTAAAATCCCACACAGCATCTAATTAACACCAGTGCTCTGGCTATAATAAAATTTCAACAGATAGATACAATGCCTAGAAATGAATGTTTGTTTTCTAGCTTGAAATACGTGAAAAGGATGAAGTTAATAAATTATTGCAAATCTCTCACTTGACCAAGGCCAATAGAACCTGATTATTGTAACAACTGTTGATTTTTTTCTAAATCAAAGATAGAAAAAGATTATATGAACACTTAAGTGTGAATTTCTGTGTTATTATATTCTAACATGAGAAAATACAGATACCTTGACTCTGCCTAGGTATTTGGAGTCGACTGTGCTATTGCTAATAATGTCTTTTCCTGCAGTTCTGTCACTGCCTTGCTCAGGTTTTCTGAACTAATGATCTATCGAGGAGGACTGAAAGAAAAGAGTTATGAAGTGTGGGTCATTATCAGCGAACAACCTGTCGTCAGCCCCATGGTGAGCCTGTGACTGGACGCAGCTGTGATGGGGACAGGGTGAGGAGCAGACTGCAGAGCCACTATGGCATCATTTCCTCAACTGGGGCAGTCACGCTAATGGGATCTAAACGGGGAGGAAGGATTACAGGTCCCTTTGCACTTTTTCATGTACCCACTGTAAATCCACAGCTGACCTTGATATAACTTGTTGCATTATTGCCTGAGGTGTTGTGAAAGTCCTCAACTCTTAAAATCCATCCTGTGTGCTGCATGCTGTCCATTTCAGACTTCTACACAAAATTTGAACTACAAATAATTTGTCAGGAATTTTCCACCTGAAGTATTTTTTTTTCCCTATCAGAGAATCTTCCACATGATCAGTTTAGGTGTTTTCCTCACATATACCATGAGGTCAAACTTAGCTTTAGTATGATTGTACTGCCATTCCCATCCTGTGGCATGAAACAAGCATGCTGCACTGGAAGGTGCTAAGAGGGAACAGCTATAGCTTCTAGCTGAAGAAATTCTTAATATCTTTTCATTATGCTAAGTGCTTTGAAGGATTATGTTGAATTTGATGATTTCTCATCAATACACACAAAGAATTTCAGTGGAATGGACCAGGCTGTTAGGAGACACAGGTCTGAGAGCTGCACTGACTGGGACAGTACTGCCTTGGACTATCTTGGCCACAGGACTGGAGAGCTTTCAGGTTCCCTACCGGCTGACCACAACTTACAGCTGCCTACACCACTTGCTTCTGATGAAGCTTGGATCCCTGTCAAAGCCAGGAGAATGGAAGCTCTGTGGTACTCAGTATAACTTGTGACTTTCTAGGCTTCAATCCTTCCAGTTCTTAGACAGATGACTTTCCCAAATCAGGAGACTTCCACAGAATAATACAGACCTTTCAGAAATGTCAGGTTAAGTCAGAGACAGCTTTTTCCCCAGAAAAGTGAGAGATAGCTTCCGTGTCCTTTGACTGGAGACAGTGTGGTGAATGTCCAGGAACTGGGATACCTGCCTTCTGATTTTTTTCCTTGAGAAATATAATAAAACACAACAACTTGTAAAAAACCCAGGTGGCCATTTTCCAAATACATAGTAGATCTCTGCTTTAGATGAGCGTAGTCACTTTTTAGGCTCTATTAATTAGATTCATATTAACTGTAAGAGAAGCTCAGGCACATTAAGGCCCATGTGGACATCCACCTGTAGAGTCCTGAATTTAGGTGCTATATCTTAACATATAGCTGACTCCCCCTAAGAATAAGTTATATCAGCAGTGTGGAGATATTTACCACCAGTCCCCTTTAGTGTAACACTAGTTCAAATCGTATAAAGGAGAATTGACAACTTCACAGCTTCATCTAATAATTTGATAGAAGAGAAAATGTTCAATTTGCTTTTCTGAAAGATTTTCAGTTGTTAATGTAAGGAAGAAACCTCCAGTAAAATAGAGTAACTTACGAATGAATCGTCTAAAAAGACTTGTGACAGATTTTTTGATAGTTGTACACAGGTATAAGGAAATTATATTTATTATAAGTTACACCTCTTCCTTTAAGGATGTTAAGTGCACATTGTTCATTGTCTTAATGTGCAATGAAGACATACCTAACTAGGATAAACCAAGTAAATTTAGGTATGTGTAGCAGCTCATCTGTGGAAGAGTAGGGATCGGAATTATCTGAGATATTTCTACAGTTTATTGGGTGGCTATATCCTTACTGTTTTACAATGACTTATGGTTAGGATTGTGCTACAAATACAAATAACATCTGTGTGTGTATAAAACACATCACAATTTAGGAAGGAAAATAACCTTTCTGATCAAATCACTAACAAATGAGTGTATCCAAATTTAATATTTGAGGAACTCTGAAATATGTATGATGTATTAAAACAAACCAAGTGCTTGCTAGCACAAATTAGAAGATGGCTCTGTTGTGTTCCATTAAGAGGGCGAACATATCCTAACCACAAGTCCTAAAATAGTCTCAAACTCCATCAAAAGAAATTCATTCAGTCCAGGTGCACCACTTTTCCAATAAGGTTTTGATGGTAGATGATAGCTGGTAAATATAAATTAGCTGTACTGGATCAAAGACCAGCTGTAATGATGGGAGAGAAGAATGGCTGCATTCATCACATCATAAAGTGGAGAGAGACATGAAATGGTATTAGTGAAGCTGAGCTGAGTATATACAAAGAGGAGAAAAACGAAAGGAAAACTAAGGTACAGATGAGAGATTATGAATCATCATGCACAATCAGTACCCATATCTTATAAAAAAAATTATTATAGAAAAGTGAAAAAGCTATTATTTTCCAAAGCGCTCTACAGATCATTTTAGAACACTTCAGTTTCCTTGTGCTGAAGTCTCTCAAAATATTGTGCAACGAGATTGTAATCCTAGTTTGGTTTTGAATTATTGCATGTTTTAATGTTAACACTAACTTTTTATCAAAATATAGAATCCACGTAGAAGCTATCAATAATCCTAAAGGTTTTACTAAGTAAGAAATCCACTTGTAGATTAAAGCAATACAATTTTTACACAATAAGGAAAACATATGGACTATGGAAATTTAACCATTCTGTATTTTTCCAGATGAAACTGCTGTGATTTGTGAGATTTTATACTGAAAGGCAAAAAATTAAATGGAGGGTTTCTAATCTGAAAATTATTTAGCACAACTAAACAATCCCTTTCTCACAAAGCTCAAGATGCAGTTGAAAACAGAACATAATTTTTTTTCCACCTTTTCTCGCAAACTTCATTAATCTTTTGTCAGTAATTCACTTTTTCTCAAGAATCTGTCTCCTTGGACAGAAGTTTTCTCCCTCCTGAAGTGCTTAATGGGTCAAATTTATTGTTCAGAAATATCAGCATTAAGATCCAGCCTCTGAGTTTCATTAAGTCTACGGCCACAGGCCTCAGAACTTGAAGAACATTGAGCATTAAAGGAGAATCAAAATTGCTCAATTTTGCCAGCATTTTGCCCAATGCTTAGCCCCTTGTTGGATGTCAAAGGCTGCAAAGAACATGATGTTTTTCTGTAATGGTCAGAACTAACCAGAGAAAGTTGTTTTGTATGGTTAGGACTTGCTCATATTAACACTGTCTCATGCACTGCCACAAAAAATGTACCAAATGTAACTTATCCTAACTACAGTAAATATAGATACTCAGCATCACCAATTAATGCAGAAAGTCACTGTCTCCATTCTTCCTTTTCTGCACACCTGACTGTTTCTGGGATTCCTGTGTTGACTGAGGCTTTAGGGTGCCTAGAGCTAGGGAAGGTTTTACTAATTTTGTGCTTTATCAACCTTTGCATCAGGGACCTTCTGTGTTCATATACCATTTACAGAAGTGAGGTCCTGGCTTATCCTAAAATTAGACCAGATAGTTAAAATTAGAGTAATACTCATGAAAGTGGTAATAATAGGCCATCAAGCTCATCTGAAAGCTACATGTTGTCACATCTGGTGATATTTCAATTGATGTTTCAAATGTTCCTTGAAGCATTTGAAAGCTTCAGCGGTTTTATGCAGTGTTTATTTGGCTTTTCTTTAAGAGCTGTGTTGAATAACCACACAATGAATCTAAAACTAATAGATAATGCATTTTCACACTTAGGCAAAACAATTCAGCTTCAACACACAGTAAAGTCACTGAAGGTTTAACTTCTAGATTTCTTTGTGTTTATGCCTACATTATAACAATGCTCTGTTGATGACATGCCAATACTGAAGAACAGACTGGTTCTGCCCAGGACTTTGGACCAGTAAGCTGCCTCACAGACCACCCAATAATAATTTGCATCTTAAACAAGCCAGAAGTGTTTTACACTCCTTAATATAAGCAAGTGTTAAAAACGACAAAATAGATCTGTTATTTAGAAATTTAAATTTAGTAGCTTAGAAATTACTTAAAGGGTTAACTCTGCTTCTGATTACCTAGTAAATAAATAAATTTATTTCTTTGTCTGATGAACTATTCAAATCCACCTGGAAACAATGCAGAACTATGTTCATGATTTAACATACCTATGGGGTGACTGTGTTTTCCAGTTTTATGAAAGATTTCTAATATTCAATGGATGTTGCAAGACTTTACTTGAGTTTCCTTTAAAAATTATGGCAGAAATCTTGTTGCATACCAAGTATTTTGTTATATTAATGTGTTTTACTGCAGTATGGCTGAGGTAATGAAACACAAAGAGGACTTTTTTACAGCTACAAATAATTTCCTGGTACCTAGATGCTAGAGTATTAGACATGCTCTAACACAGCAGAGATAAACTTCATCTGCATAATATGATGTGAATTATTTTCTCTGTCAAGTGGTTTTTGATCAAAGTTAAATCAGTAACAGCATCATTTCAATGGGTGCAGACTCAAATAGAAGAGTAATAGCACACCTGGACTTCATGTGGTTTATACTACAGAAATACCTTAGAAGACAATTTCAGTTGTTCATGTCCTGCCTCCTCATAAAATGAATCAAACTGTACCTATCTGGTGATATTTCATTTCTTTTAACCATTGCCTTTGACAGTACTGATGAAACTGCCTCCTTTGAAAATCAGTGTTCAAAACTGCCTTGGCACTTGGATGTTTCAATTGCTGTTACAGCCATGATGGTCTAAAATTGTAACTGAAACAAAATTTGTGAATCACTCAAAGAAAGGCTGTGCAACTGGAAGTATGCCTGTCTTTTCAGCTACATATTAACTTTCCTTAAAAGTTTTGTCTCTCAAGAGTGCATTTATGTATGCACATGGGCATTGATTCTTCTCTCTGTTGTCATTCTCTCAGGAACTCTGTCTGTATTTTCCCATCAATTCTCATACTGATATAAGGTCTTCATCCTAATTGTCTCTTTCATAGCTTTTCCCATAGGAGCATGGATGAGGAAACAGTAGATTTTTTTTCTCTGTTTGGCAGTGCTTTGCTTATAAGTAAGCATCTTGGAACTCCAGCTAATTGGATGAAATTTAGAGCCAATTTTAGTCAATCCTAAATGATGCTGTCAGGGCTTCCACAGGGCCGAGGTATGTTGGCAAAGAATTTTTCCCCAGCTCCTAGGCTGGAGACCTCACTTCATCACCTGGTTATATATTTAGATACATTCTAAGCAATGAAAAACCCCACATTTTTACCTCAGAAAATACTAAACCAAGTCCATGTTAGTGAGAGATGTGTTTTTCACATATTGATTAATTTAAGAAGGTTCAATGAACAGTGATTCTAAAAATGTGATGACTACCTTGGGTCTAATCAAATATATACTTAAAAGGTTGTGGTTTCTTTTCAGAATTCTTTAATTGCCTTAGATAAAACAAGTAGTTCAATAGAGGGAAATCCGCCTATACTTCTTACTTTCTTAAACTTCGCCAACATTTGCACAGTTGTCTTACCAAGCTACCAACTTTCTATTGAAGTGAAATGCACAGCTTGGGAAACATAAGTAATTCTCTTTTTTGCTGAGAAAAACATCATTCTGTTGGTTAATAGTAATCAGAAGTCATTGAAGTGTTTACTAGATGACTAAGCAATGAGACTTACTAATAGCTCTTCCTTCAGAAAGGGTTATCAGCCTCTGCTTCACTTTCATGTTTTGTGTCTTTTATCTGAAAAGCACTTTTTAGGTCTACAATTCATGACAAACATAATGAAGGTCCATGCAGATTTCAGATTTCTAATCAACTCACTTAATTTGTCAATGAATGCCAACCTATCATATCTACTTAATGTATAGCATGCTTAAAATAAGCAGAACTGCAGTGTATATTAACACAAAGGGGGCATTTCACTGCCAAAAAAAGACTGTTGTACACAAGTTTTTAACAACGTGTTACTGATTCCCAAATGGTGTGTTACTGATAGTAAAACTGGCCTGTATAATGGTCCCTAGAATGTGCAAAGCGCAGCTCTCTTGCATTTGTGGAGCATTACTTAACTGTTTGTCTTACAGAAAACAAAGAATTCCAAACCAGGATTCAAAATATTTGGTAGCTAAAGCCTTTTGTGGCTGAGTTAGTAATAGCTACATCACTTAGCAAAGGATGAACAACTAAAGAAGGAACTGCAGACCTCCCAGTGCAATAAAGATCGTGCAGTTATCATAAATGAGGTTGAAGCTATGCCTTTCATATCAAAAAGATTTGGGGCACTGCTTTTGCTTTGGAACTACCACATTAGCTATTGCTAAGGATCAAGTTTTAGCAATGTTTATAAAGAATATGAGGGGCTGTTACTGAGTTTATTGTATGTTTTTAAATTTCAAAATTCTTCAATCTGAGCTGCTGACAGAATAGTTGTGTCAAATACAGAGTTAAAATTCTAAAACAAAAACTGGACATTCACGTAATCACTTTGAACACTTGTGAAACTAAACAGCACTACTGCAGGATTACACTGGTAAAGGAAGTATGAAAAATCTCCATATGGCATTTTCTGCATGTTTCAAATGTGAACACTGCTTTGTACATATGCTGTTCTTGACAAATTGTGATGTAGTTCTGCAGTTAGTCTGAATTTCTGCAATACCAATGTATATTGACAAATCCACACATCCTATGTATCTGGTCAGAAATATGGAAATGGTAACATAGGTTATAGTTTAAGATCACTTTTCAGGTAAATATTGTTATAATTCTTCCTTAGACACTGAAGGTTTGAAATTCAAGTTGGTTTAGACACAAGCTTAAAAGTATGGTTTCAAACTTATTTAACAAAGTAAGGCAAAATCCTTTGTTCATTTAGGAAATTTGCTATTCCATTAACTGCCTTACTGGTTTCAGACAGGGATGCTCACATAAGAAAAGTGAGTGAAATAGTAGGATACAGGCCTGATTCAGGATCATTGTGGATAAGCAAAGTGCCTTAACCAGACTCTTTCTACTCCAGGCAATTTAGCGAAGGAGCTAAACTGTCCTCTTTCAAAGCACAAGATCCACAAACGACATAAGGATATGAATAACCATGTCAGTGCAAGGTTCTATCTGAAGTCCATATATTTTTGCATTAAATTTAGTTTTTCTATTGCTTGTGACTGGGAAGAAATTGCGTAGTGCCTTAGTACCTGAGCTTCACTTTCTGTAAATGCAAAAATAACTCTTTTTCTGCTGTGTACTGAGATGCATGACACTAGTCCTCATAGAACAAAGTCAAAGTCTTAGACAAAAACAAATATGAAAGTGAAAAATATTATTTCAAGGACAAAAGCTTCCAATAAATTATTCAACACAAATCTTATATACTTACCACCCGCCAACACAAATAATTAATGTATTAATGCTTACCATAACTACTCCTTTATCATAATTTAGTATCAGAACTGAGTTGAAAATGGAGTTTTTTAGGAAGCCATGGTAAGCCCACCATGTACTAAAACTTCTATTCCCAACACCTGCCCTTTAGCAGCTAGTGATCTTCTTGGGGTTTGTGGCTGGCTAATAAATAAATTTTAAAAAAGGAACAAAAGATAGGAAAACTGGGAAAATTAACAGAAATGCAAACCAAGAATATTAAGCCGATATTAGAATTATCTTCAAAGGTTGCCTGTTGGTATTACTGGCCTTTAAGTATACATTTCCAAGTTACATAAAGGAAAAAACCTCTCAAATGGCTGTTCCAAAGCCTAATTGTAGTAACTTATCCATGCATTCCAGCAAAAATTTTCAGTGCTCTGCAGAAATGTTTGTTCACTTGCTGCAAACCATGTCACAAATCTTCACTGCAACAGCTAATATTTTACAATTGATCAAATAAACTGGGATATGTATTCTAAATATGTGACTTAATGAAAACAACGAAAAGATTTATGCTCCATTTAATGTACTTAGCTGAAGTCTCATGGGATTGCCAAAGGAGATAAAAACTGCAACATGGGTTAATGCTTAGTTATCTTTGGTTAACTTATATAGCTTAGTAATCAAAGGACATGAAAGGAAAACCTTTGATAAAAAATAGCCTATTTTAAAATTCCACAAAAGACAGCTGCCTTTAAATATAATACAATGTAAACTCATACTTCCAAACAAGAGCTCATAGCTAAACTTAATTTGCAATTTATAGACAAGAACGGTATTCTTAGTTCTTTGGTATCCTATTAAATGTGACAATCCGTTTGGGGACAAAAATTAAGAATATGAAATGATAAGTAGTGGTGAGAAATGTACATATTTTCTTCTTGACTTTCACTGGCTTTTGCAAGACACCAGTGGAAAGCAAAAATCTGCAATGCAGAATGTTACTAAAGAAAGAGAAATAAATAAATTATGAGTAAATAGTCATCTAGGTCTGTCAAATTCCCAACGTTTTACAACTTAAACAGAAGTAAAAAATGTCTTTTTTTAATCCATTGAAGAAGAGTGGTATTGGTTTTTATAATTATATCCCCAAGTAGGTGAGTGTTGCTGTCGATGTAAAATGGTCAAGCGGTATAACGCTGCTGTCACAAATGTTGAAACAAAAAGTACCTAATAAATAAGGCTGCTCCTATGCTTGAAACGAAGGTTCAAACCCTCTCAGGGTCCAAGGCAGTCAGTCTATTCTAAATGTACTTTCAGCCTCCTCAGATGCAATGTTCTAATTACATCTAATTTTAATGACATCTAATTACCCATGTTACTAAGTATCAGTGACTGAAAGACTGTCTGGGACTGGACATTCTAAGCAACAGAGAATATTATATTGCAAGAAGAAAATAACTGACTGGGACAAGATACTTAAGGTCAGAAAAAAAGAAGGGAAACCATTTCTTTCTGGGTGTTTTTGCACTTCTGGAGAAGGGACTGGCAGGCTGGTGTGCCACCTGTGTGTGTGTCTATCTGGTGTCTCTTTACTGCTTGCTCATGCATCCCCATGGATCCTACCCCATTTCATTTTTGCTTCTCACTTTCACAGAGATGGCAGAAAATTATTATTCTGCTATTACTCCACCGTTTATTTGCCCTTGTGTTTGTGAGTTGGAACTTGCTGCTTAATAGTAATGTTACTCCAAATCATATTAGTGACTGCTGAAATTGAGTGTTTGCTGCTAATACAGCTTTTTTAATTGAGAGATTTGGGAAATCCAAGAGGAAAAAACTTTGTAATATCTGTAGGACTGTGTATCTTGCAATACTTACTATGAAACTCCATAGCTGTGATTATAAAAGGATGGAGTGGAGGAAAAAATTTTGTCTGTCCAAGCAGACAAGGAGAGACAATAGGGCATGCTGAGAGGCTGTATGAGTAACGCTAGGCTTCCCCCTTGATGGCTTAATGTCAGCAGGGCTGGTCTTGCTGAAATTAATCCAGTCACAATAATGGCATAAAGACATGCATTTATACCTCTATTGACTTTTCACGTTCACAGGATAATTGTTGTAACATTTTCTTAAAGGCCAAAGACCTTTTGATGATAAATATATCTCATTACATGGAATTTTATATGTAATCATCATATGAATCTCAGTGCAATTCAATGGATGTATTTACCATATGTTAATCCTAGCATAACAAGCCTTTAACCTATGTGACTTAATTATAGGCATATCATCAGATTTACTGTAAGAAATGCTTTTTTTCACTCACATCTGCTTTAAAAAACCCTTTCACTGCTTTAACTCTTTTATGAATTGCCTATCAAAGGGTTCATCTTCTCTGCTCCTGACCTTGCTTGAAGGTAAATCCAGGGATGCATGATACCACTCTTTGCTCAACTGATGTGCAGATAGAAAAGCTTCTGAATGGTACTTTTGAATAAACCTAGATCTGCCAAAGACTCCTACTGTGCTTCATTTGAAATACCTTCCAATTTGACAACAAATAATTGATCAATTCTGATGAGATTTTTCAGTCAGCAGTGAGTGGCAAACACATTTTCATTGTATATGAACATGACAGATAAGACAATGTTTAAGCATTCCTGAAAAAGAGAAATATTGATACCAAACTCTCTTAGTAACCCAAATCTTCGTCTGGTTAGAAATGAATAGCGTATACAAGGGAAAAGTAAAGAAAATGGATTTATTTAGATTAGAAAAAAACTCAATTGCAGGAGCCTAAACTGTGGATACATGTGAAAATATTCAAATGTTTTCCCTGACTACTGGAAGAAGGATGGGATCACAAAATCACAGAATGGTTCATCTAGGAAGGGAACTATGGAGGTTGTCTGGTTCAACCCAGCTTGTGAAGATGGGACACCTAGAGCCAGTTGTACAGGACCACATCTAGGTGTTTTTTAATATCTCTAAGGAGGGATACTCCATCATCTCCCTGCACAACCTGTAATGGTGCTCAGATATCCTCACAAAAAATAAGTGTTTTCTCATGTTCAGACAGACCCTGCTGTCTTTCAATTTGTGTCCATTGCCTCATGTCCTGTCACTGGGCATTATCAAAAAGAGCCTACATTTGCACCCTCTTTTCAGTATTTATGTATGAGATGAAATTGCCTTAATTTGCAGGGGGAAAAATAGAGTGTTGTTAGCAAAACCATTCAATAATCAGAATTGTAGGTGGCTGTGTATTCTAAAGTACTGTGTTTTGATGGAAACCACACAACTAGAGATATTAAAAGCTGTGTATAAACAGTCAGCTAGAGTTTGTCTAGTCCCCTGTGACCTTCATTCTCTGAAAGTTGTTATACTGCACAATCACTTGAAGTGTCTTTCAACCTCGCAGTTCAGTAATTCCATTGCTCTTGTCTTTTTAGTTTCCCCATCCTATTTCTTCTGACCAGTTTCAGTTCACTACCATCACTTGATTATAGTCATACTCCTGGGAGCCAAACCTTTTCTAACTAGTTCTTGTACCATATGGCCTTTTAAAAAGGTAAACAGATTTTAGAGAGTCTTTCAAACATATACTCCAATATGGCAGAAGATAAACTCCATAAAAACAATGTTTCTTTCATGAAAATGCATATGATATTGATATTTTGAGCAATATTTTGAGAACAGATCCAACAAAGTCTTAATTAAATCAGGTTAAAGACCTGGTATGTACATAATATATTCATTGAATACATGTATTCAAGTTTATAGTGCCAAATGGTATTCAGCCACTGGGCTGTTATGATCTATATGAAGTAAGTTCTGGACTATCCGTGATTGTGTCCAAAATGTTGTCAAGTATGGGAGAGGTTCCAAAGGACTGAGAATGTCAAATACAGTAACTGTTTTGGGTTTCTTTTAAAAAAAAGGCAGAAGACGAGAATCTTCGACTTATAGTCTAGTTAAAGGCAGTCAGAAAGACGCACCAACAAATCATTAAACAATCCAGCTGAAAGCACCAAGAAGATAACAAGGTGAAAAGAAACAGCCAGCACAGATTTGTCAATAACAGATCACATGAATCTAATTTATTTCTTTGACAGGATGACTGGATAACAGTGTAGCAGAAGGCAGATTTGATAAATCCTGACTTCAGCAGGTCTTTCAACACGGCTCTGCATACTGTTCTCATAAGCAAGAGAAATGTGCTCTGGATGATTTAGTGAAAAGAGTGTGACGAAGTGTTTGGAAAACAGCACCCACTATAATGATTAGTACAGATTCCCTGTCAAACTGGAAGGTATGTCAAAGAGAATCCTGTAGGAATCCCTACTGGTGCCTCTGTTCTACTATGATTTCCACTGACAACCTCAGTGGTGGGATGGAGGACACAGTTATGTTTCTTATACTTGGCATTTGTCCCAAGAGTAAGTGGAACAAGAAAAGAACGGCAAAACATTTTGGTAGTTCAGTCAGAATACAAGGCATCCTTCAAATCCTGGAGAAAGCATCACAAGTGAACATTAAATGTAGTCAATATACATGCAGAATACTAAACTTAGAGAAGTTGTAAGAGAAATCATTAAATGAAGAATAAATAGGCAAGATTAACATAAAACAAACGAATACAGCAGGCCATAAACTAAATTGTTTCTTGTTATTGCACAAAACTCTTTAACTGGTCAACTTCTGGAGGTCAGAAGCATTGTGTATAAGCTATTGGAGGTGTTGTTCTTAGTGTTCTGTTCTCCTTGGGTATTGCTCAGACCTCGGCTGGAGTGATGTTTCCCATTTTGGTCACCACACTTCAGAACAGATACAGGCAATTTAGAGAGAATCCAGAGGAAAGCAAAAGGAATGATAAGAGCTTTGGAAAACATGACCTACAAGGAAAGGTTGAAAGAGTTGGATTTGTTTAGTCTAGAAAAGGGAAGACTGAAGGCAGGCATGATAATGTCTTCAGATATAAAGAGCTTGTTAGAGAGAGTGCGGCGATCAATTATTCTTCGGGCCTGAGTGGGATTTGTAGGAGAAGAAAGACACATAATTTGCAGCGAAGGAGATTCAGGTTACAAGGTTTCCAATTGGAAGGGCAGTTAAGGGTTGAAAAAGTTCACTGAGGCAGGTTGCAGATTCTCTTTCACTGAAGGTTTTTAAGAACAAGTGAGATATGTCATGTTTGTTTTATGTACAGTGAGGATAGGGAATGAATTATCCTATGTCTGTAGATACCTTCCAACCCTATACATCTGTGATTCCCATGACAATGAAGCATTGATTCCACAGACACACAAAAGGATATTGTGGGATGTATCTATAGACTGCTTCTTGACAGTAATTTGTATGACTGCATCATAGACTGCACTGTATATTCCAGAAATTAAAGAACTCAAACATCCCTAGTAAAGATCTCTTCTAAGCTTGCTCTTCAAATAATAAATAATGTGGATTTATACATATGGCCAAAATGAGAAAGATGTCCTATTTACTCTTCACATAAGTGAAATACTCACATTTCTCTTGGAAATACGAAATATGGAAATATTTTGTTTTTTAGAAGAAAGATGAATACTTGTCAAATCATGAACCAGTAAGTGGCTAAAATGAACATAAAGACAATGCCCACTGGGTTGGTAGCCTCCTATCTCATTACAGTGATTGAGATACCCATAAAATTCTGTGATTTTGTAGCTGATAACAAACACCACACAAACCGAGACCATTATCACAGTGTTTCATCAAAGGCAGGAATTCACTGCAGCATCTGAACCTTGGAGACTAGCAAAACTGTTCTGCCCATGTCCAGATGAGTATCTAAGCATAAACAAAGTCAGAGTGATGTGAGCCAGAATATGAACTAAGTACTGCATTGCTCTAAGTATGTGTAAGAGGGTTTTTTGCATTATCATATGAAATTTGTTAATGGCAATGAGAGCTGAACAGCTCCCATGAGGATTTCAGTGAAAGAGTAGCCCTACTTTGGTAAATCAGCACACAGGGATGTCAAATACTAAAAACTCATAAGTCAGGCCCCTTAAACCATTCAACTGGCTTTAAAGTATGCCTTTAGAGTGTCTTACAACATTTGTTTCATTCACCTTCTAGGTTTCAAGCCTGCAATGTGGACCCAGATCACATTTTCAGCCTTTTTTCAACAATCATTAGAGAGTCATTAGCTTTTTAACTTTTGTAGGAAGGAGGAAAAGAAGCAAGGAAAAAAACACACTTGCAATCAAATCTCTAGGCAATACTAGTTCCAGGGATAGTTTACTCTTCTTCCAGATGTAGGTGAACTGGTGCCTTGGTCAGTGTGGTGATAGCCTGGATCTGAGCACTGGAACACAGGCAACTACACTGCTTTATCTTTAGTGCACTGCCTCACAAAATTTTCACCCATGCCATGAAGTTTCTTTGTGACAACACCTGAACACGACTTACGTTATAGCACAAGTCAAGGACCAGCCTCAGGAATAAACAGAAGAGAAGCTGGAATCCTTATGTATGACCAGCAGTGCCCTTTTTCCTAAGTTGTACTTCCATTTGCCCAAGAAATAGAAAAGCACACAGTGTGTGTGCATCTCCAAACAAAGTTATGTGACCAGCAGCCATCAAAGTCCAGGTGCCCAGTGCTTAATTTAAACTGCATGTAAATAAACAAGAAGGGAATCTTACTGTCATTAAACTCCTGGGACTATTTCACCTCTGGATTTTCACATGAAACTTTATTGAACAGGAGGACTGCTACCAGGAGAAAGAGCAGCAGTTAGTCCAAAGAGGAAGGAAACTTCTGGCTTCTTCTGTGCTACATCATGGTCTGTGATGGAAAACAGGGCAAGCTGGATGCCACAACCTTCACACAGAAAAGAAGAAAATACAGTGAATAAATACAGGAAGATATTTATATCACATATAACTATATACAACATATTAGTAAGCAATATTTACACATGTAGACCGAGATAGGTGTCCCATTTAGATATATATTCAGATAGAGATGTAGATACACACACACAAACACAAGTATGGGATATATTTATACTCCACAGCCCCTTATCTCCAGGATACCTCTCTCAGCAATGGCACAGTTGAAGCGTTTCCTGAAACCTGTTTGAATTTTCCCTTTACTGTGAGGACAATAAATTAACTTAAAACTAACCTCTAATTTGGGATTTCATCTCATACAAAGCAAAGTCAAAAGCCAGCAGGTTACCAGTGGAGCATTAGAGAACGTTGCATCTCCACTGATACAGCGGGTGGGGAGAGGAAGCTATTAACATGTCTGTAACACTTCGCTTTATACACAACTACCCTGCTTTTAACTCCGGCCTTGGTCGCTGAGGTCAGGCAGGACAGAGCTGACTAATAGTGTCACTTTCCTACTGCCTTGGGCAGCCAGCGCTGGAGGGGACGCATGGAGCAGCAGCTCGGAGCAGCTTTTCATTAGCAGTGGGTGTCAGGGGAAGAAGTGTCACACTGCCACGGCTATAAAGCTGCTGAAAAGAGAGCTGCTTAGCCATTCATGGAAAGCTGTTAGGTTAACACAGTAATGAATAGGACATGGTCCCACATTGTCAAGCAGGTGGTGGACTTTCACTCAGCGTGAAGGGACCTGAGTGCCCAAATTGCTCTAACCAAGGGTAAAGAAGCTCACAAAACATAGCTGTCACCTCATTATTTCAAGTTTTAAATAAAAGTATATGTGACAAAATGCTCCAACAGAAATTGAATCTTCAGAAATTTCGGTTCACAAATGCATCCTCCAGACTGATGTATGCAGAGGGGCATTCATGTAAAGTTATAAGCTAGTGGAGCATGAAGCATTCATTCAATCATGTCATTTTTGAATATGAAATAACAGCAGATTTTTTCAGAAAGTAGTTTGAGCTTTCCCCATCACTGTGATTGTATTTTTACCTGTCATTCAACAGAAGAATGAACTCCAGTGCAAGGGACTCTTCTCAAGACCAGTCAGTCCACAGCTCACCAGCAGAGAATGGTGCGGAGGAGTGAGGGCTCTAGGCAATGCCTACCACTGCCGCTTTTCTCCACCTTCATAACTTTCAAGCTCAGCACATCAGTGTGGTTAAGAATCCAGCCCTTCCAACTGAAAACTTCCAGCTGGGAGGCAATGGGAATTTTCCCCTAAAGCTGAGTATTTTGGCTATAGGTACTGCAGTAACTGGAATACCACTTAGAGAAATATGAGCCAATGTAGCACCACAAAACTGAGTCCATCTCTTAGCCTCTGGAAAATACCTAGACCAAGAAGGTCTATCCTTCTTCTCCAGCAGAAGAGCTTGAATCCTTAATTCATGGTGCTTTTTCCTTGCATCCTGAATCCAAAGTCCTTTTTCACCAGTCTTCTACGGTAATTCAGATTTCAAGAATTGGAAGGTAAGCAGTGTTAATTTTATAGGTGATCTTTCTGATTCATATTATAGTAAATCCTTTCAAGATTTCAAGCAACTCAAGATCCAATTTTCTCTTCCTAACACAGTTTTTATTTAAATCAAATGCAACATTGGGTGATTTTCATTCATAGAGATCTGAATACACCACCCTTAACTAATGGGATGGAATACTTTATGCTAAATGCACTTGATATAACTAAATTTGTTACTCATGCTTATAATGCAATTATTGATGTAATGGATAAAAAAATTAGAACCACATGAAATTTTGTAGAAAATATATCTGGGACTTCAATAGCATTCTGAAATGAGAGAATTGATGCATACTTAAATAAACTATAACAATTAATGCAGAACCTCAATATCTCTTTTTTAATAATGCTCTTTATTGGAAAATGAAACATGCATTTGTTCACGGTATATGTGGGATTACTTCTTTACTTTGTAGAGAAAGTTAAGGCAATAGAATTATATAATCAAACTATTCAAAACATGACAAACACTTCTTAAAGGAAAAAAAAACCAAAACTAAGAAAAAAAATTAATAGAACAACTCAAAAATAATCTACCAGATCCAAAATGTTTCACTCAGACATTCTTCCTGAAGACTTTTCTTCCACCACTCCTGCTATTTTATTTTCTCTATAAAAACAATGTAGCATCTAACGGAAATGATAAAAACTATCATAATGACACTAAAAGAATTTCAGAGATGTCATAGGTTGCCTTATGAAAAGGACTGCCTATAAAAAACAGGAAGAAGTATTAAACCAGAGGTTTGAACCTCCAAACAAAACAGATTCTTTCCTGCAGACAGGAACAAGTAATTCCTCTAACGTACCCTTGTGGAGCAGATTTTCCAGTTCCTTACTCCTACATTTTCCTAGCAATTCTGTTCGGTTTGGTGAACTCACAAATAAACCAGAAAGGATGTAACAACTGGAGTGTTTGCTTAGATTTTTTTAATTAGAAATTCATTTTGTACAGTGATTCCTAGATTCAAAATCAGGTAAGAGACTTTCCATTTGTCCATAATACCAGAGGATTCATTTTACTTTCTCCGAAGAGACTGTGGATTAGACAGACATTTGTCAAAGATGATACACTGAGAAATAATTACACATTCAGTAAGGTCTTTATTCAAAACACATAGGCAGAGCTGAAGCTTAGTGAGACATCTGAAGTATGGCACCTGCTTTTGATAAGCCGGTGTGAGGACACTTATCAACTTGGGCCAGCTCAGCTGAGAACCTCCAGCTGGACAGGATGGAGAACTTGCCCTGCAAGGAGAGACTGGTGGAGCTGAGCTGCTCCAACCTGAAGGGGCAATTCCAGGCATCTAAGAGCATCCTGCCAGAACCTGCTGAGAGGCTAGGCAGTTTCCATCCTTTTTGTTTTTCAAGAACAATCCAGATAAAGTCCTACTCCCTAACAATATAATACAGACAATATTACAGTTGTGTATCCCAACTATTATTGTTTATACTGATGATAATATTTTCTTGGCTGAATCAATAGCAATCTTAAGTCAGTGTAAGCCTAAGGAAATGCTAAAAATTTTGTCCCCACTTCATTCACAATCAATAAAGAGTTACAGGCTATGTTACAGAGTGATGCAGTGCAGCAGTGTCTGATTTGACCCCTTGTTTCTCTCTGTGGTTAGACAGAAGACAATATAACAAAAGACTGATTTAATAATGAAGACTGATCTTCCTTGGGAAGATTCTTGGGGGATGCTTCAATACTTCAGTGTAGCAGTGGGATTTGAAAAGCTTGGAAGGTCCTGCATAATGTGTCTTGTTGTGCTAGTCAGAGAAAACATACTTTTCCCTCACAGACAAGAACTATTGAATTAGGTCCAAAGACTCCTACTAGTATTGTGGGTCAACTCTACATATTCAATGTGTCTGGAGCTGCCAGCAAGGGAGAGCAATCAGTCCTGAGTTTGAATGTATGAAGAATTTAATAATTTGCATAAATGTTTAAAAATTAAATTTTCATTTTCTTTGTGAACATTTAATTTTCAAAGTTGTATTTGATACTTACACTCCAGAAATCAATTAATGGGAAGAATATGTCAGTTAATGGAAACTAGAGAATTAGTGCAATGCACATCTGAATGCACTCAAGTGGAGTCAGTCAGAGTTTACAGCTACAAAGATTAGTACAAAATCTGGCCCATATTTTCTTTTTCACAGGTTTTAGCTGAAGAATGACAGCATGGACATCTTCATGACTTTAAACTGAAGTGTTTCCTTGCCTGTATGTCACCTCTGTACACAATATTGTAGTCTTGAGTATCAGGTGGGTTCTTGCAAGGAATCAAAGCAGTACTTCTCACCACAGATCTGATGTGAAGTGCAGAAATACAGGCTGCATACAATAAGAAACACCTGGGCTTCAAACATCCACCCACCAGGGGATTTATCTTTCTAATAAGCACTCTTAAAATGCCAGTTATTAAAATGAGAGTAATAAAAGACCTTTTGTTCCTTCATTGTATTTTGAAAATACTACTGATACTTGGTAAATCCTTTCTGTGGTGGAACAATGACTTGGAAAGCAATTGATTTTATTTGGTCACTGTTTCAGAATGCAAGAAAAAAGTACATTTTTTTCAACTCTAAGGCTGTTTTTAACATAGAAAAAAAAAAGCCACAAAACATAATTTTTAAAATATATATTTAAACATGCCAGCAACGTGAACTTGTTCTTTTTTTCCTACTGGTAACAAAACAAGGAATTTCTACAATATGGATAAAGTAAATGCTAACTATCAATAAAATGCACACCTCACAGGCACATGACAAGATGAATATTTTTGCAAGGCTAAGCTGCTGTACACCTTAAATATCGTAAGCCTTGTAAAAGAAAACAGTCACTATAAAGAGTGATGGAGGGTTCTCCATACAGAAATGTTCTAAAAAGCTTGAAACACATTTCAGAGTAGGTTGCATCAGCAATGCACCCTCACTTAGTTTCATAAATGGCTGTGTGTACTTGGGAATACATGGACATATTCTGCTGGGTCTTCAACCTATTTAGGTTTTCTGTTGGATCGTGTATTCAGAACTGTGTTCCAGGCATCATATTGAGCTGGGGAAGAATCTTACAGACTGGCATAGATAAGATTATTTTTCATTTCAGGTCTCTCTCCCACCCCTTGTTTCTCAGGCCAGCACATTTTTCATGATTTAGGTGTCAATAAGCACTCCTCTGGGGCTTGCTTTGCTGAGAAATCAAAATTCAAAGCAGGAAAGGGAGAAGGCGGGAACAAACTGGGAAGTTGTGTAAGATGTATGACACTGTTCTATAAGAAAGCAATCCCTTTTTTCCTCCTTGTCTCATGCAGTTTAGTGGGTCCCTCAGAGCCTCAGCACTACTTGTTGGTCATAGGTTAGCAAGGTGCATGTGGCTGAAGTGGAGGAAAACTGTGTAGGCAGGGAAATGTTAGTATGGAAGGAAGAGTTTTGGTGCTAATAGTTGCCCTTGACTAGCTAAAATGGGTAATAATGGAAAAGATATATGGGATAATCTACTGCCACGCAGTCCCACAGACATTAGTACAATTATGACCAAGTTACAGCACACCTGTCATGCCTAGTCCTTTCTTTTCATGATAATGTATTACAAGACTTTGTGGTAATAGCTAAAAAATAGAAAGTAATTTTCTAAACCATTATGATTTTGAATACATTACCCCATCTCAAACTCATTCCAACATCACTGCAGAATTAAAGGAAAATAGGAATTTTAACTGCACATTGAGTACAGGAATGGCAAAAAATAAAAATAAGGCAACTGACCACTGCCTGTGTGCCACAGATAGAAACCATTCCCCTTAACTTTTGTTATATAGATTTGCTGCAATAGATCATGGCTTAAATTTCTTGCTCAACTACTCTGAGTAAATCAGTGACATTTAGGCATCATTTAGGCATATATGTATTGGATAGAGAATTGTGTCCCAGATTTTTCCAGAACGACAGTAGACACTTCCTGGACATGAGATTTTACAAAATAATTAGAGGATACATGAATCCATGCCTTACGAGTAGGAAAGTATATCATACAAAATATGTGTGAGTCAGGATAAAAGGTCCTGGGAAATAGATTGCATTCTGGTATAGCAGTTCTGTGAAAAACTATTTTGAAAGTTAGTTTAGAAAATAATTAAATGTAAAGTCATTTTAATATACAAATGTCTGACAGGAACTTGAAGTCCAACCCTTAACCCTGAAAAAAAAAGATAAAATAAATTTAGATTAAAAAGGGATTTGAATTTCTCTAAAACCCACAGAAAATGTTACCATTTAGTAATGACATTCCCTTTCCATTTGACCCCAGCTTGACATGCTGAATTGCTCTGAACATCCGCCACCATGTACAGAAAGTCTTACTTCTTAACTCTTGCCATTCTAATTTTCACACAAAAGTACATTAAAAGAGATGTTAAGGCTGTGACATAGAACAATAAAAGCAGAAAATTCATAAGTAATTAGGAAATATACTATACAAAATGTTCTCCAGTGCAAAAGGGCTGCTAATACATCACAGGCAATAGAGTTCTATGAGAAAACAATGGAGTTTTCTGATACATAACACCATGTTCCCATTTTACAGGGAAAAAAGGAGTAACTGTAGCTAGTAAAGAGAGTCTAGAATAGCTATGTATGCTTATAAAATATGTCTGATTCAGATGCCAAGTCAGCACCATTCTTTCAGAAGTGTAGATAGCCAAAGGAGTGCCTAAAAATATTTTAGATGAATCCAAGGCACCTTCAATACTTTCCTCATCTTTCTTCTTTGCTCCAAATCCCACTGAAATCAGGTGGAGAAAAGCAGGCATCAAACAGTACAAAGTTGAGAGCTCTTTCTTTTTCCTGTGTATGGGTGACTGCTCTCCTTCACAATATGCTGAATGCACTATGATGTGAACAGACTTAGAGACCTACTTACTCAGCTGAAGAATTCCAGCTTCCCACAGGTTTCAGGCAACGACGGAGTTATGCACTATAATGTTGGCAGAAGGATGGCTCAGGAAGTAAGATGGGATTTGTTATTGACCCACTGATGTCAGTGAGACACAGAGCTCCATCATGGGCCTCTGAAAGATGACATTGCAAGCACTTTGGGAACGTGTTCTGAAGAAGGGGAGCAGGAATTGCTGTACATATCTGAAACACTCAGAAAAATTGTGAGTGCTAAATAACATAGCAGCATGGTTCAGGGGCATATAATTCTGCTGGAAGGGGAAGAAGTTGATAATAGTATTGGGTACTTCTGGTATTATCTATCAAGAAGGTATGAGGTCAGATTTCCTTGAAAATTTAAAGAAATACTATAAGGCAGTATTTTTTTGTTTATATCTCCAAGCTTCATTTTGCTAGTTCCTTTCCCCAAGGTCTTTCAAAGAATCTTTCTCAAAGCTGTCAGTGTTTCTGCAGATGTACCCCTGCCACAGCATAAGACTCTCCTAGTCAGGTCTGCCATAATTACAGTCTGTGTCTCCTCTGGAATCACCTATCTGTCCTGCATTCACAATGGTGACTCAGTAAAGGGAGCAGTGACATGAATGGTAACAAAACAAATATTTTTAACAGATTAGTTCAGAATCAGCACTCAGACTAGGAACAAGCAGTCAAGAGCTGGTGAAGACAGATCCCACCCAGATGGGATTATGACACTGCAGAACTGGGCTCTGAGTCTCTTTTCTCACATTCTGGCGTTTCCTGCCCTTGCAGAAAAATTCCAGTATAAAGAAGGTAATAGAACTTTTCTGTACTTACATTTTGTTAATATATTCTGGGTAGAAGCATGTCTCTAATTGGAAGGCAGAATGCTAGCTATATAAAGCATTTAAACTGTTAAACTTATGGACTGCATGCCATTAAATATGGTGGTTATATACTCCTTTCTCAGAGAAATCTGTCTCAGTCTAAAGCACAGTTCCTAGCATTTCTTGATGATATTTTGTATTTTTTTATGGAAATTGAAGAACAATGGAAAACACATTCTTTTTTTTTTTTTTTCCTAAATGAACAAATCAAGCTTATGCTGATTCATACATGGTGTTCAGTTCTTGCAAGCACTCAGATGGTAACCTAGTATTTGTAAAAATGTTTTCAGTTCTAAAATTATTGTAGAAGAAGCAGTTTTCTGGGAATCAATATGAGAACTGAATTATTTTTATTTACTGTTTTTAAAATTACATTTTAATTCACTCTTTAATATATCATTTTTGTATTTAAAATATGTCTTCCAATAAAAGAGCAGAAAAAGATTGTATTAAGTCAACTGAAAAATCTCAGTCCTTCCACCAGCTGGAAAAAGCAAACAGCCAGCTGCCTCAAAATGGAAGCCCAGTGAAGATACTCATAGTTCTTGCAACAGGATTTGGTGTCAGGTAGCAGCAAGCATGTGGGTGTTCTAAGAGGGAAAACAAGCCCAGAGATGACAATATCAGAACAGACACAGGCAGTGCCCTCAACCATGAGATGCCAAAAATTCTCTTAAGAGAATAAGAGGCAAGAGGCAAATTTTCCCTCTAGATGTTAATAAAATAAATGTTTTAACCTGATTTTTAATATCTTACGTTGTAAGACGCTTTGTAAATACTAACTGCCCTAAATTTGGGAGTCAAGATTTCCTTTGTAGTTCCTTCATGTTATACACATTTAGATTTCTTCCCAATAGTAGCCCCAAATTGCTTCTTAGAATTTTGACTGAACCCAGTAAAGCAGTAAAAGCTTAATTCAACCACCAGAAGTGAAATACAGATATTTAGCTTTAGGAACACAACTCTTCATTTAATGCTTCTAGAGTCTTTTCTGTATCCCAAGTCCCATATGCCTGTGTGCATCTCACTTATCATCCAGTTTACTTTCTTCTATCACTCCTACATCTCCTATAAACATAAGGTCTCTGATGCTATCACTCCGATATCTCTTGTTCTTTCACTTTAAGGTCTCTTGTTCTCTCACCCCTATCTCCTGGTATAGCAGGTTTCTTCAAGTTTCACCCACTCTTTAAGTCTGTTGTTGTCTGTTGTGAACTGTTATTACAAGTGTGAAACAACTAGAAAATTATGTATTTTGTCTTAAAGATAAAGCGATTTTGTTATTTCTTTGCCCACGTTTCTAACCTCTCTATGACCCTTTGTATCATTTCTTGTTTCTTGCAATATCTCTCATCCAGTTTAGTACACAATAATATTGTTAACATGCTGGCTGCTTCATCTTGAGATCATTAATTACACTATTAAAGCCTGGAGCTACTATTTAAGAGTACCACTGCCCTCCACAGGAGAGAATGACAGACATACTGGATTGTGTCCAAAATACTGTCTCTGCAGAGCCACACCTTTCAGAGAGTCTTCTCCATCTTATCTAGAAGAAACCATTGATTGTCAGTAGTCTGAAAGGACAGAAACATGACAGAGGTATGTTCCATGTGTTGGTGAGATCACCTAGGGAATGAAGATGCTCAGGAAACCTGCCCATTTATTCTTACTAGCCAGTGTTGACTGGCTGTTGTTTTCTTTTCTGCTTTTGGATAAAACACAACATATGAATACTCCCTCCTTAATCTTGCCTCTTGATCAACAGTAGAAAAGCTAATCCTTTGCTCTTCCTCTTGTGAAAGCATCATGCAAATACTTTCTATATGTTGCCTCTGCCTCTGTTAATCCATATCTCCCACAGCAAATATTCCTTCTTTCTATGAAAGACTTTCATTTCAGAATCTCCTCACTTGTAGACTTTCCTTACTCTCTAGTCAAAAGCACTTGAGTCTTAAAGCCAATAAAGTCATTTATTGGATCTTTTCTCCTTTAAATCTAACCCAGTAATTATCCTACACTGAGAGACCTACATCTTCTTCCTCTCAGATTTACCTTTACCACTGATTATGAAGTGTCCTAGTCTTCTGTAAGTAGAAGAAAACTTACTTTCACGGGGTCAGTAGCTGCTACTGACCCAGATCAAACAGAACAAGAAAGCCCTCAATGCTTTCCTAGTGCCCCTTAGTCTACTGAACTGCATCCTTACCTTGCTGGTGTATGGTCCTGATTCACCACTAGCCCCAGTCAATTACACCCAAGTATGGTAAATGCTGAATAACTGAATTTGAAAATAGTAAGTATTTTGCACAAGGTAACATTTATTTGGGTACCTGAATGTTTTTCTCGTTATCTAGAAGCACCTGATTAACTGCATTACAAAAGATCAGTTCCCAACACAGAGAATTAGGGCTGGCCACATCACTCTCATCAACATTAACAGATGTGCTCATCTATAAACTCAGTCCTTTACCTTTGCATGTGGTGAAGTATTCTGAGATAAGACAATCACAGAGGGAAAGTGAGTAATATTCACTCCTTCACTTCTGGTGTAGCCTGGAGTGATTCCAACAACAGCAGTGAGTTGTCTCTTTTTTGTTTCCCTATAAATAAACACGAGAGTGGCCAGTTTTACTTCTCATTATTTATAAATAACAATGTGAAGTGTTATCTCAAAAGGGAATTTTGGTAGAGAAGTTACATATCCTTTACAAGAAGGATTTATAATGGGAACATATACAGAAAGAAGCTATACCCTTGGTATTGTAATTAAGCTTTTAAAACATCCGATAATTCAGTGTTATTTGTTTTTCCTTTCTTTGATGAACTGATAAATGTCACTTGAATATTTGCATGAGCACTCAGTAGAGAAGCTGGTTTTCTTCAAAAGAAAATAGCACGCACACTTATTCCTCCTCTGCTGCACATAAATTCTAAATAGTACCTTGGCAGAATTATGAAATAAAAATGAATGTTTTTAAAGGCATTTGTGGAGTCCAAGGAATAAATGATAGAATTTTCTTATATTTCTCATATATGCAGATAACAGATACATTTAATGCAAGAAGGAAATAGAATTTTAATAGAATTTTTAACTAAAGATCTTGAAACAAAACTAGACATACATTTTAATTGAATTTCTGGCTCAAATTACAGCAAACCATTATAAATCATTAGGAATCAGTTTTAAAACTGCTTTCACTTTTACCCATATTACAAACACAGAGGTAAGCTTTTACAGCTACAGATAAGTGTTAATAAATTACCCGAATTTCAAAATTAATGGCTGCCCGGCTGCTTTGGGGAGATATCATTGTGTTTCATGAATATTTTGATTTTGTGATTAGATCAAAATGCACTGAATTCCTAAACAGTCATAACTAAGGTCTGCTGATCATAAACTGTTCTTTTTTAATAAATTATATTCCTCACAAATCTGCTGATATGGAATAATTAGAAATTGGTTGCCTGCATTTACTGTAATATTTGCATGACTTTAGATCTCCACCTACTGATCTAGTGGCTGGCAGGAAATGTACATTTTGTACATTTCTAAATATACCTTGCCTGCAGAGATAATGGTTTATATTGTGATGTTAAGAAGGTTTTTATTTGCAAAAAACAAAGAGGTGTCACTTGCCAGTTCTGGAAGACATTGATTAGGCTGTTTATGTCATTCCTATTCAGAACTTATTATTTACAGCTTTCCTGTTTCCTTTCCTTTGTAGGAGATAATGATCTGTCTCCTGCAAACTGCTTAAAGTGTGCCTATTTTCTCTTTTTTTTTTTAGGGAGTCTTGAAATACATTTTATAGAAGGCAAGCATATTGAAACTGAATGTAAATGGTGTAAAATACAGCATATTAATCGAAAATGATATCTTTCAGTATAATCTTTAAATTAAGTGGCATACAAATATTTATAGTTAGGGAAAATGAAAATTGCAAATCCATTTTTCATTGTGGAAGGCACATGCATCTAAATGTGATCCTGGAAGACATATACATTCCACAATTAAATACACTTACATTCATTTTAACAGTACTGTACATGGGCATATCTGTTTTTTGCTACAGATCTTTATTGAGGGGAGTGCTCATTGCTGTCTAGCATTCAGATCCCAGAATGCCCTAAGCAAACAGTGCCCCTATGGATGCTTTATAACCATGCGCTTTAGGGCGCATTTCAAATTTGGAAAGGTGGCTTCACTTGTCTGCCATATACAGTAGAGATTTTGCGTAATTTTTAATGCTTACTATATTAACATCATCAAATGTTAGAATCAATGCATCAAAGGGGAAGGCTACAACCTACGATATAACATATTCAGATGACAGGAGAAGTGTATTTGGGATATTCCCATGCTAAAAATTGAATAATTCTCTATTTCAAAAAAAGTAAATAAAATTTGCTGCCATTGCCATGGCTTTGTAATGTGAATGATAGATAAAGGAGAACATATTGATGACAGCCAAAATCTTCAGCCAGTTCATAAGACTTATAATTTATTCTAAGGATTTCTGAAGAAAATTCTATTTCCTTTTGAAGAAAAATTGACCCTGCTCCCTATTTTTTCCCCATTGCTGCTGTGGTTGTTTCCGCAGCCAGCAAACCGCTCTTCCTCCCACACTGGACACCTAGTCCTGCAAACTAGAAGACACATAAAGTGATCAAGGACAAAGCTGTTAATTGCTCACAATCATGCTCTTTTATCATTTCAGTCAAGTCTTTGTGTTGTTTATTTTATGGGTATTTATTTCATTCTCACTGGTGGTGTGACCTACTTGCATTAAAACTTAATACTGAGTTTCATTACCAATGTATCCAAAAAAAAAAAAAAAAATCTGTTTTCTTTTTTAAGATGAAAGAAATCCATGTAGAACAACTCCAGCGCTTGTTGAATCATGTACTGGTTGATTGATGCTTCATCATTAGCCGTTAAAACCATCACAAAAATATTAATATTTAGAGAAAGCACTCCTGCAATTGTAAAAATCTGATAATTTTGCCAAGCACAGGTTAATAAATATAGTGACAAAAAGGGAGTCACATGTGCTATGTCTTTTCCATTGGATTCCTGGTTTCCATGTTGAAAACCTGGTGCTCTGGCTGAAGTCCATGGTTCAGAGCCTGGTGAAGTTTTGGCCCTTCTTCAGCATATTTTTTCTAGCCCATGAGTAATTTTCAGTCAGAAGCAAACCCAAATGGGAGGGTAGGTCATGCAGAGGGCCTCCTCTGTCCCCATAGGCTGGGCACATTGCCTGGGAAAGGGAGAATGTGGCCCACGGCTATTAGAGATACAGGAAGCAGAAAAGAGGCTCTGCTAGCACTAAACAAGGTACTTTAAATGCCTAAACTGGACATCTTTGGTTCTAACAAAGGTTTCTTTGGCAAATTTTCAGGCAGGAGATCAACTTAAGCAGCCTAAAGTTTGCTCTAGAAGAGACACTGTCTTCATTAGCTGTATTGGAAGCTGAGAAAAAACAGCCCCATTTCTTTGGCATGCAAATTAGGCATCTAAAGTTGTCCAAGGAACATACTAGTAAAAAAGGAAAACTAGTTATGCAAATAACAAATAACTGTACAAAGACAGTACAAAATGCAAATCATTAATAATTTAATTGAGCTGGGGTGGTGTTCCTTTGTTTTGCTTTGTTTTTTCTAAATTTTTAAATTAGAATCTGCAAAATAATCTGGAAAACAAGACTGAAATTGGAATAAATAAATAACCAGAACTCCTGACATCCGAGAAATAGTTGGTGCTCTGTGGAACAGAGACCTATAGAGAGAAAATTGCCTGGCCTAGAGAGAAAAAAAAAATGTTTTACTTTGAAAGCTATGTTTGACCAAGATATCCTTAAAAAGTACTATGTAGGACATGAGAGCTGCTATGGTTACAGCAGTGAAGATTGTTTTATTTGAACCTAAAGATTTCTGTGAGAATCCTAATTCTACCCTTAGCAGATATAGCTAACTCCCATTGATGTTAGTTCTTCATGGGACAAAGTTTGGGCTGGAGGATTGTTAACTGCTATAATTCTTATGAAAAGAGAATATACATTTCTTCTTGCAAAGAAATAACAAGGGATAATCTGAAGTGCTCTAAGCCACCATCAGGAGGAAGAATTATTATCTTTTCTTTTCACAAGAAAGAAAGAACCTACATTTAAGCTAATATTGACAGATCTCTGCAGACCAGAAGAGAAACAATCCCGCAGCCTAAGCAAAGCAAAGAGATCAGTCTCCGACATCCATTCAGAGACCGGCTGCTGGTGAAAGAGAACAGAGGAGCCAGGAGCTGAAGGAACAGATGTGTCTGATGAGATGTGTGCACGGCATATTCCTGGGACCCAGTAAGTAGGCCCAGCTATTTAGCAGATTTTGTAAAGTACCTTTTGTGTGGAGAATAAATAGACTAAAATATGATCCTGAAGATTTCGGGATCATACATGGCATAAGAAACTTGGGGAGCATCAGTGTTCTGCTGCTGAATTATTTGTACCTGCACATGTTTGCCTTAGCGATAGTGACTTCAAAGCGCTGTGGTGACAGTCATTCTGCATAATGCCAAACAGCCAAGCCTGCTTTAACAAGGGGGCAGGATTACATTTTCAACAGTTCTGGTGCTATTTGCTTTGTGAAAATGCTTAATTGTATGTTAAATTGACTGTAGACATGATCTATTAAAGCTTGGTTTTTCAAGGATACCTCAGGGAGTTAGGGCCCACCTCCCCGTGACATGCAGTGTGATTTGGGCAGGGAACTCCCCCAGGCTCATGTGAATATCCCAGTCTCATTTTACATTTCTGAGCAGACGTGGTGAGCATTGTCCTGATTCATGTGGGCTAATTAGTCAATATTTATATTGTGTTCTGCAGGCTGGAAAGTAGGAGAGAAATGGTAACTGCTGTTTTTTTTATTATCAAATTACAATGAGGAAGTTGTTTCCAGAAGAAACCTCTTCTGGAGCCCTCAAGTGACAGCTATGAGCCACAATCATGTTCACACAGTTTGTGTTAAAATACCTGTGCAGTTTTGGAACACTGTGCATCTACATGTGCTCATGGCTCCTGCCTCTGAGATACAGAGAGCTTCACAGGTATGACATAAACAGGCAGCATCATCCCCTTAACTCAGGGAAAAAAGGGCCCAAAAGTTTGCCTGGGTTACAGTGAAACACAGTGTAAAGACAGAGCACCACAATCTCTAGTGTTTCCTACCAGTATATAAACTGCAGTTGTAGTTCAGTATACAGTCAAAACCAGTGTTAGTCTGTGTCATGCAGACTTTGAAGATCTGGGATTTTGCTTATAGCTTTCTCAAATCCTTCCTCAAGAAGCCAACTGATCCTCTTGTCTTCCATTCCTATATGATCATCTAGAATCTTCTTTCTTCCATCACTGGTGTGACACACACCTCTTCACAGCAGAGCTCCCTGGATGTGGATATGATCATGATAAATGATGTGGTCAAGAGACTGGAAAGATTGGTTTTGGGTCTATTTGGTAAGGACCACAAGGGAAGGAGCAGTTAGGATTACATGAATAGGAAGTGCATGTTAGGAGACCAGGAATTATTGACCATGTTGCTACTTCTGTCCCCTGCAGAAAAAGACAAAAGAGGCCAGCTGCCAGAGGCAAACTATGGGAAATTTGGCCTGTCAGAAATCCCTCTTTATTTGCCTCTATTCCATCAGAGCAGAGGATGACAATGTTTAAAAATGAACAATGTATTTGGGACAGGCTGAAAAAAGCCAATCTCCACTGAACACCACTTATGTGGTATTAAGACTTCCCAGGTTTCACTGGAACCAATTTAGTTCCTGATGTGTTTGGGAATATCCCTGTCAATATCAAGTTGAAATAAAATGCCCTCTATTCAAATCCATCCTTGTGCCTGATTTTGTACTTATTAATGCACATATTACTACCATGACACAAAAAAGCAAATTCATTCTGCAGCGTAAAACAACATGAATTTAGAAAATGAAACACTAGCCTCTACATATTTAAAGACTTTGTAACCAATTAAGAGTTTTCCACAAAGTGGGAGAAACACAGTTTTAGGTCACACATGCTTGTCTTTTTAGAGTAGACACTGATAGTGGTTTATTAAAAGATGGATAAATTACAGTTCTGCTGAAAAAGGCAGATGTGCAAAATGTTGGTGCCTTACCTGGATTCTGCCTCACCAGAATGGCAACTGGATATGGCAAAAGCAAAGAGTCAGTTGACTAAGGGGAGCATTACCTATGAATATTTATTCATATTCATATATATGGTAAATTTCTTCAAACTGCAGCTGGAATTATGATTGACATGTGAAAAAGAGCTCACAAATCTGAAAGAGACTGAAGTTAGGTGGAGAAAATCAAGAGAAGAGGGATATCTTTAAATATATTCAACTCAAGAGAACAAGTAAACCCAAGAGTAAGCCCCCAAGGCACAACAGTGTTCATCCTAGAGGCACCTGTGCTATGTATGAGCTGGGATGTGTGCCCAGACAACAAAGAAAGGTGCTGTGAAAGAAACATTTTGGACCTCATAGGCAATACAGATGCTTTTGAAGGACATCCCTCCTGATGTCAGTTCCTAGCTGCTGTGTGCTACTGTAGAGCATTGTGTAAGTGTCCATTAAGGTCCAATGGATATTGCAGGGGCAAGGGCAACACTACCAATTACTGCTCTTGCCGCTGTCCTCCCTATGGAGTCTTTTGCCTGGAGTATGGGAGTGGGAGATCACTGTCCCTCCAATAGGATTCCTGTTCTTTGGTTGATTGCTTAGCCTGTTTTGGGGCAAGCACTTTAGATCAACATTTTCAGAATTAAGCACATCAGCCAGACACTTCAACCCACTTAAGTCACCTCAAAGAATGGACAGATTCCACACCATGTAAGAGCTACAGCTTTCACAAGATTGATTTGGAGGTATCTGTGCTCAGCAGCTTTAAAACTAGGACATTTTTACTTAGACTCCTAAAGCCAAAATCAAATACTTAGCTTTAGGCAACTTCATCCTGAACCTTGGTCCTAATCTCTTTTTTAATACTCTAAGTACTCTCTACTGCTAAGTAGAAAGATGCAAATAGTTACTGTGTATATAAATCAGTGTTGTTTCAAAGATTAGATAGGGCTTGTAAAATGTTACGCAACATGTTAAAGAATTTCCATTTTTATTCTGTATAGATAGTGCAAATAAAAGACAATCACCTCTATCTAACTTTTTCTGTGACTCACATTACAGTATTATTCAAGCTGTACATTAAACTTATGTTTTCCACATGGGATGATTCTCTCTAGAGCAAGAATGAAATTGTTGTGGGATGGTTGCTTTGGACTGTGATAATTTTGTTTTAAATTTACAAGCTTCTTTGAGTTTCTGCTAGATAATTCAATGAAGAAGAAGTTTTCCACTAACTAAGAAGGAAATTCAGTGAAGGTGATGTGGGAAAGATCCAGAGAACTTTTACTTGTACAGAGGAACATTGGCATTTACTTCATGAATGAATGATAGGAAGGCCAAATAAAATAATTATTTCATTTGTATCTGTAGCTAGACAAATTATGGATAAATCTTTTTTACATTGGATGGGTGGGAACATATTTAAAGATTTTTCACAACTCTAAGGTGTTTAGAATTAGAGATATGATGAGAATTTTTCCAAAAAGTTAGATTATACTCTGGAAATCCCAGAATTTTGCCATTAAAAAGTGAGTAGATCTCTGTGGTAAGAGCATAAGATAATTTAGGATTGTTGGAGTCCAGGAAAAGCCTGGGAACTTTTCCTGCTCCTCTGGGTGTTTGTTTTACCCTCAGAGCTCCTCAAAAAAAGGCTTGGCCTGTGAACTAAGCTCATGGGAGCATTTGCCCCACACTTCTGGGTGAGCTGAGAACACCAAAGAAATGAGGAGATGGTTGTTTAATGTACCACAGAATGTGTAGTTGTAGTTTTCAGGTTTTGTTCTATATATTAATATAGGGACAACATGGAGATTCTAGGGTGTCGGCTTCTTCTTCTTCATCTTTTTCTTTCTTCTCCTTCTCTTCCCTTTTTCCCTGACATGAGTTCCTGTGACTTGTTAATTGGTAGATAGAATTTAGTGTAGAGGATACATGTCAATAAGGTTGATATTCACAGGTTTTGGGGGCAAAATAAGATACGTAAAGGTTTCTAACTGGTTGATGATAGATATAAAAGCTACTTGCTTCGGGTAGCCATTGCCATTCTGTCCTCGTGTTCCTGGAGGTCACAGCACAGTCTGTACCTCTGAAACTTTGATAAGAAAAAAATAAACAAGCTTTGAAACAGCAGAAAGAAGCCTCATTTCATCTTTTCGGGACATGGGACACTGAAATAAGGAACACAGCCGGGCCAGGAGTCAGCAGAGTCCAAAGAACTCCCTGACAAGGATCTCGGAAAAATCTATCTACATGTAATAATCCATTCTTAAATTGCCCGAAGAAGAAGTTAAAGAGATTCACTGGGCAGGCTCACGCATAAATTCTGTTGCATGAGTAGACTGAATTTACTTCAAGAATAACTGCACATTTACAACTGTGGTGATCCATAAGGAAGTACTTTTAGGAGTAATTACTTGCCAGCAAGGAACACATAATCAGACTCATGGTCTTCTTGTAACAGTGATTGCCTCTGATTCTGCAAACAACCACTAGCTCAAAATTGGAAACTCCCTGTACATCATGGCTATACTAATCCAAAATCTCACAATACTGCTAGTGTGAAGTAAACAAGGATGATGCAACTTTCTCCTTAGTCATTGTTATTCATGCACATTAATTAACCCTTTTAACTTATTTAAAGAAAGTAGAGAAAGTTATAGATTTCATAAAATCTTTCAAAGAAGCATTGCCCAACAGAGGGTCAAGCACTAACTTTTGCTCAAGCTGTCTTCCAACTTGTAATCTAAAAAGTGTACTAAATACAGAGCTCTCTGTTTGTCTTAAAGGCTAAAAAACCTTCAGCACCTCCAGGATATACTCCTAACCTTACAGTGTTCTGTGGAATGATTGCTGGATGATGTGAGGTCTTGGTAGAGCTGGGCATCTCTGACAATTGGAAACATCTCTTTCACTTAAAAGTTTCTCAAGGTCATGCGTTTTAGTCCAGGAATTCAGAAGAATAATTAAAAAAAAAAAAAGAAGATTTATCATATAACTTCATTGACCATAAAAGAAATGTGTCATGAGGGTAATTTGTGTTTGAAAGTTTGCCTATCAATTTTACATACTCAAAGTAAGAAACTATGGTGTACATTTTAGTTTCTCAACAGGACAATCTAGAAAATAGTATACATACACTTTGCCAGGTACTAAGAAATGCATCTTATGCCTGAGAGCACGGGTCTCTTCAAATGGATATACCAATAAAATTGGATTCAAAGCATTTCATGTTGCAATGAAAAAATTATAGAACAATATTTATTGACTGAAATTAAACACTGAAGTAAATTACAAATTGAAGTACTCTAAATCAAGGAAGTTATTAAATTTGCTGGCTAATTCATGCATTACCAAGATGTAATATTGGAAAATATAATGTTGGTGATATCACCTGACCTTCCACATAAGGCAGGTACATAGAAGTTAATATTCTTTACAATTAGGCAGAATTATAACAAATAATATCCAAATTGCCGGTTTTCTCTTCATTGGAGCATCCTGCAAGACCCCTAATTTCAGACAAAGTCACAGGAGATAGTAATAAGTACTTTTTTATTGCACTATGGAAGAAATCAATCCTTGTGGAAATTCTCCATACTGAGACAATGCTGGTGGTAGCAATTTTGCTTAAAAATCTGTGCAATTTCTGCCAGGAGGACTGAAGGACCACAATTACAGGCTGAAAGACATATCTGCTCAAACAGTCCTTTATGCACCCAAAGAGGAGGAACACCAAGTGATTTCAGCAGTGCTACGCAAGCAGCCTCCTGCCTCTGTTAGAAATCTTTTGGCTTTTTGGCTGCACATGAAAACTCATATCAGGGTATCACTTTTGGAACGGAACTCTGTCCCCTGCTTCCTACTGTTGTCATTCCCTCCTTGCTTCAACAAACAGCTATGGGGTAGGTCTGAAAAGAAACTGCATGTCATCCCAAAATTTATTCTAGAGAAATCCTCAATGACTATCGTGGTAGTACCCCACCTATTATAGCAACATCATTGTCCTGCACTTTTAACTTCCAAGCTGGTGAACACTTAGTGGGGAGATGGTTATCTTAAAAGCCTTGTACGGTGAGGAGAATAAATTTTGAATAGGCCAGAGTGTCTCAAGATGGGACTGGGTGGATTACCTTTTTTGAGCATTGAAAATCATCCCTCTGTCATAACAAAGCATGTCTCTGCATCATAGAAAAAAATTGGAAGGATAAACAGCCTCCAGAGCATGATCTCTTTAGAGTTCATCAAATGACTAACTTAATTTTTTATGAAACTGATGATGCCAATACTATCCAGTGGCTGTTTGAATTTGAAGTCATGCATCAAAAGGAAATGATAGAGTTGAGATGCTGATAAGTACAAACAGAGCATGGGGCTGACTGGAGAAACCATTGGACAGATTGTACTGCAGTATGTTTTATCCCAGGTAAGAACCACTACACTGACCTCTAAGTAGCTACAAAGTTATGAAGTAAAAACTATTTTGAAGTACCTTATGGTGCAGTCATTCTCTGGTGTTGAAGCTGTTCTGAACACTGGCTTCTAGTTCTCTGCGATGAGAGTTTCAATGAGAAGTAGCACCTGTCAAATGATCAGACTTAAAAATTCTGCTCTCTAAAGCTTTGCAGAAGTATGTCTTTTAAAATACATATCTCAAGGGCAGCAGAAAAACATTTTAATGAATGCTAACATGTTTGTAAACACAATGAAAATGGTATTTCCTACTGAGCAGTATAGGATCATTTAAATAAAATATCTGCCTTTGGACATCAGACCCTGCTGGTGATCCCAATAGGATTTGTGCTTCATTTTTCTTTTGGAAAACACATCATATATGGACATGTTTTATGAGGACTGATAAAAGGAGAAATCTCTGACACATGACATCTGTACAGATTTCTCCTTTTTAAATCTGTATATCTTAATAAATTTCCAAAATTCATCCCTGAAAATATGTTGACTTTTTTCCAAATGCCTCATGCTAAGAGGCAAATATCAGCATAAGAATTCATTATTTTAATAGAACTAAAGTCTGTCAGAGGTAGGAGAGCAGAATGCAAATGTCAACATTGCTGGAGGTACCAGCAAACTGATAAAGCCCATTTATTTATATGACTATATTTCCAGTAGAACAGTGTCACTTGAATATCTTCAGTCACTTTATGGTTATTCTACTTTCTCTATAAGGTGACTTCCATCTAACACCACAACCTGATGTCTTAACTCAGTAAATACTAAACTTTCACTCAATAAAATAATTTTTAGGCTAAATCCGGAAAAAACAATTAAAACTGTGAATAGAGAGAGGTTTGCAAGGTGCTGCACCCTTCTGCAAGTTTTGAATACCTTTGAGTAAGTGAGAACTACACGAAAGAGAGCATGAGCACGTGAAGGTGACCACAGAACCTCCCAGGGTTCAGACTCCTTGTTTTGGTGGAACCAAAACCTGAGGGCCCTGATGGTGACCAAGACCTGCTGCCTGCTGCCATCTGTGTTTTCATCCAGCTGCTCTTATAGACCTGCTTTTTCTTGTGCAGTCAGTGGCTGTTAGGTTGTACAGCATCTCTCTCTGACCCCATATATGCAGAAGTCATAATTTCCCTAAATACTGTAGGCATGGCAAAATGAAGATTTTTCTCTTCTGAGTTTCTTTTCCCCACGTCCTACTTCTACAGTCCTTCTACAGCACTTCCAGTTTGGATACATTTTTTTCTTAGAGAGCAATGTCAGAATTTTGTACAGAGCCACAAAGGAAACCTTATTAGCACAACCTGTGACGGCTCTTATACATCTTATTTCTCACAAGTTCTCTTCTGTATTTGTCTTCTTCATTACTGCAGAGCCTCAGCAGCCTGCGGCCATCCTGTGATGATCTGGTATACCAGGCCCTCCTCCACTACTGGCATTTCCACACAGTGTCCCCTCAGGACAACTTTCTGAACATATTTTTCCCTAATGAAGGCCAAGCCAAAACTGAATGGTCCTGTGGGATATGAGCTGTATGTAGCTATTAAGTAGCTGTGCTTTAAACCACTGTAATTCATGTGCTACAAACTGCCCAATCTATTCAATTCACTATGCATTTTAATCTACCTTTCTTAAAGAAAACATATTCAGAGCTGATTTTTTTCTTTAATCTAAAAATATTGTTTTTATTTCCTCTTGGGAATAGCAGGAAGATTTAAATATATGTACTTACAGCAACCATATCTACTAGTATTTCTATAGCCCATTACTGAATCTAATGAAGGACTATTCACATTTACATCAGTGATATATATTCGGTAGCATAATTTATGACATTTGCAACACTGGATGGATACTGACTAGGAAATTCTAGCTATGTGAGATACAGCACTGAAAAAAATCTGAAGGAACACATTTTTAAACGCAAGGTCTGAGTGCTGATTGACATGCTTTGTACGATAGTAAAATCTGGCAGGTGCATTAACTTGCATTCCTCTGATCTGTACACATCCACACTTGTCTTCTTAGGGTACTTGGTAATAAGCTTCTTTAAAGATCCCTGAGTAAGCACTGAAGATAATATCTGGAGTATGTAGCACTCAGTCCTTTTAGAATGGCTTTTTCCTGCTCCTTTCGTTTTCTTAAGAAAATGTCAGTTTAATCATATCTTAATGCTTTGATAATGCGTTTCTTTACATAGCTGTAGAACACTCACTTCAGTGTTTTAAAAGAATTAATGTAGATGTAAAAATGCCAGTTAAATGAGATTTCTTCTAACAGGCTAACAAAACTGAAGTGCAAGGCTTCAAAACTTGCAAGATACTCACACAGCAACACAAATGTGTCATAGCAGAGGCCGCTCTGCATTTGTCATTGCTGAAGAAATTCTGTTCCCATTTGGCAACTTCAGGGAATCTATACACAAGCTCACCTACTGCCAAATGCTTTAGCCAACTTTTCTTGAAAAGTTTATTTCTGACTTGTACCTAGCAGTCTGCAAACTTCACTAACCCAGGAACCCCTGTGGCATTCCTTTGGTATTAAATATTAGTTTCCAGAAGTGGCCGAATTCATAATAATATGCCCTGATGTTGCTATTGAATAAAGTAAAGAATTGTGCTGTGTTTCCACAGACTTGCTCCCTACCAGTAAACATGTTACAAACCAATAATACATTCTTTTAGAGGACTACATAACAAATTCCCTGTGCAGGTTGTCATGAAAGAGCAGACACACCACAGACAGGGCTGAGGGTAGAGCCTTAGGAGGAAGGCATACATTCCTCAGCTGAGTTCTGCTTGGCTCACAGCCTCCAATAGATGCATCTCAATCTGCTTGTGTCTCTTAGCAAAAGTAGCCATGACTTTAACCTTCAATGAATTTCTTCTTACAATTCATTCTCAGATACAAAACTTTCTTATTCACTAAAAATATAAAACTAAATATGTTGCAGTGGCATATTTAGAAATGGCCCAAGGAGTATTTATGTTGTTTGACATTTAACTTAGTGAATCTGCATACTTAGGAGATTCTACAAAATTCCTTCTTCACAATTACATTTGACTATCAAGAGACATCTGCTTCTTCTTCACCATTACATTTGACTATCACAAGAAATCTACTTTTTATTATTGATTCGTAGACTCAGCTCCTCAAATAGAAAGGTTTCATGATTCTTATATGGTTACTTGCTAAGATTAAAAGAGGCTCTTTCCTCCAAGAAGAGCATAATTTATTATGTACTGCAATACACATTGCATGAGATAAATTGACAACTTGCATGTCTTCAGCTGTAGTCACTTTCCATAAGTAGAAAATGCTTCTTATTCCCTGTGTGTCTTGTAAAAATTAAATATCTACTCTGAAATCCAAATGCAATTTGGCAGAATACAACATCAAGTAAGATGATCCTACGTTCAGGTATTTTGCTTGAAATGTCAGCCAGCACTCTTCAGTGTTTCAATAGGCATAGAATAAAACCACAGAAAATCTTCATCCACACCCATATGATTTTAATGAAATTAATTTAATGGATGAATGAATACATAGGTCTGGAATATTTGTGGTCTGATATTATTTTTAAAATACTTTTACTACAAATTGGTTTCATATGAATAAATGTTTGGAGGATGTGCCCTTTTTATGCCCTATTTCAGACGCAATATGTTTAAGGCCAAAATTGTAACAGAAATAATGAAGCACAGTGATTCAGAGAGTTCATCTTTCATTTATGCCCTTATCTAAAGCATGTGGAAGTGAATCCAATTTTTTGCAATGATACAGTAGTCTTTGGATGAAGCCCTTACAGAGGCACAAAATCTTCAGCTACATAGTTGTGTAACAAGTGAAAACGTGAGAGAATCAAGCCTTTCTTAAGACAAAGCTTCAGCCAGGAGATTTCAAAAAATTCATGTATTATTAATAAAATGTTTAATAACATTGTTCCAGATTACTATTTGAGTGAACTGTATTTTTCGGTTTTGCTCCAAGAGGATGTTTCACTCCTGCACTGAGGAAATCTTCCGCCATTTTATTTTGAGATATGTTGGCTTGATTCCAGCCCTATTGCTTGACATCTCTTTTTTTGGACTGTTTCTTGTCAACAAGTCTGTTCTTTTTGCCCCCCATCATACCCAAGAGAGTGCAGGATGGATTGATTTTTACTTTGCTTGGTGTACACTAGGGATAGGCAGGGACATCTAACATCAAGAGGAGCCATACAGCCACTACTTCTTGGTGAGCACTAGGTGGGTCACAGCAGACTGTTTTGAGGATTAATAATTTGACTTCCTATGTATAAAGTCGAGATGCACAAATCCTTTTAAAACTGAGAAATGGCAACATCATTTCAGAATTCACAATAAAAATAGCATTAATGTGGCTTTTGTCTTTGAACTCCTGTTGCGTAGGCCCAACCTGGGGCTGGGGTGACAGGGGGGCTGCATCCCCTGAACCAGCAAGCCGCTGGCAGGATGGCTCAGAGTAATCTTTCCCCAGGCTGTCATGAGGAGAAGGCTTCCCTCCCTTCAAAACACTGCATTGCCTTGTTAACATCCCCTGTTTGGTTAGCCTGTCAATCCTCCATCCTCCCACCTCCCCTTGTCTCCCTCAAATGGACCCTGCTCTGGAAAGTTCTTCCTTCCCGGATACCCCATTGGTCCTTCCTCCATAATCCCTCCTTCCCTATGTTTCCATTGATTTATGAACCCTGGTCCTGCCTATTCTCCTCCCCTTTGCCCTCTTCCCACTGGTCCCTTCCCCCACTTAAAACCCCTGGACCGTGGCTTTGTCCCTCAGTTCTTGCTGTTGGTTTCACTGTGGAAGAAATTCTGAGGGCTCCATGGAAGGACTCCCTCTCACCTCTTTGACTAAGGCAGAGCTGAGCTATCAGTGTGTGTGAGTGTGTGTCTGCGAGCTGCCATCTGCACAGGTGTGTCCGTGTGTCTGCCAGCAGCCTTGGCTGCCCTGGGGCTGTCCAAGGAAGGACACTCTCTGGGAAAGACGCGGCGTGCAAACCCACTGACCAACCACACCACACCAAACCCCAGGGGAGATATTTCAACAACAAATTGTTTGCCTGGAGAAGACATGCTTTACTGGCCCACCCAGAAATACACCTTCATTTAGATGAGAAAGAACAAAGCTCAGAAGTGTAATGTAGAGTAGCAGGTGAAAGGAAATAGAAAGAACTGCTACTGTTGAAATAAAGTGTCACATGTTGACTGACAGTGTCTTTCTAGTAAGTAACTTACAGCTCTTAAAGCTAATTTTTAGCTGTTCTCCTTATCCTTATCACTCCTTTAAAAATGTGTGAGATGGAGCCTGTGATTTTGATCTGTAGAGATGTGGGTAAAATACATGAGCCAAAGATACTTAGATTTAGAGTTCTTGTTTTGTTCTGCAACTAAATATTATGGTTAGTTCTCATCTAAGCAACAGGAGGCATTAGGACTGCAGACTTTAAAAGTACATCTCAGTAAGTCTGCGGGACATAAGATGCTTGGACTTAGACTAAAAATTAGCATTTCCTTCTCCCAGATTATTATCTAGGGCAATATTTGATAGGTATATCTCGAAGTAGGCTTATATGTTCAAATAAAATGAACTCAAACTACCTAATAGAAAATACTTCATCTGCTGTTTCACATAAAGATGTCACAATTTTAACAAAAAAGGAAAATTTCTTTTTTATCAAGTCTAATGAATGCAAAGTCTAGCCTTCCAAACTTTATTTGTATCTTCCTCTCAATCTCTTTTTGTCCTCCACTGAGCCTGAAATTATCAATAATTGTGAAGCAGCAAACGATGCATCAGCTAAAGGATGTGATCTCATTATCATTATGCACCTCTAACATTCATTTTCTTCTACTGCATATTGCATAGGCCTTACAAGGAACAGGAAGTTTTCAGGGCATGAACCACAGCATTTGGATTGTGTGTTCTCCCAATCAAAATCCAGTCCTGACTTGACTTACTGTTGTAAATACCAAGCAAACTTAATACTCACTAAACAATTATGGATGTTAATCTATCTGATTAGCCAAGATTACCTCCAACTGTTTAAGCTTGTACTATTTCATGCTGCATAAAGCTGTTATTATATTTGAATGCTGGGTGTGGATTTTTCGCTGTAAAAGTACCAAAAAGGAATAAAGATACCAGATAATTCAATTAAAACTGTTTTCACCTGTTTCAATTGGAGGTCCTAGATACTCTAAAGAAAATTTCTGAAGAACTCCACAGAGCAGAAATATGTTTCTCATGGTGAAAATTGGGGGAAAACATTTGGTAATTATTCCTTAAGAAAAGGCAGACTGCCAGAAGCTTTCAAGCATGCATTTATTCGGTCCTTACTCAATAAATCCTCTTCTGACACTAATTTTCTTGTGAAGTATTGTCCGATTGCTAAACTTCTCATTTCTGGGCAAGATTATTGAAGACATGATAAATAGCAAATAGTGTCTAGCAGCATCTGCTCTAAATTTTTAGACACCAATCAGTCAGGTTTCAGACCTTGACATGGCATCTGAAGGGCGTCAGTTTCAGTGACCGAAACTCTCCCTATGGCACTAGGACAACGTTCAGTGTCCTCACTCATAAATCCAGGTCTCAGTGGCCTGCTATCTTCAATTCCAGAGACAGTCATGTGCTGTTTATTTGACTGTGGAACCTAAAGAGTGCTTAAAGAAATTAGTTTATCCTTTCTTATGCTGGAGAGGATCCAGAGGATGGGTTATGATCATTCGCTTTTCTTCTTTAGGGGCTTTGCTGGGGCTGCCTCTGAAGTACAGCCCTGACAGCCTTAATCCTCTTTTTTCTGTGCTGTTGGGAAGAAAAACTAGGAACCAGGAAAGTCATTTGAGCAAAACTGGGCAAATTTGCAAATGTAGAGCTGATGATATTCCATTTGGCCTCCTTTTATTTCCAGATCCTGGTCCTGAATTAAATACTGCCAGGTAAAGTTCTTGCTGGCATGGAAGCAGTGCTACCAAAGGAAAGCCTAGTAGCAAACAAATAAAACTTACAGGCACTCCATCGAGGAATAGAATCTTCCTGTACAATCATAAGGGGATGTGTAGATAATGTGGTCATGACAAATTAGACCTGGGTCTGGTTTCCCAAATAAAAGGGATCTAAGTATAGGTTTCTGTTCTGCATTTATAACAGAGGCAAATGTCACTGCTCTAAGCACTTTTTTTTTTTGCCAGGGTTACACCAGAACATGCATCACATATTTCCTGTGACATTCACATCCAAAACCCACATATTTGGAAGAAAGTCTCTCTCCCATTCAAACCCATCCATCTACTGCAGTGCTGATTGGAGCTAATCAAAGAAAGTGTGGTTTGGGCAGTTCAGAGGGCTTGTTCTCTTACTGTCTTATGTGCAATCCAGCGTGCAATGAAGTAAACACAGAAATAAAGGGCTGTGTCCAGATGTGTTTGATGATGAATAACTCCTTCTGGTTTTGAGGCTTCCTCCCTCCCTGCCTGGGAGAAAGCCAAACTATCTGTGCCTTCTCCTGGAAAATGGTTGCTTTTTTAATCAGATGAAGTAGTGATGGATGTCTTGAATTGGAGAATACCACCCCCTCCAAGAAAACCCAAAACAGCAACAAGGTAAAATAAGGATTAATGAGAAAAACAGGTTCTGAAACAAGCTCTTAAAAAAATCTTGCATCAAAAATATAGCTTGCTGCTCTCTCTACAACGTATTTGATAGATGATAATAATTTGAATAATATTGTGGACACTGAATCTTGAATTTTCAGATGGCTTTCCATTTCCTTCTCCTTTTCCACACTGAGGGTGTCCTGTGTAATGAGCATTCCCCAGTCTCAGGGTAATTATGTAACATGGCAGTCAGACACTCACCAGTCCGGCTAGAGTCTCCCTCCTTTCACATCTGGTACACATCAGAATTTTGGAAATCTGAATCCCACTGGAATCAGTGAACACTGCAGCCTTCCCCTTCCAGCTTCACAGATTCAAACAGTTACAGGAGATAGTTTATATGTAATCAGAGGGATATCTAATAATGTGTTTAAATGTAATTATGACCCAATACATTCTTCAGAGTCTGAATAAGGCATTTCTTGCAGTACCTCAGTCTCTGCATTGCACTACTCGGAAAGGTTTAAGGCACATCATACAATAAGAAGGAACCAGGGGAGTAAGCAAATTTGCAAATAAATATGAAACAGAGTTCACACAGAGTCACAGATATTGGAAAATTATAGATTATGAACAACATAAACTAAATTTTAGTGAATTTGAATCTCGGTTTCATCTATTGATACCTCTGTTTGTATTATATTGCAAAACGATCAGGAATTTACCACAAGAGAAATCTGAGAACCCAAAGAGAGCAGCACAGAAAAGCAGACCAAATACCACAGGGTCACACAACCTGAAAATTCACATAAGGCATTTGTGCCTATAATTCGACTTGAGCCAAATCCTAAATTCATGTCCTGACAGAATAAAGTAAAAATATTTTCCTCAGATATTTTGACAGAAATGTTGCTTTGCAGACATTTTACTAGCACTAAATTGTTCTAAAATCATTGGAAATATATGTCAGTAAGAATACTTAAAGGAGGCTAGCTAACTGGCTGGAAATAGTATATAATTTTCCAGAATAATGAGGGGTTCTTCCAAACAAAGAAGATTGTATATCAGATTTACAGAATTCACATAAAAAGCTAAATATAACCATAATTTCATGAAAAATATTGAACATTGTTGAGTATTATACTTTGCAATGCTCTCGGAAGGGAAGCGTAGGAAGCTTCATCACTTCAATCTCCTAAGGCTGGATTAAGGAAAACGCTTTGGGAGGAGAAAATTGCAACTGGTAGATATGGAAGACTAAACATTTCTAGGAACAGATATTTTCCATTTCCCATTCTTTTTGGTTTATTAATGCGAGAAATACAGAGTTGCAGAATTATGCATCATCACAGCATAGCATTACTTTCCACAGATAGAATTTATCTGATGAGATTTTAAAAATCCTGGTGCAGCACAAGCAGGTGCAGCTCAAGCTGTCAGAAACTAGTCTGAAACCTGAACAGTATGCTCACAGTTTCCAGTCTGATTACTCAGATCCACACAGTTGTTAGAAACTGAATAAGGTCTTGTCTGTTGAAAGTCCTTGATTACTTCAAACAACTGCAGGGCCACAGCCCCATTTAGCTGCTTCTCTTAAAAAAATTGTTGAGCTTTTGAACTGCTATTATTAACGTGTATTTTTTTTTGCCCTCTGCAGCAATTATCCAGTGAGTATTTCTGTTGTGGTGAATGCATAATAAATACTTCAACAACCTGAAAAGCTACAGTTTCAAGCCAGTGCTCAGTAACAGCACTTTTACTCTAAATAAAATTTTGAATTGTTAGATACAGCTTTCTTTTAAGAACAAGTTACTGATTAAACAAATTATTTTATGAGAGACTTCATTACAGCATACTTTTTCTCTATTGTCACTGCTGTTGTTGTTTGGCGAAAAAAAATCAATCCTAATAGTTAATTTGTAACTGGAATAGATATCTTTATTCACAAATCCAATATTTAATAATCTTTTGTACTCAGCAAATCATGCAATCACTTTTCCCTTCATTCCTCAACAGAATAGGTGATGTCCTCTGCCCTGCCTCATATAGCTCAGCATCCAGCTTTGAGACTTAATTAGCTAGAATCCGTTTAGTGTTTTAAAATTCTCAGACAAAATATGTAGAGACAATCTGAAATCACTCCTGCTTTTTGCAGGTCTCTTCAATTGACCTAAATATATACAGAACATTTATTTGGTTCATTTTTTTTTATTATTTTTTGATTCTGGCAAGGTTTGTTCTTTCTGCTATTTTAATATCTGAGGTTTAGAATGGGAAGAATAAAAAGCCCCTGTGGATGCATATTGCGTGTAGCAGCTGCTAAGATACCACAAAATAAAGGTAAAGTCAAAGAAATACATTTTCCTAAATAAAGAGGTGCTGGCAGGGAAAGTCAGGAAAAACCTTTACCCATCTTTTCTTGGAAATAATAAGAAAGGTATCAAAAGATTTCAACATTTCAGGATTTTAAAATAACTGGAATTCATAAGTCTTAAGAAAAAGGACTTTGCTAAAGTGAAGTAAGTTCAGTCTTTGCAATGTAATTCAAATTGCACTTGTAATTCAGGTCCTGGAATTAACCCACTGAAGCAAAGCTTGAAAAGATTTAGATTTACTCAGGCTACCAACAATACAATAATATCTTACAATTTCACAACTCCCTGTCTATTGGTGATACTGCCAAACAGCAGTAATCTGTCAGTTTGAGGCTCAGACTTGCTAATTGTTAAAAAATGAACCTGGACATCATTCCTGAGTTTCTCTGGCTGGAAACTTGTAGAAACTCAAGCACTTTTTAATCAGGATAAGATAACAACTGAGCTCTTAATTGAGATACTCAAGGAATGATTTCTAGTGTGGTGCTGCAGCCCCATTTTTTAAGGTGGGAATGTTCAGGAGACAATTCCTGTTTTGTCCCACTATTGACTCTGACGAAAAAAGAACTTTCTCAGACCATTGTTCTCCTTGAGGTAAAATTCATGTCACCTCAGCTATCAACATATTTTCAGAGGATGAACTGCTTGGGTATTGAGCATAGGGAAATTATTTCATATTGATATTAACTTACTTTATTATTCATATTATTTACTTATATTTATTGATTAATAATATTATTGTTTATTAATAAGCAATAGGAGGAAATAAGTGGGAAGGGAAGGAGGGAAGGAGGGAAGGAGGGAAGGAGGGAAGGAGAGAAGGAGGGAAGGAGGGAAGGAGGGAGGGGCTGGGAGTAAGACTTGGTTAGGGTATCAGTACATGGCACAACCATCACATGGGGCTGTCTGTTAGCCTTCTATACAAGAAATTTAGGCTAACTCTGCCATTGCATCTCTATCAAATTTGGCAACAGTTCAGACAGTAAATTTGGTTTAAAGCTTCATTTCTAATAGCTATGATCTTTGCCTCCACCCCCAAATAATGCTACAAAATGAGTAACATTATTGTGATGGAAAATTTAAAATTTCATCAACATACCCAGCTATTTTTAGAAGTATTTGTGATTATTTGTAAAACCTGCCTGAATACCCAGGGGACACTGAATACTTCTTTGTCTTAATCTCCATCCCCAATGGGAAGTCAACTCCAGCTAACAGGGCCCCCTTCAATGATTTCAGTGGTCCTTCGATCCAACTCACTCAGAGTAAGAGAAAGCTGCAGTAATGTACTAAAATTGGTGCGATGTAAACAGCTAAAATAATAGGAAAACATAATGACTTCAAAAATGCACACACACACAGATAACAAACAAAATACTTTGTGCAGATGCTGCTCCTACATGGAAAAAAAAAAATTATTTGGACTAGCATCAGGGAAGTATTGCTGGTGAAATCAGAATTCTTTCCAGCATTTTATATGATACCCCTACATGAAAGAGATTTGTTATCATAAAATATGTATACTTTTTGTCTCATAAATAAGATACAACTTAGAATACTGTATTTTCTGCTAAAAGCACCATATGCAAAGCAGTGCAGTTTTACATATATTTAGCTTCCTGCTTTCTCTCTTTTAAAACATTTATTAACCAGAAAGACCTCACTGACATGTAAATTTCATTTTCTATGCCCAGCAGATTAAAATACATCTGTTTCAGACATCATTCAGTAAAGAAAAAATTTGAATAGTTCATTTTATTAGAAAAAGATTTATGTCAGCATTCAACTACGACAAGAGAGGGGATAGCAGCATGTGCACAATACTGGAAACAGATTTTCCATGAAAAGTATCTGTACTGAACAGAATTGTTCCAGAAATAGTGTGGGCTTTTTGTGAACAGGTTAGTCTAGTAGGTTGTGGACAGCACCTGTCTTTCCAGGTAGAGTTATTCTGTTCCTTCACTGTACAATTCACTCATGCTCCTGAATTAGCACCTGAGTCAACGTGCATTTTAATCCACAGTGGAAGAATGTGTATGATGAAGTAGGTGGGAGTCAGTCCTGTCTCACTCTATGGAGCTCCAGGAATCAAGGAGACAAATTTCATTCTCTTGAGGATTTAATAGTACTATCTCAGGAAAAGTCCATTTTATTTTATTTTTACTTTCCTTAGAGTTTGCAGCAAGATCAAGAGGCTAAACATCTCTTTCATAAAGGTACAGTAAATAAAAAGCATAGTTAATACAGGAATAACACTCAGGATGTGGTATCCTGTGCTACTGGGATATGAAAGGTGATAAAGTGCCACGCCATTAGGGAGTGATAGTAGAATACAGATCCCAGGGAGTGATAGTAGTATACAGATCCCATCTTATCTATGTCGCTACTCTGAAAGCAAACTGGTTTTTGTGACTGAAAGTCATTGCTATCCAATGGATTTTTAGTACTCTACATGGTTGAGATCATCATAACTTCATATTTTTAAGAGAAAGTATTCCCCCTCACATTGGCTAGACCCTAGCTTCTTCCAGGACTGAACAAAAATGACTACTGTGTTTTTAAATATTTTATTCTTATAAATTTCAGGATAGTATGCATACTGTCATGCATTCATAATTTAAATATCAAATAATTCATTTCCTTAGAAAATTCACACTAGGTTCAGAAAAATTTTTCAGCCTGACAGAGTTAAAATATGCTTTTCAAAACTTGCCTAAATACAGAAGGTGGGAAGCTTTCTTGAACTGGAGCATACAGGGAAAACGTAAAGAGGAAGAAAGGATATCTCTATTAAACAACTTCTTTGCAGAAGATCATTCAAGTTAGGATTGTTATTAAAATATACTGGCAGGTGGATTCAGAAGAAATGGATGTCTCTGCACATCCAATGCAGTCACACCACGCTAGTAAGTCTCAGCTGCTGGTCTAGGGACTAAATTACTACAAAACCTCAGATGTAAAACACAAAAAAAAAATATATGTCACACTGGTTGAGCATATTGCAGCATTGTAATGTGATCCAGTTCATACAAATAGTTGATAATGTTGAACATCCAATGCAGGCTGATGCAGAAAAACAGAGTATCAAAACAGAAGCAGAAAGAAAAGATCTTCAATACAACTATAGTTAAATCTTGATAAAAAAGCACACACAAAAAAATTTTTACCAGATTGCCAATCCTTGTTTATGAAAGAGATCTTTTCAAATATACAGGATTTAAAAGCACTTGCTTAATATAACTATGAGATATTGAGATAAATGTCAAGAAATTAAAAAACTACATGCAACTCAGTTTGAGATTAAATACTGATAGAATGGAAACAAATTTGGAAGAGAGTGTAAGAGGTTTTTAAAATACTAGTTATAGTATTCAGCGATCAACATTTATATTTTTTACTGGCAAAATATATATAAATTGGTCTCATGAAATCTTGTAAGTGTCTGCATTGCTCTTGTTCTACTCTGCTAAAAACAACTGGTGAGAAACTGAAAAGCTGGTTTGCTTCAAAACCCTCAGACTCATCTTTGAATTTGTTTAGCTATAACTAGAGATTTAGAAAACAGTTCCTTACATAGCAATACAGTTATAAATAAGACCATGATTACTTACTAAGGAAATCTTGATTTTGTACAACAATTAATGTCTAAATGCATTGAAATTGTCTCTTAATTAAGGCTATTCCATCCTTTAAATATTTAAACAATATATTTTCCACATGTATCAATATTCAATTCTGTGTAATTATCTCAGTACATGTACAAGCTAGAGTGGTTTGTGTTTACATATATGTTATGTTCTGCCTATAAAGATACAAACACAAATCAAAAAGTTTTACAGACCAAGATTACTTTTACACCAATTTTATGTTCATGTTTGAAAGCCATTACATTATGTTTCTGAGATATATGATATCTAGGGTAATATGATATATTACCCTATTTTAACATTAAAAAAATGGAGTAAGAAATGAGGTTTTGAACATATTTTCCTGTCAGCAATGTATTGCATCACTTGGTTAGAGATCTCCTGAGAAGGACATTTACGATAAGAAGGTACTGTATGTTTCAAATATATGGATCATCTCCTGGTTAAAGAAACCAAATTAAACTATCCACAGCAAAATAACAAACAGGAGAGTCTTTTATATAATGCCAAACATCTCCATTCCTCTTTTTGTTTTGGATATGATTTCCAACCATTTGTACCTCCTGAAGGATTAACAATAAATGAGAAGTAGAAAAGATTACCAGTTTCTGGTGTGGGACCAGGTTTGGATCCATACACCATTTTTTTTTTTATTAATGAAATCAGGTATGGTAAGCCTTGTTTAACCCATTCCTGCTTCATGCAATCCCTGTTTTATTCAACATAGAACAGCCTTAAAAAAAAAAGCAAAAAAAACCCCACAGGTTAAAGAAAATCCTTCTGAGAGATGTGTATCAAAAGCTGTTTCCTTTAATTAAATTCTTGTCAGTAGAAAAATACTTATAATTATATCTCTAAAGTAGATGCAGTGACATCCACCCTAAAGGACCACAAGCTGTCTCAAAAAGAGTGTGTGAATGCTTGCTTGCAAGCCCAGTTTCACAGGGAGGTGAAATTTTTCAGAACAAACAGGACAGCTGCTTTTTAATACTGGAATGGAAAAGGATGCACAGAGATGCTGCTTTGCATAATTATATTTTTCTTTTATAGGAAGAAAATTGACTGGAGTTTGGAAGGAAAAGCCCAGATCCAAACTGTTGGTGCAAGGGAGGTGAAGCACCACAGCTGAGCTTGCAGGATTGGGCCCACGTGCACTGCTTGGGTGCCTCGGCTCTTGCCGAGTGCCAGGGAGAGAAATTGGCTCACAAGGGTTTCATCACCCACACTTCGAGTTAAATATCGTTTAATTATTAAGGCCTTTAAAAGCAAGAAAGACTAAAAGAAAGAAGAGATCTTGGAAAGATCTGAAGGGAAAATGGCATTTTTTATTACTATAGAGATTATTTAACTGTGGAGCTCTACTAATGATAATTTCTGTGACCAAAAATGTCCCCTTATGATTAATCAATTATGCAAACCATCCCCATTTCAAGGCTAGTAAAGATTTATTTAATGACATTTTTCATGCATCTCATGTCTTTAATATATTATTTTTTCCTTTTACTCTGGCAGAGCAATGAGCTCTGCAGAAGCAGCACCGTGTGTCATCAAATAAAATCATTCTCCATATCGAGAAACAATTGTTTATTTATAATACATTCTAAAAATTGATCCTTTTAAAATAACTGATTCGGTGTTCAGCTTGTTTCTCTGCAGCACGAATTATTCCTCCACCAGCATGTTTCAGTACAGAGTGTTCCAACAATAATGGCATGAGGCACTAAGAACAACAGGCCACTGCAGGGTTGGGTTATTTTATTTTCCCTCCTTTCTGCTGCCCAAGGAATGATCCCATTTCACCTTGGATATACCCTGACTCCACAGATGCTGCAAGAAGTCATTCAGTCCTTTTGCTAATTCCTTTCTGGGCATTTTCTGGGAAGAAACTGGCAATAATCCCAAACTGTGTGTTACATGGTGTGGACTAGCGTGTCCCTATGAAATGAGCTGAGACAGCCAAACTCACTTTAGTTAAGACCAGTCCACAGCAGTGTCTGAAGGTGTGAGCTTGGTGCCATACATACTTCTCCACAATGCAATTTGCAAAGCCCAGTTTACTGAAGGGAGAAGAAAGAATCCTTCGAGAAAGGAAAAATTTGAGACAATGGCTCAAAATAAGATTCACATTTTAAGGCTGAGCTTGACATCACACGAAAGAAAGAGGTACTTACTAAACAAACAACAACATGGTAACAAGAGAGATTATTTATTATCATGTATACAAGTCAAACGGAGATTTGGGGAAGATTGAAGGAAAGCAGCTTTCACAGTTGTATTGCCCAGGTTTAGTTAGCACACAAAGATCCCATTTATGGAAATAACAATGCTTGGGTCATTAGTACTGCCGCAAGTGAGCGACTCCTTGTCATAATCTGTGCTACACAGCAGTAAGACAATTGTCACTGTAAACCACATCCCGCACTGAAAAGTGAGAAAACAATTGCAATGTGCCATTGGAATTAAACAAATAATTAGGACGATGAAGAGCATGTGCTCTACGGTTCCAGATGCATTCCCTTCTGTTTTGAAAGATGCAATGTAACCTTAATTAAACTTGCGTTTTTGAAAGTAAATATTTATCTACTGTAGATTACCCTTCCCCCAAAAAAAACCTTAGTAAAAATATAAATGCCTGAAGAGTAAACTTGCATTGCATGTACTTTGTCCATGATAAAACAGATTAAAATAAAGAAAAAGCAGGATAAAGGAGTCTCTGGCATGACTGACTCAAGATCCCCATCTAGCGTTCAGATGAAGATTAACAGAATCTTTTAAAAACTAGGGTTTTAAATTAAAAACCGAAACAAAACAAACCTAAAGAAAACAAGAAAATCAAAACCAAAACCCACAAACAAACAAACAAAAACTCCAACAAAAAAACCCTGAAATTTTAAAATTTTGGCCACTGTTTCGTTTTTTTTTCACTTCACAAATCACTTCTAGTCTTGTCTGGTCTATTCACGTCCTTATACTGCCCTCTTCACTGTTTATTAGTATCTTTAAGGGGTAAACCAAGTATGTGGATATGATAGACACTTCATGTATTTTTCTCTTCTTTTCAGTGGCAGTTATGTTTAGGGATATGTTTAACTAGGCTATATCACAGAGAAGAGTGTCTTTGAGTCCAACTGGTTCCTTTTAATTGCTTTTTGTTGTTGTTGTCACTGCACATGCACATATTTCTCTGAATTTTTACCATAAAAAGCAAGATCAGAATTAATTTCTGAGTGCTCACAGCAGCAAGTACCATAGTCTGAGAACCTGAGTTCTGTCACTACCATTTGGCCCCAGCACATTCCCTTCCCATTCCCAGAAAAAATCAAACTGAAATAAATAGGTTATAGTAATGGGATGATCACACACCTGATCCTGCAATAGACAGCAACACAGTAACAAAAATCAGGGAAATAAAAATTCCTAATATTTATTCCAAAACTATCATACACACTAGAAACAGTCTTTTAAAAGACCATTTAAAGTTGACGGGAGGAATTCCTCCCTTTTCTCCTCATTCTTGTTCTACTCCTCTATGCTTCCTGCAGTTTGAGTAAGAAAAATGGATGGGATTTAATTTTTTTTTTTTTACAGTATTCAGGACATACATCTCCGCCAGCATCTTTTAGCTAGCAATGTGGGAAGAAGCAGCTGCATGGACTCAGCAGTGCGCAGGAAAGATGCACGCTCTTCTCAGCTGCTCAAGCCTGGCACTAACTCAGCTACACCCAAAAGTGCTGGCCCTGAGTGCCAGGTAGAGCCCTGCAAAGGCTTGTTTATCCAGGGACACACAGGGCTGTCATTCTTACATTCTGTGGTCCTGGATGAAGGGTCATAGGGCACAGGGTGCCTTGATGGCTACCTGGATCAGACCCTCTCTCAGGTGCAAAGTTTTTGACGTATCTTCAGTACTGGCCAAAGTCAACTCAGGAGAAACAGCATTGTGGGATGCCAGTTTTACTTAAACCAGTAAAGGCTGAGATACTAAAACATACTGGGGTTTGATACTGCTTCCAACAGGTTTATTACAAGTATACAAAAATTTGTAAAAAAATACCTTGAGATATTCCTGGACTAGAGCAGTCTGGGTGAAATGAGCCTGCAGCTACCTGGGGCTTGTGCTCCTTCTCTTCCTGTGAACTTAAACACTTGATGGGCATATTTATAAAGCTGCTCATGGTTTTCACAATTTCATAGAATCATAGAAATATTTAGGTTGGAAAGGACACTAAGATGATTGGGGTTTCCAGGCTTTTGCAATAGCCCTTACATTTACAGTGGTGAATGCCCCTAGAATTAGTAATATTTCTGAAAGTGGAATCAATTTTTCAAGATCAGGACTGTAACTAAGCACATTACAGCCATGCTGAACTCAGCGAGTGAACAAGGCTCTCTGAGCTGGCTCCTACACCGAAGTGGATATTCTGTAAGGCAAGGATAAAACAGTCTGTCTTTTCTATATTTAAACTTTCAGAGCAGGAGTGGGCTTTCTTACACATGAAGAACACATACCTCTGCTGCATAGAGAGACACAGGTAGTGCCTCCCAGCTTTGCTCAGAGGCTTGTCAGAGCAGCTGCACAAATGCAAGAGAATGAACAGGAATGAACCCCACATGCCCTATTAGTCAGATGGATATAGACAGGCTTGGAAGAACAAGAAAGTTATTGTAAGTCATACACCATCACCCACAAAGCAGTCATCTCAGCAATGGCAGACTCTTGCAGACACTAAGGCAAAGGGGTTTTAACTATGAAGGCTAAGGAGACCATCCTCTTGGACATTTTAGAAATGGAGGTTAAGGAAACCGTTCTTTTAGACATCTCCCAAGCCTGGGGGCAGCATGGGAGAAAGAAGTAAGATGCTTCTGGGAAAAGGTAAAAATAGGAAACAACAGCTGGCAGTCACAGGCCAAAAGGAGGTTGGAATCAACTGTATCAAAAACAGTGAGATGTGGAGGATGAGAAAGAAGACGAATACCTGAACAGTGAAATTGCAAAAACACAGAAGCAAAAGGATGTGAGAGGGTTAAAGCCCTTTGTGGGGCAGAGCAGCGTCTTTCTTCTTCAAGACACAAAGGGCTGAGGATCAGAGACATGATTTTGGCTACTATTAATAATTTTACTTCTTCCTCAAAGTAAGAATCAATTTCACTTTTCAAAGAGAAACTGGAAAATTACAAATTCATATATAATTATATACTATATGCCAATATTCTTGGATTGTTAGAAGCAAAAATATCACCAGAAGTTTCTGTTTTCTTTAATTTTTTAAGCAAAATTGGCTGACTTTTTTCCATTGTTCTGGGTAAAGCAGTGTAATTGCATATAAATATATATAATGCATGTGTGCTTCCTTTAATTCACAAATCCTTAGCTTTTCTTTGTCAGTACTTATGTAAACTGTTAAATATTTTGTTCAGCATAAGTGATGGACAAATGGCAAACTGACAAATAAAATGAGTATTAATAAATATCTCATGATCCTTTATGTACCAGTGAAATAATCACTTTCTCAGTGGTCACTGGATCTTTTCCACCAATATTCATCAAGGTTCACTATCTGTGCTCCTTGTACTTTTAAGAGGAGCCTTCGTATCCAAATTTCTTTCCTCTTCAGATGAGTTCTGGAATTTCTTCTCCACCACACTTTGCTTCCCTAGTTTCCTATGATTACCCAAACCAGGTTGTATGGCTTCCTATCTGTTATGTAAACACCTTTCCATTAGTAGTTCAGTGGGGATTTTTTTGTAGGACTACGTGCTTCTCTTTGATAAAATAGCAGAAATGAAGCTATTTTCTGATTTAAAGATAGGGTATCTCTCCTGAATGCTTGTGTGGCAGTTAAAAAGTTCTAAAAACATTTGGATTCCCATTAGTACTCTGATGGTAGGGCTCAGATAAAATGTCAGATTTTATCAACGCACAGAAATTTCCTCAGTTTTTAAAGTGTAAATGACATCCTAATATATCAAGCATTAATTCTTTAGGTAAACCAAAAGTCACAGAAATTAAGGGACCTGTAGGATGGAGAAGACTGTACAACAAACCCTGGACTCAATTACAAAGTTTTTGTCCAAGAAAGGGCTGGCAGAAGCTAAGTGATCTCACAACTGCTGGTAGGGTGGCAGCTTCTCAAGGATTTCTTGGTGAAGAAGCTTTCAGCTATAAAAACTGGCAAGGTTTGCAGTTATAAATCAGTTCTCCAGTATCATCTGTATCTGACAACCAAGTATGTTGTCTCACTTAGATTATTTTGTGAGATGTCACTACTGTGACAGCATTGTCAACAGTAATTTCCTAGCACAGTGGGCTTGACACTCATGAGAAGTATTTGTTTTCTACTCAAATTAATTCTTTTTATAAATAAGTACATCTTCAGAGTGGTGCAATAACTTTTCAAAAGTATCAGTGAATTAGAGGAGAAGTCTCCCATTGCAGCTGTGGGAATGGCTTTGGTAATGTTTCCTTACAGCTCATGGGTGCTCTCTTTCTTGGGTATGATGGTAGTATTTGATAGTTGGCTCATGGTCTTTTCTGGGGCTGTCCATGCAGATTAAAAAACTTCAGTAGTTTTTGCTGTAGTCTTATCCTCAGTCCTGTCTCACCGGTCTTCTTCTGATGACTTGCTAGCACTAGGGTTTATTTATGCGACCCTTAAGTAATGTGCTGTCCCCTGCTACCAATACAATGATAGACAAATTGGGAAAAAAGCTGCCTCAGACTCCAAATAAAACCAGAGAACAACATGTCCAGGCCTCCACACTGCCAGTCTAAATCTAGTTGGAGTGCAATCACCAAAGCTGTAGTCTCAGCCTTGGGCTGGTAAACTCTCCCTTTGTGCACTTTGTATCCCAGGGAAATTATCATTCATGTCTCACTATGAATAGTCAGAAACTGAACTACAGTTTCATATTGAAACCAGACATTGTTTATTCAAAGAGAGTGGGAGAGACAGGAGATACTGACAAAGCCAAGAAATAAAACACAAGCTTGACCAGAACCTTCCTAGAGGAATCTAAATATCAAAAACCATTGTGAAATAGTGGTAGAGTTAACCTTCTGTGGTGCTGACTCCCTCTCTGATATCAGCAATCCTTGACAGGTCACCCAAAACCCTTTCTTCATCCTCCAAAACATTTGGTACTCACTTTCAAGAAGAGGCTGTGGCAATAGCCCAGTTCCCCAAGGGTCCAGACAAGGAAGCACCTCTGAACTGTGTTCATCTCAGCTACAGCAGTGGCTGCTGCTTGAGAACTGCTTTAAATCAACACATTTACCAGATGCTCAGCCCTGCCAGCTTTGGCAGCTGCACCATCTGTCTCAGTCCCCATGATGGAGTAGACTGGGTGGGCTGCTTGCAACTCCCATGGGACCCTCTGCAGAGACCATAAGCTGCCAGGAATCACTACCTGGGCTCTGCCAACAGAACACAAGGAATTAATCCATCTGAATGCCCCAGGGCAACAATGAGGGTAGTATCTGCTACAAACTGTTTCCCTCAATCTGCATCCCAGAGGAGGTAATCTTTATTTTCATGTAGAACTCCCAGTTTCAGAAGAGATGACAGCCTTGGATTTTAAATCTACAAAGGCTTTTTAAAGTTCTACCAATTCCTTCTTTCTTGTATCTTTTGGCTGAAGTCTGGAGAAATTGTTATCACTTGCCCTTGGAATTCAATGCTTCTCTCTTTCCAGGCTGCCTGAAGGATCTTCTCCTTATCTCTTATTTCCACTAAAGTCAGAAGCATTGTGTTCTTGGAAGGAGTACTCTTGAGTTGGTTGTGGGTGAGTATTTTATAGCATCAATCAATGCAGGAAACATCCTCATTCTCTGGCAGCTCCCAAATAGCGAAGCTATTTCTAATTTTTCTAGGAAATCCACTAGATCTTTTCTGTCAGTTCCAGCTGAAGATACTGAGATTTATTCACAACAAGGGTCTGGTTTAAATACTAGCTTTTTTCCTGAGAATTTCAGCACTCTGACCATGAATAACATGGTTTATTTTAACAGATCTCTGTTTAGTCTGCATGCAGAAGGCTTTTGTGTCAAGCCATTGATCTGTGCTGACAATCTGATTTCCCTTGCATCCATGTAGAGCAGTAGTACTCACTAACTTTGCTAGAAGCTAAACATCATCCATAAGACAAATCCAAGATCTGCATTAGTAATTAGGATCTGAAGAAGTCACTGAATGTCACTATTCCCTTCTCATTCTTTTTCTCCCCCTTACTCTGGAAATCAGTCACTGGCAGGGGTGTAGAAGACAATGTTGGCACAAAAGACCTCTGATGATATGTCATTTAAAAAAAATTGATTCAACCCTCTAAGGTACTTTTATGATCCAGAGTAAAAGCCCAGAGCTGTAATGGCTTAGCAATACACAGGACTATAAACTTTGCTGGACTGGGGGACAATCTCAGTAAAAAGACAGAGGAGGGCAGTAGAACTGCATTCTGCTTCTGCCTCCACCACTGAGCTGTGCTGGGCAAATCACCCCTCCTGGCCCCTTCCATATCTTGCACATTTAGACTGGGGTGGAGGGGTATAGCATGTGGTTAAAAAGAGGTGTCAACCTCTCAAGATTACTTACAGTAAAAATTACTATTAATCATAAAATCCAAGGCAAAGCGTGTATTCGACAGGCTGCAGTGGCTCTTGGATATGCACCTGAGGGATGCTCATGATTTCCCAGTATATGGGGGTGTGGTGGGGAGCACTGTGTACCTGATGACTTTCCCCACCTTTGCCTCTGAAAGTGTTGCAGCCAGCAGGGATAAGTGTGGGAGATGGCCTCTCCTTCAGCAGCTGGGTCGTGTGGAACTGAGGGAGGAGGGTACTACAGCCATCCTTCTGCTCTCTTCATATCATCTGTGAGTAAGAGAGGCAAGACTGCTGGCTGCAGAAGGCCTGGCTGGGCAAGCTGTGCCTCTGCACAAGCCATAGAGATGGCAAAAGAAGCAGAAAAGGGGCTGTGAGGGTGTAGAGAAGAGGACAGGAGACAAAACCCTCACAGAAGTGAATGGCAGCATGGCTGAGGCCTTTGAGGATGAGAAACAAGATGATGCAAGGACAGAACAATGGCAGACATCTAATGACAAACTCTTTTCCAGGAGACTTTAATCACAAAAGCTGACATTCCCTACTGAATGCTATAGCCTTATGCTGATGACCGCTGCCACTGTATTCATTAACACCTTCAAGTCATACTCAATTAAGGTTATTAATTGTCTCCTTTTCCTCTGTTATTTTCCTCCTAGATTTCATTTCTTCATTTCTTTTTCTGGTTTTGCTTTTTGTTGTTCACTTTCCCATCTCTTTCAAATTCCATTAATTGTCTAAGATTGCAAAGATTTTATTAAAAAGTTTATTTAAAAATAAAGCATCACCCACTGAGCACCTGATAAGATGAAATTACATGTTAGTCCATATTAGATGTATTACAGGAGTTATTTTCACTGTAAAGTTCCAGATCTCACTGTGCTAAAGGGATGGAGGGCAGAGAAATCCACAGATTCCCATTCAGTGACCATCAGATACTCAAAAAAAAAAAAAAAAGATATGGGTACAATTAAATTTTGCTGTGTCACCTCCCTGCCATGTTGCTATTAAACCCACCCTTCTTTCACTGGATGTGCTGAGGAGAAGCAACCTGGGGTGTGACAGAAATAACTGCACAAATTCTCTACCAGCCAGAGCTCCTCCACTCCAAGCACCTCCACCTCTGGGCACTTTTTGAGCAAGCCATTTTTGTATCTTGTTTCAGATTAGATCTTCATCAGAACTAAATCAGATCAGCTCCACTGACTGCAGAGAAATCATATCAGTGTAAATCAATTCAGACTGCAATAAAATCTTCTTGAAACTAATTGAAGTGGTCTTCATTAGGAAACTTTCAAGAGCCTAAATTGATTAAAATTAGGAGGTTATTATTTGATATAAACTGCAAGAATCATATATATGGCAATTTTTACCTCTTCCCTTTTACAAATTAACAACAAATGAGTTATAAATTTGTCATATATACTTATTATTTGAGGTCAGTGGAAACTATGAATAATTTAATCCTCAAATTGTGTATCCTCAGGACTTATTGAGAATTTGGTATTCACAGTCTCAGATATTTATTTTTGTTTTGACTGAACACACAGATCAGTGATGGATTTCTGCTCATTAGTATGAATTTTATGTTGTTGCACATAAGATTTACTATCCCGTAAATAATATCAGCAAACTCATTTTTTAGTATAGCCTGACAAAATGAACACAAAAAGAGTATAAGCACAGCTGCACATAATGTAGCTAGAAACTGAATATTCACAGAATTTGACCTTTTCAAAGCCTCTTTGTATGAGTCCAGTTTTAGTATGCTGCAAAGCAGTCAAATCTCTAATGTTCTTGGGAGAGAACTGAATTTATGTTCCTTTACACCTTTATAAATAGTCTCAAAGGGAATTGAAAGTATATGCTGATGAGATGCTGAAAAGGTAACAGCTGGGGGAAAGGTAGAGACAAAGAGCTGGGCAGAAGGTGGACCTTGGGCATATGATGAGAAAATAATAAAGTAAATTCAATCTGCAAATATGCTGGGGGCAGAGGGAGGCAGCACCTGCTCTGGGGCCACATGGTGAGCCAGCAGTCAAAATAGACATGGCTGGTTAGAGAGACAATTACAGAGGTTAGAGAGGTTAGGCATTGTCTTTTTTTTCCACCCTCACTCCCAAGCTCTGCCTATTTCTTGTCACGGCTCCTTTTTCTTCAGGGAATTTGTAGCAACCATACTACCTTTCTGCTGGTTTTTCAGAGCTGAAGCATCTCTGGGGTACCTCTGCTGCCAAGCCTCGCCCATGGTCTCAGGTGGTGGCCTGAACCTTTCCAGAGAGTCTGTAGGCGTTTGCGGATCTCTATGGGAGGCCTGTGCCACTCTGCAGACAAGAGAATTTCCCTTCTCGCAGGTCAATTTGCTTTGTTTGAAGGATGTTATGTTTGCCCTTGAAATAACTCCTCCTGCAGTGGAAATCTCTATTTGCTCTCATTTTATACTGTTTTTCCCAGACAGTGGCTTTTTGGTACAGCATTACTCTGGTATTTGAAACAGCTATCTTGAAAGCAGACAGTTTCTGTCCACATACTTTCAGAATTTGCTGGGACCCTGAGCTTCTTGTAAAGGTACAGTAAGAAGTAGACAGTATAAATGGCTAGGTTCTTTCAAAATGCAACTAGGAAGTGTCATGTTATTTTTTAAAATTACATGGGTAAACATCCTCCTGTGGTTTTACATAGGTTTTTTTCTTTGCTTGTGGGTTTTAGTTCAGGGTTTTTTTGTCTTTTGGATGGTGAATGCTTTGATATTAAGGGTTTAATCACAGAATCATAGAAGAGTTTGCATTAGAAGGAACCTTTGCAGGTTACCTGCAATTCTCAATTAGTCCAATTCTCCTTGCACTGAGCAGGGACATCTTCAATGAGGTCAGGTTGCTTAGAGTCTCAGTCCGACCTGGCCTTGAATGTTTCCAGGAATGGGGCATCTACCACCTCTCTGGGCAACCTGTGCTAGTGTTATCCCACTCTCATAATTAAAAATGTATGCCATATACCTAGTCTAAATCAACCCTTCTTTAGTTTAAAACCATTATTCCATGTCCTATTGCATGCTAAAAAGTTTGCCCCCATCTTTCTTATAAACTGCTTTAAGTATGAAGAGGCTGCTATAAGATCTACCTGGAGACTTCCCTTCTTCAGTCTGAACAACCCCAAGTATCTAAGCTTGTCCTCAGGGGAGGAGTGCCCTAGCCCTCTGATCAATTTCATGTTCCTTTTCTGGACTTGCTGCAGGAGGTCCACATCCTCTCTCCCCAGAGCTGGACACGTTACTCTAGAGAGGTCTTACAAGAGTGGATTAGAGGGGGGAAATCACCTCCTTGATGTGCCAGTCACGCTTCATTTGATGCAGCCCAGGATACAGTTGGCTTTCTGGGCTGCAAGTGCACAATGCTGGGTCACATCCAGCTTTTCATCCACTTAGTATGTCTGCCTGTTCTCTAAAACAGAGGTGCCATAAAGCACTATAAAGGCCAATGTAACAAATGAATTGTTATGTATGATATATGCTTAACTTTCAGGGTTTCTGTTGTTTCTCCTTTCTTGATGCTTCAGACTGTCTCTTTTCCTAGATTATTTTTATTGAAAGATGAGAAAAATGCAAAGCCCCAGCTTACAATCTCAGCTGAGAAATGAGTCATACCACCATGGACACTTCCCAATAATGCTGCAAGATTTGTGTGCATGATTTGTAGTCATAGTTTGTAGGACAAAGGAAAAACTAATTATATGTCATGGCAATGTTTCTTACTGGAAAAAAAAAGAAATACTGTCAGGGAAAAATGAGGCCTTAAAGGCCCTTTAAGAAGGAGGGGGTAGCTGACAAAAATAAAAATGGGGCAGTTAGGGATGCCCTGGAGAAGCTGCATCCTCTTGGACTGAGCTTGTATTTGGAATCCCTCCGAGAGGAGGCTGTTTGTGTAGCCTGCTGTTGATAAATAAAACATTCTCAAACTAGGTCAAGATTAGAGCTATGAGACACTAACAACACTGAATGATGAGAAGCTCTTTTATGTTGTTGAATAAATACACCAAGACCCATGAGCTGAAACTACTAAAAATTACTTGTTACTAACTTTAAAAGTTGAGGGGGAAAATGCGGCCCATATGAAAGAAATCTCAGGAAGAATTCTTTGGGCAGAATAAATATCCAGGGTATGGCTGCACAATTTTGGTTGCAACTTTTCAGCTTCAGGAACTTGAACTTTGAAGAATTTTTATAAGTATTAAATATTTGACAGGGATCTGTTTGGCATATTCAGCCTTTGCTGTAAAAACAAAATAGGAAATAATTCAAACAAACATGTTTTGTTTATTTTATTTGTTTACAGTCTTTATGATTCAGCCTATACAATGTACAAGATTGTCATAAATGGCTTGGCAGAACTACTGGAAGGAAAAAAGCAATTTACTATCAGTCAACTCGTGACAGGCAAAGCAGATGTCAGCATGTTGAAGGCTTATTATTGAACAAGAGCTATCCCAGGCCACTCTTGTAGTTTACACCAAGTTTCACTGCCATGTTTACAGAATCAGAGGATCCAAGAATCATTTAGGTTAGAAAAGATCTCTGAGATCATCAAGTTCAACCTTTGACCAAACAACACCATGTCAACTAGACCATGGCACTAAATGCCATGTCCAGTCATTTCTTGAACTCCTCCAGAGACGGTGACTCCACCACCTCCCTGGGCAGCCCATTCCAACGTTTAACAACCCTTTCTGTGAAGAAATTCCTCCTGATGTCCAACCTGAATCTCCCCTGGTGCAGCTGCTGTTCAACCAGCTGTTGACCAGCAACCCCAGGTCCTTTTCCCCTGGACAGCTTTCCTGCCACCCTTCCCAAGTCTGGGGTCATTGTTGCTGAAGCATTGGAGTGGGAAGCACCCTATGTGTTTTGTACACCCTCTGTTTGTGAGGTTGGGAACTGGGATGGCACATTGTTTTTGTCAAAACAGATAACAAATAGACTCACTACAGTTTAGTCTCACCAATTGGGGCTGTCAGCTGGGATAAAACTTTGGTTGTGGTCTAGTTCTAGATCCTGACAGTGCAGGTCTGATGGAGTATTGTTATGGTAGTTCAGTTAATCTGTGGGGTTATTATTGTGTCATTTCTACTGTCTGTGTGCCTCTAGTGTTAGTATCATGTGTTACTCACACTTTGATTTCAATTTCTCTACATCTTAAGGACAAAATATCATTCTTATTGAAAGGTTATTCCATCTCCAGCATCACGCAACCCTGTTCCCAGCTGAAACGCAACTGGATGACTATAGGAGTGTTTTTGTAAAATATACCTCAAGGGCATGATCCAGAACTTGTCAGTCCACGGATTTTCATTGAGATTGAGGGTGTTGCTATGTTGCAGGATGTGCTCTGTCAGCTGAAGGATCTACTTCCAAGTTTACTTCGGGACGACACTCCTGGAGCTTGGGTTGCTGAAGAATGTGTAAATAATATTTACTGAATAGGCCAATAAATTGTAAACTATGAAATCACAGTGTTAATTAAACACAGGGGATTCACAGATCTACATATCAGCATTTGGTCAGCATTTTGTCTGAATTTGGTCAGATAAATGCAAACTGAGTGAAAGACAAAACATAGTTTTCCTTGATTTCTGGCAGAACATATAGAACACATTTTATTGTTTATCGGTTCATTCATTTTATTGTTTATCGGTTCATTCATGTGGATGTACCTGTTTGGCATCAGTGAAAGGATACTCATCTGAGCCAAGAGGTGAACTGTTGGCAGATTGGCAGCTGAGTGATGATGCTACACTCCTAAGCAAGTTTTCACATTTCGCTCGTTTCTCTTTCTCCTGTTTTTACCTGCTCAGTGAGCTCGCCCCAGCCAGATGTGCCTCTGCACCTGCACACGGCCAAGTTCTGGATGGGGAGCGCTGGGTTTTTACAGGTAATTGTTGCCTGTTACAAGGAGTTAGGAGCATGCTGGCATGGGTAACCTGAACACGGACAGACTGTTTAACCGGGCCAGAACAGCGAGACCTTTAGATCTGATGGAGACGAGTCTCAAGGAAGAGCCTGAGCCAGGCCTCGGGCACCCGCGTTGCCAGCCTGGTTCCTTCGGCTTGGTTTCCAAGCTGAGCCGGCAGCACCGGCCGGGTTGCAGAGTTCACAGTGGGTGGTGCGGGGGGGCAGTCGTTCACCTGCCGGGTGTAATTCCCTGTGCCAGGAAACAAGCGCAGGGCTGCGGCTGCGGCGGCTGCGGCGGCTCCAGCTCTTCCGGCCCGGGCCCGGCGCAGGGCGGCGGCGGCGGCAGAGGGCGCGGGGCCGGCAGGGGGCGCGGTGGCACCGGCGCTGAGGGCCCGGCAGGCCCCGCTCGGTTGCAGGCGCAGCGCACCGCGGCCGGCGCGGATCCGGGACTGCCCGGGAGATCCAGCCGGCTCGAGCACCGTTCTTCACGGCACCAGACCCAGCCCCCAGTGGGATAAAAAACATATGGAGTACGGGTGTAATCTATGGAACAGTTCTAACCGGCGGTGTTATTTAGGCAACACGGTTTTTTATCCGGCCAGTGTAGGATTTATGAGATAAGGGTTTTAAACTGAAGGAGGATCGATTTAGTTCGGATATAAGAGAGATGTTTGTAACGACGAGGGTGGTGAAACCCTGGAAAAAGTTGCCCGGTGATCTCGCATGCTGGAAACATTCAAGGCCATGTTGGATGGGGCTCTGGGCAAGCTGGTATCCCTGCCCATGGCAGCAGAGTTGGGAATAGATGACCTTTAAAAGTCCCTTCCAACCAAAACCACTCTGTGATTCTGTGATCATACTATTACATACCGAACATGCGCCGTGCATACTGATACTTTTCTTCCCCTGCGGTGGCCCAAGAATCGGTGACTGCTGTTATATAGGCACAGTTCCATATATATTTGGATATATTTGTCTATATTTGTGCATGTCTTTTGGACCCTTCTGTTGTGAACATTTGCGGTAGGCTCATCAGGCAGAGGTATTCCCTCTGCACGTAGAGGTCTGCAGATAGGCCCTGTGTGCTTGAACTCATGGTTGTGTTTTTCCTTAAAGTGATCAGTTTGAGCTCTAATATATGAACCTTCCCAGCTCTATATTCGTACTGTGATGAAAATTGATTTTCAGACTAAAATTCTCTCGGCACTAATTTTTCAAAGATTATTTACAAACTTTGAGTGAACTTTATACTAAAGTACACATTAATGCTTCTCTGCAGCAATGCTCCAAAATTACACTTTCTAATTTAAAATAAACACCAAATAACCCCCTTTCCTTTCTTTCTTTTTTTATTAAAAGTCCATAAATTATTTTTGTGACACTAAATATATGTATATGTGTACCCACACATATATAATTCCATTAATTTTCAGAATTTTTATTTGCAATGACATAAATCTGTTCAGTAAATAATAATATTTGTTGTAATCTTAGCATAATGGCATCAGAATAGGTAGAAAAGTATTGTTGCCTGTAAATTTCAGCCTCTCTTCTGTTGTTCAGCTTGTTGTTTCTTTCTGGGGTCAGGCTCTGACCATGACACTGTTTGCCCACTGAGATACCTTCTACTAGCTGCTGCTGAGGGATATTCATTACATCTAAAATTATCTCTGTTCATAATTCTGCTTTGAAAACTGCTACTTTGCAGTTTAAAAACTATTGTTGCTAACAGTATCTGGATGCTAGATAGCACCCTTAATCCTTTGTAGGTGTTTGGATGTGTGTATCTTTTTCTGTTTGTATGTTAACACTAAGAATAACTAAATCACACTGGGAAAAAACTCTTGAAAACACTACAAGCTGCTGTATTCTTTGTCTACTCCCAAGTTTGTTAAAAAGGAGGTCACAGATCTGCATGTCAGTATTTGGTTTTGGAAGTCTGTAAGTTCCCTGATGCGTGAAGCTTACCTAACTGTGCCTCACCTGTCTTTTGCAGTATTTGTCATCATTTATCTCACTGACCATTCTGGTTTCTAGGAGGGAGAGGCAGACAGAATTTTGTCTATGCGTTGCTCTACGTTAATTCAAATTGGTGGGGACCACGGCCTTCCTCTTCTCTCTTTCCATATTTCAAATACTTCTGAGGGACTTTTGCATTTTATTCTTCATAGAATCGTGAGTTGGAAGGGACCCACAAAGATCATCTGGTCCAATGCCTGGCTCTGCACCTGACAACCCCAAATATCACAGCATGTGCCTCAGAGCATTGTCCAAATGTTTCTTGCCAAACTTTGGCAGACATGGTACTGTGACCACTTCTCTAGGGACCTGTTTTAATGCTTTCTGTTACAAATGTTGCAACTTTAAGTAACTTAATATTCCATACATGCCTAAAAGACTTTTGAAACTAAGTCAGAAAGCAGAAAAAATGAAATTAACTCTGGCATGGACTTCTATGAGAGATAAAATAATAATGTTTTGCTGCACCCATTGTTTCAGCCATAAGAATGTGTGCTTCTGTCATGTCGGCAAAGATGTAGCTAGCAGGAGGCCAGGCCTCATGAGTATGGAGAGGAGAAAAAGGGAAGTGAACCAATGCTTGTTACTTAGAGTCCTTAGTTCTGCGAGAGATCGAGGGATTGAAAGGGAGGGGAAGTAAGTAACTTACTGAGCGCAGTAAGTCCTCAGAAAGAATGTGAATTCCTGAGTACTCAGCCAAAGGGAAGAAGGGAGAGGGACCCCACCAGCTGAGGAAGGGTCTAAAAGTTTGTGCATTTTAGAGAGGTGTGCCTCCTCAGTGAGATGCACCTGACTCTGCTTACTCATTTATATCGATAAATAGTTTTGCTTTGATGACTTTGTCTTCTTTCAGCTTTATCGGCGAGCGACTATTTCTCACAACTGGAAGGATCATCATCACAGACAAAGTGAATTGAAGGGATCAGAAACATCAATCCACTCTTTCAAATAAGCTGTCTTCACTCCTGAGAGTGAAGGAAAAAGAGAGAATATTGTCCTGCAGGTGATTAACCCTGGTTTTCTCACTAGACCAAGCTCAAAGGTTCATCTACAAAATCACAGGGGAATGATATAGTGAGGCAATATAAGAAGGAGGGTGATAGGAAAGAAATGTGTGTGTGTGAGAATACTATATCTGAACTGCCGTCTCTGGACCACTTCTGAGATAGAGAGCACTTGGTGGGGATGGAATAAAATATTTCATTTCAGACTTCAATTGAAGGTAATATTGATAAATGCCCTGATTTTTGTTGAATTCAGAATTGCTGTCTTAAAAATACCAAAATAAAAGTGAGATGAAATTTAGGAAAAAAATCTCAAATTTTTTTCCTCCGTACAACACCAAGTTGAGTTGCAGTGTTGGTCTGCTGAGGAAATGAAGGCTCTTCAGAGAGATCTGGACAGATTAGATCAATGGGCTGAGGCCAACTGTATGAGGTTCAACAAGGCCGGGTGCTGGGTCTTGCACTCTGATCACAACAGCATTACAGGCTGGGGACAGAGTGGCTGAAAAGCTGCCCAGTGGAAAAGGACCTGGGGCTGCTGGTGACAGCAGCTGAACATCAGCCAGTGTGTGCCCAGGTGGCCAAGAAGGCCAGTGACATCCTGGCCTGTATCAGCAATAGTGTGGCCAGCAGGACCAGGACAGTGATTGTCCCTCTGTACTGGACACTGGTAACGCCACACCTCGAGTGCTGTGTCCAGTTCTGGGCTCCTCAATTTAGGAAGGACATGGAGGTGCTGGAGTGAGTCCAGAGAAGGGCTGTGGAGCACATATCCCATGAGGAGTATCTGAGGGAGCTGGGAGTGTTTAGCCTGGAGAAAAAGAGGCTCAGGTGTGACCATATTCTCTAAATCTACCTGGGAGATGGAAGTTGGTCTCTTTTCCCAGGTAACAAGTGATAGTTTGAGAGGTACTAACCTCCTTGGCTACAGAGTCATTGTACTGCCTACTCTTTTATATGGGTCTGAATCATGGGTCATCTATCGCCACCGCCTGCGGCTCCTCGAACGCTTCCATCAGCGCTGCCTGCATTTAATCCTAAACATCCACTGGTCTGATTACGTGACCAATGTGTCTGTTCTTGAACAGGCAGGGGTCACCAGTATCGAGGCCATGCTGATGAGAACGCAGCTGCGCTGGGCAGGGCACGTCTCCAGGATGGAGGATCACCGCCTCCCGAAGATTGTGCTCTATGGTGAACTCACCACTGGCTGCCGCAAGAGAGGAGCCCCAAAGAAGAGATTCAAGGACATCCTGAAACAACACCTCAGCCTTGGCCATATTGACTGCCACCAATGGTCCTCTCTGGCCTCCAATCGGGATTCATGGAGACACACCATTCACGACGCTGCTGCTTCCTTTGAGAACGCACGCAGAGTCAGTCTTGAGGAGAAGAGACAGCGCAGAAAGAACCATTCCTCGCCAGTATCGCCAAAGCAGACATTCCAGTGTGCCTTTTGTGACCGGATTTGCCTATCCCGTATTGGCCTTTTTAGCCACCAGCATGCTTGCAGGAAGCGTGGGTAGTGCCCTTCCCAAATCTTTGTTCGCGAAGCCTAGCCATGATGATGAACCTCCTTGGTTTAGATTGGATACTAGGAAACATTTCTTCACTGAAAGGGTTGTCAAGCTTTGAAACAGGCTGCCAGGGAATACCCTGCAGGTATTTAAAAGACGTGTATGTGACACTTAAGGACATGGTTTAGTGATGGAATTAGCAGTATTGAGTTTATGTTTGAACTCAATCTTAGATGTCTTTTCAAACTTAACTGGTTCTATGACTCTACAATTCTACCAGAAACAATCAAAATTGTTTTAGTCAATTTCTTTTCTTTAGTTCTTTAAAGAAACGTGGAAATTTATCCAAAACAGTACTTCATTTACATATATGTATATTTTATATATATATATATATATATATATAATTTATAAATTAGGAAGGCAGGAGGGATTGCAGGCCTAGCATCTGAAAGGAGGATAATGTACAACTCTGCCTTAAGGCACAGAGCAAGTCAGGAATATGACACTAGTCTCAGAGAATTTAAAGTAAAAAAAAAAAGAAAAATGGTTGAACTGTTGATTATTCTGCAGAATGGCCAGCTTTCTGTAGCATCGTCTTCTCAACTATATTACATGGGAAATGGTCTCTTATCTGCTTTGTTTTTTAACAGGGCACTTTGATGAGAAATTGTACTTACTTTGGCAATTGGGCATCTTAGCATACAGCCACTGATGTTTAACTGAAGACTGGATCCTGTCAAACCGTTTTTTAAGTAACTGTAGTCACAAAATAACCTGACCTGCCTGTAAAGAAGTCAATAGGGACCCTTTTGATCATGAACACTCAAAGCTTTTTACTTAATCCTTGTCCCCTCTTTGCCTGCTTTTCTAAGTATTTGAATGCCTTCACTATGCATTAAGTGAACTCACCATCATGTGTTCTTTTTTCCGTCTTTCTTTCATCCCTTACTCCAGGAAAAATATTTATCCAATTTGTTGATTCATGTAGTTATGAAAGGTAAGCAGCATTTGAAGCAGGGCATGCCTGGTTTCGGCTTTCATCCACAAAGTCCTTTACAAACAGTAGGGTAGGGATTGAAGGATGAAAAATGCATTCCAAAATACAAAAATACAAAAAAAAACCCTCCCAGATTTCATAACATCTACAAAACCAGAACAGAAATTAAGCCATTGTATCCTTTCAATTGTTTTTCTGTTATATCAGCATATAACAGGAATCAAAGTATATTAAACAGAACTGTATTTTTGTACTGACAAAAAAACAGGACAGGAAAAACCTTCAGAAGGGTAAATATGTATGCAGAGAAAGGACATATGCAGAGACTACAAAATGGTTTAGAAACAACGCTAAAAAAAGTTACTATGTTGCCCCAAAGTTCCTCAAATAATCATTCTGCCCCAGCAGAATCAGTAGGAAGTCCTGTGCTTCTTCACTAAGCCTCTGCTATGTGCCTTGCTTGGCACGGAGGAAAAGGATGCTGTCCATAATGCTTAGACTCTGACAGCAGTTTAAAAACACACAAATCACAGGAAAGTGTCCAACTAAGAGTGATTTTCTGAAGAAACTATGGGTTTAATAAAAACAAATCACTTGGGATCCCATCTAGCAAGGTGGATCTAAGATACCTATTAGCTGTCTGCTCTCTCCCTGCTTGGTGGGTGAGCCACCTCATTCCCAACAAAGCACTTCATTGGTCTACTTAAAGTGTGTGGGTAGTGAAAGCTGACACACCAGCATCAGGCTGCTGTAAGCCTGCTCCCACTTACACCCAGCTGGGCATTTTCTGCTGAAGGTGAGAATATGCCTTAAGGGAATTTGAAGTTCAGTACCCTCTTGGCCTGAAACAAGTGTGCACCTTACAGGACCTGGAAAAATACTGTAACCACTGAGGTGAAATTAAGGGAAACATATTTCTCTTCCTACTGCTGAAGAACTGCCTCCGTGGGTAATGCAAACCAAACCCACGTAGTGAAAAATGGGAATGGCATTAAGTGTAACTATGTAATTGTCTGGGCATTTTATGCTAAACATTCATTAGATTAAAAGAATAGAAGTAACCCAGGGAACAAATCCTCAGTTCCTTTCCTGTTGAGCTGACAAGTTTTTATCACTGCTGATGCTTATTTTGGAATTTCAGAAATGAAAAAACCCATGTTCTTAGGCATGGAAAATTCAAAGTGAGAAGTTACAGGAAACTTTAATGGTCATAAAATGTGCAGCTTCTCAAATTTGGCTGACAAAATCACTTCAGCTGACAGTTTCCATTGTTAAGGATGTAATGGGTTTAAAAAGAGGTAGGAAGCAAATTATAGGCTCTCTACAAATCAAATCCACCCAGCACATTTCTGTGGTATGCAGCAGTCATTTCTGCAAGTCTCTGCCAGGTAGAGCCCAGGGTGAAAGGCATGGTGCACCTGCAAGAGGCTGACATGTAGTGTTGGTGAGGTGAATACACTTCATTGCAGAAATTCTTTGCAGGGATGTGAAATTAAACTTGTAAACTTTCATCCTTTGCTCACAATGTTTTAAATTTATTCTTTTGGACTGCATCACTTGGCACATATTTTGAAGGACTGTTCCACATCCTCCCTGGTTAGCCCTTTATAGCTTTCCTGGGATCTAGCCTCAATGACTCCCAGTTACCTCGCCTAAGCTAAGACAGATTTTGTGTCTCCTTTTCCCTTCACCCCCTTTACCAGTAGAGCACACTTGTTGCCTTGGGCCAGCAGGAAGAGACCAGAGATTAGCGAAAGGAGGCAGCAGGGCAGAGTCGAAGCGGACATCAGAGGGTAGGCCCCTGCTGTTTTCCTCAGTGCCTGCTCCCCTCCCTCCAGGTACACTGGGGATAACAGGATCTTGTCCTGCTCCCCTTCCTCCAGGTACACTGGGGATAGCAAGGGGGTGGGAGGTGTGCTGGCATCTGCCGTACAGATGTGAGAGTGTGAGTCCCCTCCTGACCTCTTTCCCCACTCAGCAGTGGCATAAAGATTGTGGCTGACTTTGTGGCAATCATTTGCCATCACCACCTGATTTAAAGCTGCTATTACAAATGGCACACAGAACTCATTCGCTGTGCAGCTCTACTCAAAGTGGCACTTAACTGTGCTGATGAATGATCTTTAATTAAAGCATTATAATAAAAAACACAGAACATGTGTGCCAAGGTACTAAGTAATCTGTATAAACAGATGTCTAATTTTAAGTTCAGTCCTATAACTCAAATATTACATAAAATTTTCAAATAGGAAATAGCGTGGCTGCTTTTCATACGTGCATTGTATTTCTCTTCACTCAATGCAAATCTTAGTCTGCATTTGGTTTTATTTGAAGTTCAGGAGCTTTTCTCCTCCTTTGGGCTTCCAGTTAGTCCGCAGACATGCTCTGTTGGCAGACTAAAAAAAATTTCCCTTTTTTTAAATTGTGGTTTAACATCCTAGTATTTATTGCATCTAAACTACTGGAAAGAAATAGATGGGCAGACATGAACTTCTATGATAAATTTGGTGTGCAGAAAACATTTGGGATTACTTGCGTTGCAAACAGTCTTTTTGGTAGAGACCTTTACTTGGGCAAGCTGATTGTTAATGAGCTCTGCAGTGCACCATGAGCCTCTCTTTTTAGTAGAGAGCCAGCAGGCTCCAGCCTAGCCTGACTGCTGACCTTGAGCACACCAAACTGCAACATAATCCTAAACTCCACATGGGAGAGGCAAGAGACAACAGGCTGAACTTTTCTAACAGGTATCTTCTACAAAACATAAAGTGAGATTTGATTCTATAAGAAGTTATTTTAAAAAACCCCAAATTTATTTCTGGGAATGATCAAGTTAATACTCACAAGCTATATCCACATACTTGTATCCTTTCACTCTGTTGATTTTATATCCTCCCTGTAGAAAGGAAGTTATAAATCAGTATAGCTACTGCTTCTCTTGTTGCTGGCAATCACTAAAATGAGATGACACCTTTCACTTTCTCTTTACCTTTAAGGCTCTCTCCCCTCTTCTACTCTAGCTTTGGTATCACAACTCATCTTGGGACCAAGTGCCAGCACCAGTAGACTTTTCCTGAACATCATAGCTCTGGAAACAGTCAACAGCCACCTGGGCGCAGGGAGAGCATGGGCACCTCAGGCAGCAGGGTACACTTGGTGCAGTTTCAGTAAAAGGTTTCCTTCTAAAAATAGCTTTAATTGAGGTCTGTCACATTCTGTCAAGGTTTTTTTGAAATTCAGAGAAATTAAAACATATTTTCATTGTGTTTCATGATGGCTGAAGTTTACCCCAGCTAAAGCTTGTCACTCACTACCCTACAAGGAGAAAAGCATGAAGAAGGTTATTTATTAAAAAACCACAAGGAAAAATAGAAGGGGAAAGTCCTCCAAGCAGGAGAGTGTTAGCTTCACTTGCAAACCTAAACTATATTGAGAGGTAGAAGAGCCAAAAGACCTTTTTCCTGCCAGTTTTTACATGAGATGGGTAGCTTTTTCCAAAGGGAGGTGGAAATGGCCCTGACACTCACCCCAAGCCAGTGGCCATTGGAGACATAGTCGGGGGAAAAAAAGAAAAAAAAAAAAGATAAGAGATCAGAGGGAATAAAGGTTCTTATGTTCTGGGAGGAAAGTGATTTTACTTCAGGGGGAGGTAGAAGATGGGGGGACAAAAAAAAGTGCAGTCTGTGTGCAGTGAAAAATTCAGAAAATGTTCAGTTGTCAGCAAGAACAGGAAAGGAATGTATGAGTGACCACAGGGAGAAGATGTAGGAGATGTGTGCAGAATCCTATTATCAGGAGGGTAAATAAATGCAGGTGTGGGGAGACAAAGAAATTTGGGCTAGTGAATCCCAGGGAGAAGCTGGCTGTGGGGAGAAGGGCAGGAAAGAAATTAGTGGGAACAGGAAATGCAGTAAAGTCTGGAAGCAGGAATGATTTGCACTCTCCCAATAGGCTGAATGATCCTTGGGTCCTCTGCACGAGTTGAAAGGTTGTCTTCTTATAGACTACATAGTTAGGTTATCTCAGATGCATTCTTCTGTCTGAAAACTTTTCTTAGGTATCCCAAATTTCCTGGTGTGCAGCAACCTGGTAAACTGTAATTTCTCAGATATTCCAGCCTATGTGCTGTGGGTTCCAAATCCTAAGCAACACCACTGTGGAGTGAATGCCAGCACTTTTGGGAAGAAGCAGCTGCGCTGCACATGAACTTTTCTACATGTGTGGGAGATGCAGGCTCTCCCAGGCACATCTGTATTGGCAGTGTGTGAACAGTGGGGGTCAATATGAAGGTACTGTGGAGGCACTGCACAGCCTGTGTCAGGCAGTCTACATACAAACCGTAAAAAAATGCCAGGGTTTCCTTGTTTTATTAAGATTTTCAAGGATTTTGTTGAGAGTTGTAGAATTAACTCATACTTCTGGTTGCCAGTCAAATAGGTCCCCATCACCTCCTAGGAAAGTGTTAGTGAGGCACACAGAAAAAAAGCCATGTGTCCAATTTAATTATTTTCTCCTTTGGATGGTCCTAAAACATTTTCTGGTCTTGCCTGCATGCAGGGATTGGTTATGCCCCATTTCCTGCCCTCTCTATAGTCATGCTCTTTGACTGGCCACAAAATACTAAAAAAGAAACCCCTCCAAGGAAATAACTGATGCTCCAAGGAAATAACAGCTGAGCAATTCTCTGCATTTGGTAACAATAAGAGGTGGGAGGCAGAGACTAGAGGAGCAGATGATCCAGCAGCATGGGAAGACAGAGCCTCGCAGTCAGCTGGGTGGGATTTCCTGGGGGCCATCTGGTTTGCTGTCCCGGCCGGGCTGCTGGAGCCTTGGAGCGTGAGATCTGAGTGTAATAGCTGCCTCTGATTTATGTCTTCAGTAGCAAAAGTGCTGGGCAGCAAGGAGTAAGTGTTCCTGCGTGAATGGTTTCTAGAAGGCAAATGCCTTGATGGAATGAGAGGAGAGGAGATGAGCTAGAAAAGCTGTCATTTTATTTAATTGTGCCACTGACCCTGTCAGGATGTGGGGGTGGGAAACCTGATTTATTGTGTTCCAGTTCTACAGAGAGCAGCTTGAAATTTCCTTAATCAGTCCCAGTGCAAATGGAAACCCAGTTTCTTGGGTTTTGGAGTTGCAAGCAATTACACAAATAGGCAGCCATCTCTCTCCTTCCATTACCATGTCCTAATGATACACGCTTATGGGCCTATAGGTTTGAATGGATCTTTGTGAATGTTCATCATCTGGTCTTTAAGCTGTGTCAATCTTTATCATCTGAAGACTAAGTAACAGTAATTGCATGCAATTTCTGCAAATACACTTCTGCATTTTCTGTGGTCTCCAGAGACTTTCATACAGCCTAAAAAGATTTACCTCAGCTGTGGCTCCCTACTCCCTGCTCCCTGATTACAGCTCGGCTGCTCGTGAAGTGAGTTCTATTCCTTATTTACCAGAAGGACCAAAGCAAAGGAAAATACAGCAAATGCTCTATTGATCTGGTCCATTAGTGTTGCAGCTTACCATATCTAATTCTCAGAACAGCAAGCTTTCTAGAGCAAGGAATTCTTTTTATCCTTGTTTGTGTCATTTCTAACACAATGGAGTCTGAGTCCTTGATGTGTGCTGTATTAAAGACCAACAAATTACCTTTTTATTTTTTGGTAGTAAAGAGAAAAAAGCAGACAAGAAGAAGATGAAGCTTTATTTCTAAGGGCAGTGCAGAGGAAATGACTCAGAGGGACATTCCGTGGTCCAATGCACCTGAGTTTGCAGGTAGTGTAAATGATCTCTTACGGGCTTCTTTGTCTTCACAAAAAAAGTGCAACATCCAACAAAAAGAAACCATAGGGTTAGGTTAAGAAACAGCACAAAAAAAGAACAGGTCTCCTGTGCCAGCAAAAATACCCTTCACACTGCTGCAAGGGTTTGTGCTTGGGTATTTGCCATTTTTAACCTAGGTGGAAGGATCCAGACAAATGTTCCAATGTGAACTGGTTAAAATATTAAGACTAAAGTGTTTCGAAAGCAGGATAAGCTCTGTGTGTATTAGCTGGAGAGGATGGGATACTGGAACAAATGGATTTTCTGAAAATATTTTCTGGGAGTGTGGTGCAATGGAGTACCAGGAAGAAGGCAGGTACCTTATTATTTAGACACTCTTTGTCTCCTCTCTTATTTATTTCCTTTCCTATTGGTTATTTTTCTTAAAAAGTAATGCAGGAATTAACTAGAACAATGAAGGGAAACAGTGACACTCATGGAAATCAAATGCTGATTGTATTTGCATAAATGTGTGGGCAGAAAAGTCTATGCACAAATGTATGTTAACCACTTTGCAATATCTCTGCTTTTCCTCTTTTTCCTTGTTTTTTAGGAAATTACAATTTAAGCAGTGAAAAAGCATGACTTCTTACATGCAATTCTGCTGTCTTTCTTTTTTTTTTTTTTTAATGCAGCCAGTTCACCATGTGTTTTGTGTTTTGTAGGAATGCAGTATTTATGTAGCTCAAAGACTTTCCTGGTAGCTGAAAGTCATGTTTGTGCAACTGACAAGTCATAACGCGCTCACTTCTTATTCTTACTGGTCCTGAGGATGTTTAATCCACAGTGTAGTCTGAACAAGTCTAGAAAATTAGTGTTGTTAATTAATAACTCTTTCTATTGCAAAAATTGAGATGTTTCCAGTCAACGTAAGTAGAAGAAAAGTGAATGTTTTCCTATTTCAAAAATATAAATATTTTCTTTAAAATGCTAGAAATAAACATTTTTCTGCTGATGTGGTAAATAACTGCCATCAAGCCATTCATCATAAATTTTTTTTTCAGTCTGCAGTTGTTTCTGTTTCCAAATTATTAATAAAACACATTTAGGTATTAGAAATTTTGGATATATTGTCAGCCCAAGGCTTCTTCCTCTGCTTTGGCTGATTGTTCCTCACTCTTGGTAACAGGATTTCATGAAGTCCTGACAAATCAGATTTCTTCTCATCTCTGGTCAGCTGCAACTTAAAAGGGGAAGGGAATCTAAGTATCATTAACCATAGCTGAGTAAGCAGGACTAACTCATATTTTTTAATTTATCAGGTTAGCTGCCCAAATACCTCAGTTAACAAACTTTGTGTAACTCCACTTCTGAAACTGTTCATGATTGGTTCTATAGTCCATTTGAAAACAGAGAACCAGGCATTCTCGTGAAGCTGTTGTAGAAAGCAAATATAGCCATGAGTGAGCAAATTCAGAAAAATTGAATTTGATAATAAATATGGAAATTGAAAAGGCCCTAAAATCAGCTAAAATATATTTAATTTCCTAGCTGTAACATTCATACTGAGCTTGCTGCTACCAATGGCTTCTTTTTTGTATAGCATATGCACCTGACTAGTTGATATTAAACCACGTTCTTGCTGTTACATAACTTCATCATCCGTAACTTCATCACCCACCTTGTCCCATCTTCATCCTGCCCTGACTTTTGCTGATCTCATCCAGTAGTTACACGCTGTCTGTATGAGTGGTGCCTTGTACCCAGATGGGTGCTGCCTCTTGACTTGTGTAATGTGGCTCTCACTTGATCCAGACATCTATGTACGCCACAAACAAAATAATTACAGCTACTGTACTCTACTATGTGATTTGTTTGAAAATGAAAATTATCACAAATCTGTGAATTTAAAATGAATTTTGAATGTCTGTACCATGTTGCATTTGGTAGTAATTGAGTATCTGTCTTGTTGGAACCCAAGAAACTCAAAAAGCTTTCCCTGATCTTTTAGGGATGAGATTCATCCCTAAAGCCCCACAAGAAGGCTTAGGCTATGAACTAAGCCCGTGGGAAAAACTGCCACTGCTTCTGGGTGAGCAAAAAGTACCAAAGAAATGAAGAGATTGTTGTTTAGTGCACCACAGAAAATGGGTTTGTAGTTTTAGGTTTTACCCTATATATTAATATGGGGACAACATGGAGAATTCAGGGTGTCGGCTTCTTCTTCTTCTTCTTCTTCTTCTTCTTCTTCTTCTTCTTCTTCTTCTTCTCCTTCTCCTTCTCCTTCTTCCTTTCTTCTTTGACCTAAGTGTCTGCGATGTATTGATTGGTAGAAAGACTTTAGTGTAGAAGAGACATACTAATGAAATCGATAGATATTGGATTTAGAGACAAAATTAAATATGTAGAACTTTCCTATTTGATGATAAAAACTATATAAACTCTCTGTAACCAGCCTCTGTGGCCATTGTGCACCTGGAAGCAGCAGAGAGGCTGTGTTCCTGAACCTTTGATAAGATATAATAAACAAACCTGAAGCAGCAAAGAAGTTCCTTCATTGTGTTTCCTGACATGAGAGATTGAGAAGAAGGGACTTCCCAGGCAAGAACCAGCTTCGTGGAACCCACAGGGTCCCACACTGTCCTTATTACCTGAAACAAGTTTCTTCTTGGCAAGCAGCAAAGGATGATCTTTTGGAGGATCATTCTACATTACGTATTCATGATCTTAATTTTTTTGCATGATGATTCCAGAAATAATTTTTTATCCACTGGAAAGGAAATACCATGCTCTTAGGTACTGGTACTTGTCTGCACGGGGACGTCTTGATAATTAAAGATTATCACCAGCTGTGAGCAGGAGCAGAGTTGGTGTTTGCTTTGGATGACAGACTGTGGAAGGCTGTGCCCCTTCTGCTTACATTGCCTGTGGCAAAACTGGAAAGGTCACTACTGCAAGTGGAGCTACAGTGTGAGGATGAGGGCACATGTGGGCAGCCCAGTCCCATGGGAGTGCCCAGTTCTTCTCTCTGGCAGCAGCAAACCAAACAAACTCTGTTCTTTCACAAAATTCCTATGGTGATTCTTCCCCTTCCCATAGTCAAAGCCCTGAGTGTCCATCTTTGGAGAGGCAAAATTCAATTTTGCTAATGCCCCTGGGAAGCCTTAACATGTCTCTCTATACTGCAACTCCACACTTCATTATTAAAAAATCTCTTTTTTATCCTCCCCCTACACAAAACTGTTTCCATCAAGGACTTCAGAAAATTTTCTGCATGGCTTCTTTGGCCTGAAAAGTAGCACTTAAGGGATTACTAAACTGCAGTGTATACAGATCTTATCCAGTATTGCAGACAATAAAAAATCATGGAAATTATGATCTCTATGGCTGAAAACAAGTGGTGTTATAAATAAATCCAGCTCTCCTGTAGTTTCCATAATGAGTATGAAAGGGTAGGTTATGAATTGCATAATGTAACAAGTAGAAAAGTTAACACAGTACTTGATCTGAAAATGAGAACTAACAGATTATTAGATCATTATAACTATTCATTTTAGCTCATTTGACATGTTTGTTCAGTTCACCCTTTTATAAATATTGTTTAGACTGCATATAAAATCACCTTTTCACTTACCTGTTAAGGCTAGTGGGGAAAGAATGTATTTAACTCCTAAGTAGTAAATGACTGCATGATTCTGACCTGTTATTAATAGAGGTAGACTTGATTTAAACTTCAAATTTGAGATATGGAGCCAGAGATAGACACACTTAAAGGTCCATACTTGCTCAGAGCCAAGTCAGGGGTTAATTTGCCTACTAATTATTCCTCAAAGATCAAGTGGGCTAAGAAAATATATTCATCTTCAACACCTTGTTCTCTAGATATGCAACCCTTCACCATTAATTTTAAACTTTCAAATTCTCCTCTTAAAATAGATACATGGCTTGGCCCCAGAAGGCAGCTAATGTAACATCATTTTATCATGCAGCTTTTGAAAACATTTGCACAACCGAGTATTTAAGAGTTGTATACATGTTTCATATTTTCATGCTAAAATATATGCAAAACCAAATTCCATAAATACTGGAATGCTTAAAAATCTCTATGAGGGTAATCTGCTTTCTTGCAAGATTCAGGTAGATGTCAGAAATAGAAATCTGACTGAGCCATGCCTCCCTTTGATCCTTGTCAGACTTCCATAGAAAGGATTTCGATGTCTCTCTTTGGAAGCTAATGATAAATTCCACCTGGTCTTTGGGGCAGCAAGGCTTCACTCAACACAGGCGGCTGCTTCTGGCAGAGGTATGTCACCCAGCCAGGGCAGGAAAGGGATAGCCCAGAATCTGGGATGACTGATGACTCCTTGATAAGAGGATGAGTATTGAATTGCCTTTGAGGGATCTGGGAGTTTTATTGTCATTGTTTGTAACTGGGTGTCAGTTAAGGAAGTAATTAGTTAGCAAACTATACCAAGCTTTTAAGGCCTATCTGGAGCAAAAACATGTAAATGGAAAACAGCGAAGCACATTTAGCCTTAAAATTATCACTGAGTTTACTACCATCAGTGCTGCATCTCATCTTCTTTATGGCTTTGCAGTCTAGGAAAGAATAACTGCTTGACTCTGGCTAGATGTATTTTAAATATAATTACCTTGGTTGCTCAGTCCATCAGGCCTAAACCAGATTTACAATAAGAGAGCATGGCTTAGAGTATTTTTCCATGGCAACTGTAAATATTTGCTGTCTATTGTAACTGTTCTCTGAATATACAGTTTTGAAATACCTATCCAAGTATATCTGGGATTTTTTACCTGGAAAGGGGTAGAATAAGAAGGTGCAAAAAGCAATAAATAAGGCAGCACAAGCCCCAAAGTGTGTAATTGTGTAAAACATTTCACTGTACAGCTTCTTTCACCTGCTTTTAAGTGTGTTGTAGCTCAGTGTTCAGTGTATCCTACCTGTATCTACTACAAAGGGGGATGCAGTTCATCTCTAAGTGAAGTGCTGTGGCAATCCTGAGGGAAGTTGATGCAGAAGATGCTCTTTCCTTGAGGAAGACTTTGGTTGCCAGGGCTCTTTCAGGGCAAAGCAGGAGGATGGGAATGGCAATAGGAAATTTTGGAGAATAGCTGCAGGTCCTGTGCATGCAGTTGAAGAGAACTTGAAAGAGTTGGTCTCGGTTTTGATGGTAGAGTTGAAGAAGGCAGACAGCAGCTTGGAGAACCAGATGCACAGGATACAGTTCAAATACCATGCATCTTTCTCAGGGCTGTGTTCTTCCCACACTAAATGGGGGCTTAGAGAAGAGTTTGGAATAGAGAAATGTATTAAAAGAGTCTTTTAATACATTGTTTCTGTGTGCCATTCACTTCGATCTGATAGAAAAAGCTAAGGCTGACTTGTTTCCCAGCTATAGCCTGTGATGGAGAACTGATGAACATCTGGGTTTCAATGCTGCAGATGAAGATGTGGCTGGTAGCCAGTAGTACATGCTTGTCAAAATCCAGTGTAAAAATTGAAACCCAGAGGTTTGCTTTCCTCCATTATTTCTTTGTTATTTTTTGAATGACGAGTACAAACAACCAATGAATGCTGCAAGTGGTCTATTACTTTTAATAAATCTGAACTACTTTGATAGATCTACATGGTTTTAAGTGGTTGCTTATTCAAGGATATTCTATAGCCTTGTCCATCAGATAAAAAGATTGTGGTCATGGTTTACTCTAGTCTTTTAATTTTTGAAGATTTTGTTGCATTTAAAATACAGAACCAAAACTAATATGTATCAAACAAGAGTTGAATTTCCCACAGTGCTTGCCCTCAGTTTGGTGGGAAGAAGAAGAGATAGGAAAAAAGATACACAAACAAATAATGTGTGAGCTAAAAATGGGATGTGCATAACAATTTTCAACTGGTAGAGAAGGGGCTTGATGAATTCCCACAGAATTGGGAAATTACATACATTACCCATTCTCACAAGGTCAGTAGTCATGAGATGTTTCATCCTCATTCCTCCCTCCTTAAATCCACCCAAGGAAATAAAGCATATATGGAAAAAAAAAAATCAGAAAATGTTTCTTGCTGCCTCGTAAGATTTGAAGTAATTTCCAGCTCTTGAACTTTCTCTCCACAGCTGATCCTTTCCTCTCTGTGTGACTAGAAGGTGCACATTCAGTCCAAAATGAAAAACCAAACAGTCAGGATGACTGTCTTAAAAATGGTACCTGCACATTTATTCCAAAACTTCCTTGTACCTCATCCCGTGACTTTAAATGTTGTCTCTTATGGTTGTTTAGCTAGGTCATTTTCATTTTGCTGTGGAGAACTCCTACCCCCTACCTGCTCTGAAATCTTAAAGCCTGTCTAAATATTTCTGTGGGGGTTTTAATATGTGCCTCTATGGTCCCAGTCTTCAGTCGCACCGCGATGCTGTTGTGTAGGGACTATACAGAAATGTAGGAGAAACAGTCCCTTTCCAACTTATTAGCTGCTTAAGTAGAAAAGTACTTTCATTACACCTGACAAATGCAAAGTTATGACTTAGAAACATGAAGTGAATTGGTAAATACAAGAATTGACTCTAGGTTTTCCAACTATAAAACCAAGCTTTTAATCACATGGCAATCCAGCCAATCTCTCTCCTAGATTTGGGTTGTTCTTTCATTAAATCTTTTCTTTATTGTTTTCTTTTTAATTTTTAGGCAGATATTTTTTCCCTGGTGTGACTGGGGAATGGGTCATTTACAAAGCTCAGTAATGACAGGCATATGCAAAAGGACACTTATAAACCAAAATTTATTATAGTGTGATCTTTCTAAAATGTATACACATAATAAAAACTTTCTGAAATCAATGCTGTTGATCTAATGATGCATTAATTCCAGGTTATCTCAATATATGAGAATAATTGATACTTTTAGTATGGGAAGAGTGTTAATGTTCTTATTAGCAATTATATAAAAAGATCACTTAGCACAGTTATAAACTATTGCTTTGTAGGATTTGAAAGCAGTTGGGAACTCTTGAGGACCATGCTATGTATAGCTAATCTTTTCTGTATGACTAGAAAATGTGTTTCTATTGAAATGTATGTAAATTTGACACAGTAGGTCAGTTCTTAAAAAGTAAAGAAAAAAGATTAACAGTAACTAAATTGAATGAATTATGTACTTACTGACAAAGAACACTGGTATTTTCTAATCCCTCCTAAGACTTTTTCTCTCTGTGCAAGGTTATGGATAGTTTTCCTGAATATAATAATGTTTTCAAAGGTCCCTAAAGGCTGACACCTGAATCTTCTTACCTTTTATAAAGAAGAATTATTTCTTAAAATTATGGGGCATTATTAACACTTTCAAATTGGTTCAGAAAGAGATTAGAAAGGTATACCATACCAGATGACAGTCAACATTTCTGAGACAAAACCTACCTCCAAAGGAAACTGAGTTTTGTATGGGGTCAGTGCCATTGTAAATCACCCCAGAATGAACTTAGGTTGCCAACATTTTGGCTGGTAATTATAGCTAACTTCCTGTAGTAATTTACTTTACATTTACTTTCATATGGGTCAAAGAGCAATGAATCATATGCCCTTATAAAAAGTCCTTCTCCAGCTCTCCTGTAGTTTCCTCTAGGCACTGGAAGGCTGCTCTAAGGTTGACCCTGCTCTTCTTCAGGCTGAACGACTCCAATTCCCTGAGCCTGTCTTCATAGGAGAGCTGCTCCAACCCTCTGCTTATCTTTGCAGCTCTTCTTTGGACTCAAAGCTGTTTCTCACTCAAAAATTTCTCCTTAAAATCATGAAGCTATGATTATAACTTCTTTAATTGGTATTTTTAAAATTATTTTTATTTTTATTTCAATGAGAAAACTAAAGAAAGGACCTCCTCTTGAATGCATGTGATCCAAATTAAAATCTTTTGAACTGCATTAAAACTCCCTCTCTGAAATCAGCTCAACTTTTACGTCTCATGGATGGTTTAACGGATTTGTGCAAATGTTTTGTGGCCCTCCCTTACTCCATAATCTGATCTTCTTATTGCCTATATATTTCTCTCATGATGCATTTTGGCATACTGTCACGGCAATCATGCACTGCAGAAAAAGCTGCCTAACTCTTAGGCAGGAGGGAGGGCTCTAGAATGACAGGTCCCACGAGGCACTTCAACCTCACAGACTGCTGCATCTTCACGTGGTCTTCAATCAACTTTTCTTCAGTTGGTTTTAATGCAAGAAAATTAAATATGCTGATATAAAAATGCTGAAATGATTCTTTTGGATTTGGAGAAAAAAAAAAATCTTTTCTGGTTTTTTTTTTCCAAAACATTTCAAACGATTTCTCAGGATGTTTTGGTATTCAGTCTGTTAATGGAACAAAAGTAACATCAAAATATTTGAGCTTAGGAAACATTTGAGTGAATGTGCATGGGTGTTTCAATCGATCCCTAAAATGAAGAAAAAAAGCTGTCAAAGAAAAATTTAGAAAAAGATGAGTTCCCAAGCGACAATAGTGGCACCATGAAATGTTGGGTACATAAAGTAGATCAGGCTTTTATGTGAATGTCAGGAAACTGCTTGTCATGTACAGTGGAGTTCACAGAATCATAGAATAAGCTGAGTTGGAAGGGACCTACAAGGGTCATTGAAGTCCAACTCCTGGCCCTGCACAGCATCATCCTAAGAATCACACCATGCGCCTGACTGTATTTTCCATATGCTTCTTGAACTCTGCCAGGCCTGGGGCCCTGATCACTTCCCTGGGGAGCCTCTTCCAGTGCCCAGCTACCCTCTGGTTGAAGAATATTTTCCTAGTATCCAATCTCCCCTGACACAACTTCAGGCCATTCCCTGAGGTTGTATTGTTGGTCACCAAACAGAAGGAACCCCTCCACTTCACCTCATGAGGAAGCTGTGAGGTCTTCCCTCAGTCTCCTCTTCTCCAGGCTGAACAGACCAAATAACTTCAGACGCTCCTTATACAGATTCCCCTCAAGGCCCTTCACCATATTGGTCTCCTTTGGGTGCTCTCTAAGAGCTTTATATCCTTCTTAAATTGTGGCACCCAAAACTGCACACAGGACTTGAAGTGAGGCTGCACTAGCCCAGAGTAGAGCGGGATGGGAGTTGATGTGGCTGAATGACTCAAATGGTCTTTTCTTAGCCTTTTGTCTAGGATGTGCTACTACTTGTTTCCTATTCCTCTGCATGGATGTACTTCCATAAATCCTTCTTTGATTCCTATACTAAGCTATTATTTTATTTAGTTAAGTTTTTTTGAGAATTTTTTTTTTACTATTTTATTTGGTATTTTATTTGACCAGAGTAGTCAATTGAAAATAGCTGGCTAATGTTTCCCATGAATTTTGACTGTGGGAAAGTCCATAGATGGACCAATACCTAAAAATCACTTTGGTTTATGGCTTATTATGGAAATGAAATCATGCTACATTTGTGCAGGTATATACAGATGTGGGTACCCTTCTTAATAACATTTAAGCTCATTTTCCTTGCAGAAATCAGCTCTCAGAGATAACTGCACTCTATGAAAACAGATGATTGGTTGAGGAAGAAGATATCATACATGCCCTCAGGAAAAGATGTTGGGTGAGCTCATCCTTTTTTAAGCCCTAGGTCAACAGCAGAGGGATGATACACAAATGAACTGGCCGTACAAGTTTATGGGGAGCTTGCACCTTTCTAGAGAAGTGCAACAGAAGTGACTTACAAGTTGTAGAAACCGGGCAAAGGTCATTTTAGTACTCGTAATGTTTGAAGAGAAAATATCTGTGTGATGTTCCCATGGTAGTCATTCATTCATTCAAAGTGGAAAGTTTCTGAACCTGAATTAAGAAGCAGACAGAGAAAAGTCTTTCAGAGATGTTTGTGTTCCTGCAGTTCTCCAAAGTGATTCCTGGCTGGAAAGTGTCAAGTGAAGAGAAGAAACTAAAAATGCGTGTTAAGTATAGCTGATGTGTTTCTCTCCATTCTGAAGAAACTAAAAATGCATGTTAAGCATTTTTAGCTGATGTATTTCTCTCCATTCTGTCATGTAGCTATGGCAGTATACGATCAAGGGATGCTCTGGTCTCTCTTTATGCCACAGTGCTATGCTTGGCACAGGGTTGCTACAGAAAGATGTTGGATAGGAAGAGGCTTATCAGCTGTACTTTGTTCCCTTTTGTTTTGACATCCTTCTATCAAGGTCTTCTGAGGAAAAAGAGATGAGGTTGTTAGATAATACATCTAGGTTGGGCTGGTATTAAATTGAAACAAATAAAATACTTGCATTTCATGAAGTATGGAGTTAATATTCCATGATATTTTGATTTAAAACTTTGCTTTGTTTCAGAACTGGAAGTCATTTTAGTGTATTTCTAATACAAAGACCAGGGAGAAGAAGTTCCAGAAGGACCAAAATCTCTTCTTTAGGAACAATGCTATGCCATAAAACTGTGCTAATTAAATTTGCATATTCTGCAAAGAGAGCTGAAATGAATTACCAAGTGATGGATGTTGCTTAGTCAAATGTCACTTTGACTTTAGTTGAAATGTTCAGCAGAAAGCTTTACCATGAGATTTAGATCTCTTTCTAAAAGTCTTGCTTCATCTACCTTCTGTGGAGTGAGTAGAATTCAACCTAAATATGTGAGATCGGTAGAGATGACTTGTTTTTATCTCAGTCCAAAAGCCGCTAACATTGAAAGCTGGTCTCCCCCCATACTGTGAACTGACCCTAAAACCCACCCAAAGTAACCACTGAATCTGTGAGGAGGTCCCAATTGAAATTTGGATGCCACAGCTTATGTGTAATGTCTAAACTTTTCCTTCTATAGTTGACAGTGTCTTAGATTTATCTCTATTATACTGCTGTCAGTGCTCATCGATTTTGTACGCTCCAGCTTGACAGACCATTTAATTAACATTAATCTGTTTTGAATATACAGCCTGCATAGGTAAGATGTGTACCCTGTTTCTTGTTAAGTGCTATCTTTATATAATTAACTGTTGATAGCCTATACCTCATTTACAGATAAGCTCCTTATAAATTTCCTGTAGTGTGACAATTCTTATTTTAATTTTTTTTTTTTTTTAAAGTAAGGTCATTGGCAAAGTTGTAGGTGTAATTTCTTACTGTAAAGGCTGACTTCTAACACCGTACTAGTAACTGGACTATACAGCTGGTTCTTGAAGATAGGCCTTTGAATCATTTGCCATCTGGTTACTTCGAAGTTTATAGAAAATGAATTTGGTGTCATTCCCCAGATGTCCAGCCTCTTTTGCCATCTATGTTAATTGACCCAGTTTGTTGGCCAAGTTCAAAGAAGGAACAAAAAGTTAATATATTGTAGAGATCAAATTTCTCTCTCTCACAGAAATGACTGAAAGGCTGGCAGGATGGATCGGGAGAGCTAGTACTCCTAATTTACTTTCCAAGAGGAAAGGATTTCTTTCAGCAGTCAAGGAATTTGTAGAAAATCTGAATGAGACTTTTTGTCTTACTTAAAGAAATGCTTTCATTCCTAGTGGATATGATGCATATCAGAACAGTGAAAATATACATTCAAGATAAGCAACCAACAGTAGCCGAGCTGAAAATTATTATAATGGGTCACTTAGGATAGCTTGTTAGATTTTTTTTTGTTCTATAGTCAAGGTTAGGAGAGAAGAACTAAAGATTTATTTCAAGTATTTCATGTACATCTGAAATAAAAAATTGTCTACCTTCTCAATGTAGGTATCAAACTACAGAACCATACTATCTAATTTCAATAATTCTTTAGAAAGAGGGCACTATAATGACTGAGGATTGTAGAAGGTGAACTTACTGACTGTAAAGAACACTAACATTAGAAATATTATAAGATTTGTGGTATGCCTTCCTCTTACGAAGGCTAGTCTCTCAGGTCACTGAAGCAAAAAAATTATTCCAAGTTGTGATTTTTTGATTCTAAGATTAACCAGGATCCAAGAATTTTCCTAAGAGAACTTCAGACATGGGAACTTTAGTATTTCTGGGATACTGCTTACACCATGGGCCTATGCAAGCCATATCTTTACAGAGGTAGTCCTGTGAGTCAATGAGAGGGAACTGAAAAAACACCACATCAAAGCAGGGACTTCAGGTGAGCAACTACCAGATTTACCTTACTCCAAAGGTAAATCATTAGCTTTGCCTCAAGAGCTGATCTCTGTTTTTTAAAAGGATTTTCTAGGTAGACCCGTGATCCACATCTTAATCACGGCTTTTTTCATCATGATTTTTGCATGAAGACCTGTGATCCATATGGTAATCAGTTTCAAAACTTTGGATGCTGTTCAAGGCAAAGATGTAATGTCAGGTCTAAAATCTCTTGGTATTTCACTGTCATTTTTTCGTTTCTACAGGCAAAGACTCCACTGAGAGATAAAGTTAAAAAATGTAAAAAAGAAAGCAGATTAACAAGTGCTACATGCCTTAATTCTGTCCTGGGAATTGGTAACAGCCGTGTCAGCAAAAATACTATTTTGCTGGTGTAATTGAGGCTGTGGTCACCCCTCCTTGTCCAAGCTGGCTGTACTGACTGGAGATATTATTGTACCCAATCTGCTCATTGTAAGCCTGTTCCCATCCATAGCTTTTTGAATGAAAATAATAATGCCACCACTTCTGGGCCATCTGGGTGAACTGAAACCAGAGACCTGGGTGGACTGAATCCACTGGCCATGCTGACAGCAAGTGAAAAAGGGAAGTATCCCCCTGATTTTCATACCTGCAAAATGGGGATGGCAACAGCTCCCAGCAAAGAGTAGGCAGCCAAGAGCCAAGAATGCAATAGCACACTCAGCCTGTAGGGCTGTCAAAAATCTTATTTTCGGATGGTGTGCTGCTATGGTTCCTACAGAACAGGAAGGGTTTTCCAGCGAAAACAGGTTCAAAGTACTCCACAGACAGTAGTGAGAAAGAATATGTTCAAAAAATTGCATGTGATGAATATGCAAGAGGTTGTACTGACACATTTAACTTTGGCTGGTTTTGCAGTCTCTATGTATCCTGAAGATAGCTTTTATATAGAATATATGTGTTTATATATCTATATCTATATACACACATACAGTATTTAACATAACCCAATGCTTTTGCTATACTAAAGACCATAAAAAATCCTGCCTTCTTGTCATGACAAATTGCAAAAAAACTCTCAGAACTAATGCATTTAAATTGGCTGATATAAAATGGAGGCTTTTTTTTTTTTAAAGGCTCTGAACATTTTCAGCAGTACAGACACTCTAATTCATGTTCTGTGCTTAACTAATGGCAGCTGTATTCTCCAAAATTGTACATTTGGTCTTGTCTTCCCACATGCTCTAACAGCTAACCAACAAAAGCTCTCAGGAGTTTAAAAAAATCTTCCTGAGCTCGGGGCAAAAGAGGTTTTTACACTGATACTATCTTGCAGGCCTTTTAAAAATCAATTTATCAAAGCAAAGAAGCAAATCTAAATTTTTAATTCTAACTACGCATGTGATAATTATTAATAAACTGATGGACAGCAGTTGAGTGTTCATGATGTACTGAATATTAGTTCTGCAGATGTCTCATTTACATTGCTTTCAACATTCAGATATCAAAACAAATCATTAAAACAACCATTTTTAATTAGTGGCAGATAATTTTATTGGAGCCTTAATTTGCTAGAGAACTGATACTTAACATTACTGATGCTAACAGAAAAACTAGTGAGAAGTTTCACTGACTATAGTTTTATTTATACAATTAAGTTCTAAGTAGCCGGGTTTGAAAATAGTGTGCCTAATTTAAGCATATTTTTTTGGCAGTGTCATGTCTAGGAGAGCATACTACTCAAAAGACGGATGTTTTTAAAAAATGCTAACAATTGGCAGAAATGCCCATACTAAAGGGAGAGGAAGAAATCTCCCATTTTTCCAGAGGGAGCAATTAGTAGGAATTATATTGATTGCAGTATTTACTGTGTAAGGACGTGCATTGGCATGTGTTGTTTTACTCTCATGGTACTAAAAAGTTCCAGGAAACTAGCTTGCAATGCAAACAGAAAAATTATGTCAATAACTAAAAAACCAACCAAACAAAAAAACACCCCACCAAAGAAACAAATAAACCAATGCATTTTGTTGCCTGTATTTTAGATTTACTGGAGTTTTCCCTCCACATGGATGCATAGCTTCCAGCTATGTAGCAACCCCTTGTCACTGTGTGACCCTTGTGCCAGAAAAAGATAGTCACTCCTAGGCAGACTGTGTTCAGTGTGGCTGTCTAATCCTTCCTTGACGTTCATAGGAGTTCTGTGAGTGTGCAGAGCATGTACAGTGGTTTTAATGCTTTTATCACTTGGACCATCCATGAAAATGTTAGGTCAGACTGACCAGTCTTTCACTACCAATCTGCATTTAGTTTTAGAGGAGTTTGAGGGTTGTCCTTGCGCCAGGGCCATCAGTTGTGGCACTGCCCGATGGTGTTGGATAATCCAAATACTAGACTGTGATTATCCTTGGGACACTGGAAACATTCATTGTTTACAGCTGGACTGTTATTGTTTTCCTCTTTGTTAACCATCTGGCATTTTGGCTGAGGGAAAATTTTACTAGACACTCTTTAGAGTCAGGATTAGTATCTGTGCTGGCAAATGCAGAGGATATGATCTTTTTGTTGTATAAGAGCACCAAGAGAAGCATCATCCCAACGTCACTTTGTGACAACAAAGTACAGTAGGAACAACGATTTTGTCATCAAAGGCCTTTCATGTGTCAGCTGTTCACCCAGAAAAACTTTGGGGACTGAAAAAAAGTCAAGTCTGTGCAAACCCCAGATATCTGGTAGCCTCGTTCACAGTCAAAGGTATCCTGATTTACCCCCAGATTCTACTGCAGTGCAACATCTTGATGTCTTTTGGGAAGCAGTCAGTTGCTCTAAAAGAGATGTGTCATGGTCTCATAAATGTCCTCCCCACTTTGAGCTGCAGCTGTCCTCCAGCATCTTGACCCCATATGCTGAAGGTGTAGCAGAGAGAGGGAACAACTCCGCATGTGTAAGGGCACAATGCAGAACAATCTGCAGAGTTTCAACTCTTTTTGAGCCTTACAGACTGGGAGACTGAAAAGTTCATGGTTAGTGACTCAATCAGTCATTTCCAAAAGCAACAGGGTGTTTTGGTGAGGCCAGATTTGCACCTCCAACCACAGTGGGGGAGGAGAGGTTTTTGTGTGTGGTGGTAAAATCTCTGATCTGCGTACAGTGGAGGGTGTGAGCACTCACCACCAGAAGATGACCATGACAAACTGACCTTGTTTAGTTACAAGCTGGGGTTTGAGACACATAAAGGAGAAGAGCAGTAAGAAACAGATGCTACTGGGTGGGATAATGCTTTTTATCAAGCCAATTTCCTCCCTTACACAACTTTCTCAGTTGTAAAACTTCCTCCCATCCAGGGAAGTACCAAGACATTCACATGTAGGCCTGAAGGTATTCATCTTTTCTGATGGAGCATAACTGGCTCAACCATGCTGGCTGGTGTGAGAGATGGCTGTCATGTCTTAGAAGGTGTCATGTACCATCAAAGGTCCCCAAAGTGCTCCCAGATGCATTTCTGAGGCCTTCTACCAGAGGACTGTGCATGATCCACAGTGTTGCAACAGATCCACAGGGTTACGTCAGGTAGTGTAAAACTGCCCCCTCAGGGGAGGTACCTGAGCATTCCCACATAAACCTGAATTTATATTAACCCATTGAAGTCAATGCTTTGTGGGCCTCCCCTATCCTGATGAATCAAGACTGTAACAACCACTTCAACCAACAGACATCAAAATTCAAATGATCAAAGTCTCATTTCTGGATCCACAGGTGGTGATATCTTTCCTCTCCATTATCTACTCCCATCCTTTCTTTTTCTTTCTTTGCCTTTATACTTTTGTATTGTTATATTACTATAGAGAATAATAACCAAAATAGTTACATATCTCCTTTCTATTGCAACCAAATTGTTCTAAAATAAACCCTACACATATATATATATTTAAACAATGATCATTCAGTGTTGTTTCACTCTAATCCACCCCAAGGGAGTCTATTAAAAAGAACTTCAGTTACCCTCACCTTCAGGGACAGGTCATAACACTGAGTCTGTAATTTTAACAACTGTATATATGGGAGTCCAATTCCCTTTCCCCACCTGTGTCATTATTTTAGCATGATGCCAATGAAAGACTTCTGGCTGCTGAAATCGGGAGTTGCATTTAAAAACAGCAGTCAGTGATGAATCTAATATATGTTTTTCATCTGCAAGCATTTATTTACTAGGATTGAGCTGGTAAAGAGGGACAGGGGACTAAGCAAGGTAAGAGGGGAAATAGATGGAAATTAATGTTAGGGAGCTAGGAAAAAGCAGAAGAAAAAAAGAGCCTGGGAGTAGGAAAGATGATGGAAACAAAAGAATCATTGCTGAAACACAAGGGTGCATCAAAAGTGAACTTACAGACAGTAGTAGCACACTGGGGAAAAAAGATGTACAGAAAAGGAGGGAAATTAATAATGTATTGCTCCATTGAACTTCAGTTCTGAAGTGGGTGCTGGAATTATTACTGCAATCCTAAAGTTTTCCAACTGAATTGGAATCAAGCTCTCACTTCACCCTTCACATCCTATTAGGCAGTTCTTAGATCATAGCTTATTTATAGGTGCTCATAATCTTCCATCCTGACTATGGTGGCTTTGCTGTAGCTTGACCTCCTCGAGCCTTGTCTTCCCTCTAGCACAGACTAAATGCAGCCAGCTCTGCATCCACCCACAGCTGGCCTCCCTTTTCATCGCATCACTCAGTTTTCCCTTATAGAACATTTCTAACAATTTCTGTGTTTACCTTACATCTTTTTGCATCATCCCATTCATGGCATTTACAATGAAGGTTTCCAGGTACAATGCCTTCACATTTTATATAATGCTGCCCTCTACAACTTGACTCTCAAGTCCAGAAAATGATATAATCAAGATTGTTTCATGGACCAGAAGATACTACATAATAGAAATAAATTTTCCTGCCAAGCTCAGGCACCAAGATGCAGCCTATTGTAAACTGCATCCTTTCAATTATTGTTCATGAATTTTTTGCTTTTTTTGACAAGTTTTGCATTTTCCCCACTGGTTGGAAAATACCTACAACATGGGTGTTATGATCCGGTTTTTAAATTATTAGAAGTGCCTCTGCCTGAATTAAGGTGCAAACAAGACTATATGCCAAAGTCAATAGTATGGATTTTATTTAAAAGTAAATGAAAGATAGACAGAGAGAGAGAGAAAGAAAGAGAAAAGAGATGGGGGAACAGAAAGAGAGTGACAGAGACAGATTAAGTAGAAAATATCACCACTCCAGGGATCCCAACAATGTCCTGTTGATCCTCTCCATCCAGGCTTCTTGGTGGTGAGGGTCCCCCCCAAAAACATAGAGTCTGACGGATTAATATACATTTAAGCCAGGTGGGAATGCCCAGGTACATTCTCCTGAAGGGGAGCAGAGGGAGCAAGTTTGACATTTTCTCTTGTAACAGACTCTGGATCTGTTGAGTCCCTTTGCAGTGCTCTGGTGCAAGGCCTCAGGAATAAGTCTGGGGAGCACTTTGAGGGGGGGTCTTTGATGGATTATGACACCCTCAGCTGCTTCTCACATGACTGTCCCATAGATGTGGCCTTCCTGGGATGGGGAGTTTTACAACTGAGCCAGTTTGTGTAAGGGAAGATGGGTGTTCACTGTCTCTGGCCTGAGGTTATGCCACATACCCAAAACTCTCCTTCTCTCACCTTGGTTGAGGGGCGTCTGCAAACCTGACCTCAGCAGAGAGACTGAGGGCTATGGCTTCCCCCACCCCATGGAATCCAGGCAGGGATGATTTTCAGGACAGCTGCTGGGTTTGGCTTTCTTGTGGATGCATTCTTCTTCCTCAGACTTGTTTGCTTTTTCCTAGACCTGAGATGATTGAATAATAGTGTCACTTTTATCTTAAGTTCCCTTAGATAGCTTAATTCACAGTCCAGAGTTCCCCTTAGGAGGCATCTTCAGGAAGGGGAAAGCTGGGCTTTGGTGGTCTCAGTTTCTTTATACAGTTTTGTCATCATGGGCAAAAGGTCCTTCATAACAGTGTTTAAGCCATGAACCATAACATTTCAGTCTGACAATGGGTAAAAGAAAATGATTTCAGAAAGTGAAGACAGTCTTCGTGAGTAAAGGTCATAATAAGCAAGCCTTGATTTGCAGACTGGCTTGCTAAGCTTTTGCTTTAGGCTACTGGGTTTTCTGAATCTCTCCATGAAAAGTAAAGGGAAAAGTAGCACAAAGATCATCTGATTTACAACTGAATGAGTTTTGAGACTGAGAAGAGACAGCTTGACTGCCTACCTCTTATACACCTCTTGCCCACCTTTAGCCTTTACCTCTCCCTCCAGCACCAAGGGATTTAAACTGTTCTACTTTTAATTATTTCATAGCTTGAGGTAAAGGAAATACTTCGCTGCCTTCATCTACATGTACTGTATAATGCAGGGAATTAGCAACAGGTAGTGACACTGGCACCCTCTCTAACACTGGAAGAAGGATTGCCAGTGCTACAATTCACCATTTATATAATTAGAAGGTTTCTGAATTCTAGTATCTTTGGTGAGCCAAAGCAGTCGTCACCAGAAGCAATTTGCTCCACCAGCCCTACATCTGTTCACAGAACAAAGAGCAGGTCCTGTCTATCACACTCCTTGTAAAGAGAGGAAGAGCTGATCATGCTCAGTGAGAAATTGAATTACAGCAGAAGCTCCGCTGTAATTTCATTTGTTTCTTATTGCATTCTTAAAATTATCCTGTCATTGCTTAAAAGTTACTGTTTGGCTTCAGTGATCAAGATACGTAAAGCAGGCATTTTAAATGTAATAATCAGATTAAAATGTAACATGGAAAATATGATCAATATATAATTTCAGCCTTCACTGGACTGTTAGGCCATCTGCATGACTATGCTTCTTAGAGCTCCCACGGATGACAGCAAGTCCCATGAGACCTGTGACTGGAAGGCCACACAATGCCTGCTCCTAACTCACCAATACTTACCTTTTCCTCAATATCAAACAGAATTAATGCAGGTTATGCCACTTGATAACCGCTTATGCCACGTGGTAGCCTGCTTATGCCTGTTCTACACAGCCTGAAGCTCTGGAGAGCCATCCCTGGGTGGAACTCCACTAGGTAATGAGGCATTGCCACTGATAGAACCACATACTTGACCGCTCATACCTCTGCATCAGAAACAACCATCATTATGTATTGGCTTTTTTGGTTTTGTGTTTCTGAGTGAACAAACAGCAGAACCAAATGCATACCATTAGACTCATAATGTTTTCCCCTTTGCATATCAATGTCAGCACCTGTATCTTTTTCTTTAGCTATTGCCACAACTTTATTGCCACTTAGTTCAGACAATGAGAGTACAGGCACTGAAGTGATTCGATTTTGGAACATTCCTAAGGTATTTTGCAGTTCTGGAAACACAAGAAATATTTGGCCAAAACTTCCAGTCAAGGATGGACTCGTCTGTTCTTCGCAGTTTTAAAATAGGGAAACCAAAATGCGCTAGTGAGATCACTTGCCCTGCCACATCTAACACAATGTGCACAAAACCTCAAGAGGAGGAAAGCCAGGAGCCAACTCCCATGCAAAACCAAAGAGCACATATTTTCAGTTCAGCGAAACTGTTACTCTATGGCAATTCTGCTAGACAGCAGCAAAAGAAAAACCTCTGTCTTTTATATCACAGAGAAGATGCATCTATCCCTCTTGGGGGAATAGCCCTATCCACAGAGACTACTGCTTTTACCTGTTCTTTTTGAGATACCTGTACCCCAGAGGCAAAAATCTCATTATCCTTCTCTGTCCATCTTGACCTGGAAATATTTTTAAATATTCCCTCTGGAAATCAGGCCTGTGTTTTCCAGAACACATGCTTAGTGTGTCCTGTTACTTTTCCAGATCTTAACAGGTCCAAATGCTGTATTCCTCCCCATCCTCTGGGTTTGCATGGCTGGCAGAGACTGCTGCATGGCTGTGGCAGCTGGGTGCTACAGAACCTGCGAACATGCTGTAACACTTCTCTGATTATGGGCAGTTTAACAGGAACGGGCAAAAATCAAGCACAGAAACTTAGTGCTGATCATATTTTTTATGTCCCATTTTTCATTTCTTCATCCTGTCATTTTGAGCATGTACTTACAGCCCCAAAGAAGTCTCCCAGGAACAAATCTTCACTCTCCTCTGCCTCCTAATACGTTGGAAAAGAGAAGACTCTACATTAGAAGTCAGGGTCCTGCCCGATCACTACTCACATTCCTTTGTTGAGGCTGGACTCATTTCTCTGCAGACCTTGATCCAAGAGAATTGTCTGCCCCCAGACAATCCAGGAGATCTCTGCCCCCAGGTTTCTGGTTTCTGCAACTCCTGGTTTCCTGGCAGATACAGCTGTCTTCCTGAAAGCACCATGCTAATGACACTACCCTTCTGTCTGTCTGTCTTAATGCTTGACCTAAACCTACAGATATGGTTCGAGAACCCAGGGCTATTTCATGAGTCCTTGGAAAGCAAAATGGGGATTTGTGATTAGTGAAGTGGTGATGCATTCTGATGATAGTACGTCTGCTTAGTGCCACATTGACCCACACTGGACAAAAATGTGATCTAGTCTGGAGTGTTATAACTACTACAAACTGTTGACCACAGCCTGCAACTACCAAGGCTTGAAATTTGCCTATTTACATGGCTGATAGCTGAGGAATAGATTTGCAGTATTGGTCTGAGGAGCTGCAAATGTGACTAGTAGAATGTAGAACCCCTTCACAGTGCTTGCTTTACTGCTGGGTAGATGAATGGAGAACAGCAAAAATGCATATATGGAGGAGACTGGGAGAGGGGGTACTCCTTTAGAGAATCTTCCCAATCCCAGGCACTCAGCTCTGGCCACTGGCTGTCAGTATATCCTCCATAAGCAAGTGTGTGCAGAGCATGTCCCGTCTCTAAAGATGACATTGTCTGCCCTTCAGCTTTACTCCCCTTGCCAACAGCAAGCACTAGCTTGCTTGCAGAGCAATGCCATAATCCTGGCTAGGTCAGGCAGTTTAGCTTTGATTTATCTTGGACTAGAGGAAAAGTGTCACTGTCGTGGCCACAGACTGGGCTTGGGAAGAAACAGTCTGTCTTCTGTGTCTTGGAAACTAATATAGACATGACAGATGATCTGATTTAGTCATAGACACTTTGTAAAGGACAAGGACCAGCTTAGTAGCAAGGGTAAATATGGTGAGCTACTCAAGACTGAAGATTTGTTTCAGGGGAACAGGGATATTCCACACTGGAGTTTTATTTCTAAGTGAAATGGTTTCCTGATCTGTGTGTACCGGGCCTGGGACAGCTTCATGCAACCAAACCATTACTTGTGGGAAAAAAATGCTCATCCTCACCACCTTTGCTGCTGTTACAGCCAAAGTGAGAAGGTGAGAGCTTCTCACTGCAGCATCACATGTCACAGCATTGGGCACAGTTATGGTGCCTTGTGCTTCATGGCATGGAGCAAGGAGGGGGCAGCAGAGTATGTAGGGGCAGCAGGCAAGAAAACTGGAATCCTAACTGGAATCTTGTCAGCTGTGACCACTTGCAGTTGCTTTGAAGCCATCTGCCTGCCTCCAGACTTTTCCTTGCAGACAGATCAACACATAGGCAGTATGGATGACTGTGGACCAGAACTCCTGTGAGAAATTTAGTCCAACAGTATAAACACATCCTCTCATTACATATTGCTGCTAACAGTGTTAAGATAACTAAAGTAATACTTTGTTTTTCAGAAGTCAGGCTATAAACATCTGTAGTTAGGAACTTAGCCACAAAGCACTGGAATATTGTTAACAAGATCATGTGAAAAAGCTATGCAATTCTGTTATATGGGTTTCATGCCCTAAAGAACACAGGTTTTCTCCCTCTCTTGTATGAAGTTTTGTGAGCAAAATCTTTGCTGAAAGATATCCCAAATACTTTTCTACCAACGATGCATGGTGCCAGTGTATGTGTTCCTGTTTGAAACAGTGAAAATGAAAAGCGAGACAGCTGTGATGAGGTTATTAGTAAATTATTGTTTTCCTATTGGAGTGTCTAGAGGTAGGTGAGAAGTATTGTTAACTCTCAATCTCCCACAGGGAATGGGAGCTGCAGTCAGTTCACCACATATTGCTGCTGTTTCTCCCTCAGGAAGAGGACCTCTCACACTCATATTCTGTGCCAGTGTGGGGTCACTCCTGTGGCAGACAGTCCTCCATGAACTTCTCCAAAGTGGGTCCTTCCCACAGCCTACAGTTATTCATTAACTGCTCCAGCATGGGTCCCTTCCCTGGAGTGCAGTCCTTCAGGAACAGGCACACATCCCCAGTGTGGGTCCCCCCCGAGGACACAACTCCTGTCAGAAGGCTGCCCCAGCATAAGTGTCTCACAGGGCCATAGTCTTCTTCAGGCTCCATCCATAGCTGCACAGGTTTTTTCTCCTTCTTAAATACATTACCCCAGAGGTGCTGCCACAGTCACTGATGGGCTCAGCCTTGGCCAGTTGCAGGTCCATCCTAAAATTGCTTGGCATTGGCTCCATTGGACATAGAGGAAGTTTCTGATAACTTCTCACAGAAGCCAACTCTATAGCCTTCCCACTTCCAAAATCTTGCCATGGAAACCCAATATAAAGACTTAAAAAAACCTATTCAGTTATCTTGCAACTTAACATTTTGCAATGCTGCTTAACATTCAACTACAGTAGTGAACTGGCTACTGTGCTGTATTTCTTATTAAAGTTAACAGAGCAGTACAGAGAAAGATTTATGGTTACTAGCAGGGAGGGAGGGAATGTCACTCCAAGACACCAGCAAGAGGGAAAAGAAAATAATTCACAGTGCAAATTTTACTTTTATTTAGTTTGTGTACACTTTTATCTGTGCCCCCAAACTCAAAATACGTGATTCTGAATAAGAGGAAGCCTTTCATTAATGAAATGTACTTTCAAGTAGTCAAATGAACAACACTCATTACAAATGAAGTTTTATACAATTGTCTCAAGATTGAAGACATATCCATAGATTTAAACACTAAGATACATAAACTGCCTAAATTACAGGGATTAATTTCACTGCACTTGGTGAAGTTTCTTAGTGATCACATCTGTATGTGGGATTAAATCCCATGTGGGATGTTGCACTCCTTTGACTGTTATATGATAGTCTGCTTAATCTTGGCAAAAAGCACAAGGATACATAGGCTTATTTAATAATAATATTTCTTCAAGACTTTATCAAAAAGGCATAGGCACATTTATGTGCATAGCATCTTCTAAGTTACCCAGCCTAGTTGTGTATTGGGGTGTTACAGAAGAAAGTCTTATGCTTTTGCATAATGACATTAGGTATGGAGAAACAATTTTGGGGTTTGTGAGCTGCAGGAAGCAAGCTGATAATGAGTCCAGCCACTGCTTATCTGGAATTTCTCCTGATTCTTCACCTTTCTGTGCCAACACAGGCTTTTGAATAGTTCTCCTTTAAAAATAGTGAGGACTGGTACATGCCTTCCACACTGAAGCAAAGATAAAGAAAGTTTAGGAAGAGATAAGCTTTCTTTTTATGCCTCCCCCTATTTATTTGCCATTAATTTCCCATTTGTTAGAGGTGATTTTCCCGCATCATCTGTATTTGGACTTTGCTTTGAAACCTGAAGAGGCATGAAAGAAATCTGCTGTAGAAAGGCAGACTCTCTCTAGTGTTTATGCTTTTCAATACTGGCAGTAAGAAAGGAACCTCTGAGAATGGTGACAGTGAGTGTTGGGGATAAAGCTGAAGAAGAAATAAGTTGTGTAATGTTTCAGAATAGGCTTGAAAAGATTCTTTCAGTAACTTTTCTACCATGCTCAAAGCTTTATCTTGTTGCTTTTTAACTCAAGTATTCAGCCAGTATTGAGAGCTGTGCTCAATTAGTCTACTGGTAAGGGAAATTGATTTTTACAATAAGGTCTTTTTTAGAGAAATTCAGTTTATTTACAAAGGAATCTATAGTGTCCTGCTTCTGTGGACTTACTAAGACCAAATATCCAGTTCACTTCCTCACATTTTCCAAGCTGTCCTTTCCAGTGACTTTCACCTTGGGAGCTCAGCATTTTCCTGCCCCACACAACTGCAGACATGGGTCTTTGGGGTGAAGGCTCTGCCCTCCTGTCATTCTTCCCTTTGGCCTTGGATCAAAGATGCTCATATCAGCCCTCAGTCCGCCTGCTGGTCCAAGGCTTAGCTGTGCTCTGGCCCTGCCATCCATCCATCTGGCCCTGTGAATATTTGTTTCATTTTGTGCAAATTATGGCTAGCACCTGCAGAAAGTATAAGAAAAGTATGATACTGCCTGTTCTAGCTGATGTGTTTATGGAATTTCTTCATATATGTTTATGCTTACATTACACAAGGCATCCCTTCAAAATGAATAGGGAGACTCTTTTCAAATGTGAATTTAGAAAGGAATATGAGTACCATGTTTGGGAAGAAAAGTGCATTTCCCAGGGTCAGAGATGAAGTTTTTGTATGGACCATCACTGCTAACAGTTCTGACTTCGCAGCATTCAAAATACACCAGTGGGGACTATTTAATTTTATGTAAAAGTATTATAGACCCAGATCTTTAAAAAACCCGACTGGATCATTTAAGAGAAAATACTGCAGTGTTTAAATCAAGGGTGAATGTGAAATTTCCTAGGAAAGCAAAGAGACTTCTGCTGGTCAGTATATGGGAAAACTTCAACAAGAGCATTGAAGTAAATCTCTTTCTTGGTAATAGTATTGATGACCTATACTTACAAAAATTTTCTTTTATTATTTTCAAGCTGGTAGCATCTAACATTTTACTGTTTATAGAAGGAAGTTAAAGAATTTAAGTTAAAATCCTAACTGTGGTGTTCCTTTGATACTGTTTTAATTCTGAGACTGAATACATTACATGTATTTATAATGAATAGAAATTTTTTGTAATTTGAAGAGCTATCCAAAGAAAATCAGACATTATTTCACAACTAAAATAACAATATTTAGTAGTAGTCAACAGACTGAGGTATGGCTTTGATAGTGAAGTTATTTATTATTTTAATATATAACTAAGATTTAACTGTAGCTGCCAGTTTTAAAAATGCTGACTTCTAAAATAGAGTGTATGACTGGAGGGGAGGAGACAACCTCAATAGCTCCTTTACATTGAAAATTTCCTTAGTGTGACTTTCCCTAGCTTTCCTACAGATAAGGACATTGATATTGTTTACATAATGCTGAACTTATTTTTTCCTGCAGGGGTTGCATGACACACCAGCTTAATGTTTTCATAATTGCAACAACAAAATATGATGGTGTTTAATTTTCTTGCATTTGTAATGAGACTTTGTTGATTATTTAGCCTTGAATTCTTTTATAAAATGTTGACTGTTACACTGGAAGAAATCACATCTGTTATCTTTGTATTCAGATCAAGGAAGAACAGCATTTGAAGAAATGCTACATCAGATTTGTAATCAGTACTCTTCAAATAAAATAGTGGATGTCTGATCTGTTATTTAGGTGTTCCCTAGAGTTAGCAATATAATCTCTAAGTACACTATTTAAACTGAATATTTATTAGAAAGATGTAATTTCAGACATTTTTATTTGGATACCATTAGACTCTACTGAAAATAAGAAATGGGCTTTTTTAAAAATTTTTTTGTTTCCATAATTTTGTATCACCTGATTACTGAAATTCTTTCTTCTGTATTCCACCAGTGACCAGCTACAGCAGCATTTTGGGTTTGTTGTTTTGTTTTCTGGGGTTTTTTTCCTTAAAAATTATGACAGTAGATCAAATGGTAAATGGGTTATCTAACAGATGTTTTACATTTTTCAATTTACCAGTCTTTGACAACGTCTTGTTCCAAACAGTATTTTTCTGATTAAGACTCTGTGTGATCCCTTTGTATCCCTGCAGCAGTTAACTTGACTTCTTTAATTTGTCAATAATTTCTCTTAAAGGACTGTTTCCTGAGCAAGCTAAATAAACATAAATAGTATTCCACCTGTGGTAAAACTCAGAGGTCCTGCACAATAGTCAGTAAAAAGTACTCTTCTGAATTAAAAATATATAAAGAGGAAGATTCTTAGAAATTAAGTTACTTTGGGGAGGATGAAATATAGGTCAGATAACCCAGCAGATGAAAGATTGGCAGTGTAATTCTGTGAAAATGAAATGTGATTGCAAATTCCCTTACCCCTGCAGCTCCTCATTGCTAGCACAGCTCAGGCCTTGGTATAAGAGCACACACAGCCAAGCTGGTGAGGAGATGTATGGATATGGGCTTATTCCTTGTCCTGGCAGCCTCTCTACACCAGCATCATTACAGAGCTCCTTTCAGTGGCCAAATTCGTATGGCAGCCACAGAGCATATGTGCCTGATTCCAGATATACTTCACCCCCTGCATCCACATCCATTGCAGTTTTCTCATCCAGAAACACTGGAGTAACCTAGTGGGATCTTTCCATTTCACTTCTGGAGAAAAGCTCACCACCCAGCACACCTTCTCTTTGCTTCAAGGGAGTAGCTGAGTAGCTGGTAGATGGAAGTCATCCTCCTAAACCCCTGCAAAATACTCAGAGACCACAGCAATAAATGCAGTGTAAAAATTTTATGTTGAATAAAATAGTACAAAATATTGTCTGCCTCCCATAGGAGTTCATGGGTCTTTTGTTGTCGACTTCAAATTCATGTAGAATTCCACCCATGCTATTTCAGGCTAAGTGGAAAGTTTTCTTGAAAATTTCTGTTAAATTTGGAATAAAATATTTTTTCTTTTTTCTTTTTTTTTTTAAATGAAGGCTTTCTCTGTATTTTAGCTGTTATTAGCACTATACTCAGCTTGTTAGAGTATGGTGCTAATAACAGCAAGGTTGTATGTTCAATCCCCATATGAGCCATTTGCTTAAGAGTTGGACTTAATGATCCTTGTGGGTCCCTTCCAACTCAGAGTATTCTGTGAATCTGTGATCTCAAACTCATATTGCTGTTGACTATAGAATTTCCTCTCTTTCCGTAACTCCTAAAGTCCTGTAAGATTTTATAGCTGTAATCTAATGAAATTTTGACCTAAAACATTAAGGTGTCATATGCCTTAGCATATGCATCCTTTGAATTGCTATTAGTCCTCACTGGTGTAGATACTTACAGATGTTCTTATTTATGATCTTAATTAAATTTATGATAGTTCAAGGTATGTTTAGCAAAATTGTAATTACTACTATTTCTTTATATATAACAAAAACTTAATCAGTCTATCTTTTCATTTCCAATCCCTTAGATATAATTCTGTCTCTCCTTTAACTTAAAAAATATAATTACAAGTCATACAGTAATTTGATTAGTGAATACCCTGAAGACTACAGGATGCATATCTTCTAGATATGGCTCATCCTTATATATTCTGTTTCTTCATGTATTCCCTTACCTGCTGAATCACCAGATACAGTGACATGATCTTCATTACTTAATTATAATTATTAATCAAGGGATTTCTACCTCAGCAGTCTGTTGAACAGATTAGCAACAGGTTTAAAAAATAAACTATTTGATGATGGGAATATTATCTGCTAGCTAACTGAGAAGAATAGTAGGAGAAAAAATACTCCCTTATTATTTGGAGAGTCCTATGTAATGAGCAAGTACAAATACAGAATAAAGGCTGTTTTTACATCCATTGCTAAAATTTATTCACTTTTGAATGCACTGCAGTTTAGAGTACTTTTTCATGCAACATATGAATTACGCATGTATATATATACATATATCAAAAATGTTTGTATATCCCTTATGTGGGCTAGGGCATTTCTTAAAGGACTTAAAATAGGGGGGGAGGGCTGCTTGATATTCCAGTGAAATCTAATTTGCAAGCAATTTGCAACTATAAATTTTCACTTGAGAGATTTCCAGGTGTTTGGTGCACATCTACACAAAGGAAGTATTTCCCAAGAAATGAACCTTAATGGCAGCAGTAAAATGAATTAGAGGCCTTACCTTTGCATCTCTACTCTCTGTGAATTCCTACTTTGTGGATCTGCCTTTTGCTTTTTAATGTCCTTGTTTTTTTAAAAGAAAGCAGATGAATAGGCTTTTTACTAATGAATTATACTAAGAGCCTCCTGGATTTCCAGACATACATTTAATGAATCATAGTTACATTTTACAAAGACAGTTTTTCAATTCAGTTTCCTAAACACACTTTAGCATGCTTAAAATCAGAATCCTCGAACTATGGGCCCTGTACATTTATGCAATGAGATATTCACCATCAAAATCTTCCCAGTTTAAAGAAAATGGTGGGTAAAAGATTATTACCTCATTCTTTACCTTGGAAACTCAGACCCAGAAAAACTTTGTTTTTTCACAAGGTCAGTGAGGATAACTGGAGCAGAGTCAAGAAGTTATCTCTTGATTTAGTGCCAGTTTGTGCCAGCTTCCATGGATGTTCTGTCAGCAGCACTCCCATCTTCTATTACTCTTGACCTTCCTTTTTTTTCTTTTCTGGCAAAGCCTAAATGTCACAAATTGTCACAGAGCTAAGTAGATCTCATAGGTAGGCTGGATTGTCCTATGCAGAATTGCCTGTACTGAAAGTGATACTTTAGTCTAGGTCTGTTTAATGGGTAGTTGGAGGAGTCAGCAAACTGAAATATCTAAGTCCCACTTCTCTGCACTACTAGTTAGAAGAGCATGAAATGAGTAACTAAGAGTCTACAGAAGATTTTCAGCAATATGTGGAGCTTTCAGTGACCTTTCCTTTGTCAAGAGCACTTCAATCCCTAGAGCAACGAGCACCATGTCTGTACTGGGCCTAGTCAGGAAAAGCCAGGATGTTCCCTGAAAACAGCCCAACTGCAGGTGAGTGGGAGGTTGTCTTGATAGGTTTCTTGATGCCTGAGATTTCTGGAATAAAGTTTTATAGTTCTGTCCCTCTTTTCATCAGGTTTTATCTCCTCCTACAGGAAGAAATTGCCAGTATTTGTTTATGCACTTTATGTCCACATTCAGACTAGGAAGTTGAAGTCTCCCAAGGAAGCAACCAACTGAGTTTTATCTTCTCCTTCGTGTCTACAGCAGCTTCTCTAGAAAGCTTTATCTGTTTAGGGGATTTAGAGATTAACAGCATGGACAGCGTGTATACTGTCTCTGGACACACAGATTAAGTGCAAGGAAATATTGGCTTCCCCTCAAATTTTTTTCTTCCGGCTCTAGATCTGTGATGAATAAGGAGGGCACACAGGGGAGCAAAATGAGAGATGGGTGCTGCAGTGTCAGCTAGCTGGCTTTCTGTGACACAGGACAGTCATCAGGGACAGGACTGCAGATAGTGATAGAAGGTTTAGTGCTGACAGAGCCTGTGTCTTTACCCTTTGGCCCTTTACAGTCATGAATAAACAAGTAACTGTGAAAAATAACAAAATGTCTTTCTGAATTTTAAGAGCCTCACATGCTAGTTCACATGAAAATGATTCCTGCTGCCAGCATTTCCAGGAGCCCAGATATCTCCTGCAATGCAATTATGCAGTCTCAGTAGTAAACTATTCTGCACATTTGGAGCTAAAGGACAATGTAATAAATGACTGCAGTGAACTACACTGATACTGCATCAAACTGCATCTGAATCCACTACTACTGGGTTTTCTGGTGTTGAAAATCTGACCTTCAGTATTTCATTGTCCTCTTGTTTGTTTGCTTACATCCTCCTTGATACTGCAATGCCAGTGTGAGTCCAAGGTAGATTAGGAGCAGCTGTTCTGTAGCAAACAAACAAAAGCCTTTGTCGATTATCCACTATCACTTCTTTTCCAGTGGGGAAAAAAAGCCAGATGTCTGTTTGCAGACAAGTGAAACTTCATCAAATGCTTGAACTTTTTACAAACAGAAAATCTGAAGCTTGATCCAAGAGTGATTTCAGGAAAACCTGATTTTAGTGGAGTTTCATTCACTTTGAGGAACAATACTAATTCCTGCAGTTCATGACACAGCCTCTAACTCAAAAAGTCTCTGAATATTGCCATGAAAATATTTCAGTGTTTTTGTGGTGCTGCTCACTTGGAGTGTGTCAAAGACTTCTGCAAGCCTAACAGGAATATATTTAAAAAATCATGTCAAAAAATAAGCACCATAACATAGCAGGACTAAAGCTTATAAGGGAAAAATGAAGTGCAGAATTGCCTGGCACAGTGAAGAACTAAAATGTAAAACCACTAAGTCTAGTCCTAAATGTATTTTTGGTATATTGAAATGCTCCTCCAAATGATCATTCTAATTGTAACCCATGGATCTCTGTAGCTACAGGGAAACAGGGAATATGAGGATCTCTCTTCTGCTGTGAATATCCCACTGTCACTCATGGCAGATGCATTGAGAGATGCAAATGGGATTTAGACACTCAGGCTTTAATTTACTCCTGTAGCTCTAATGACTAGATGTAAAATGTACTGTTGATATGTTCTCTGAAGAATAGGTGACAAAATGTGAATGTCATAATCTTAATCTTCCTTTCACATTTTCTTGTATTTTAATTAAAAGACAGGGAAATGCTAAAACAAAAATGTAATATATCTTTCTTCACTACAGGATATTACCCTACCAAAAAGTCCAATTAAAATACTGAATTATTATATTTAGAACATTTTATTTTAATTTATATTACTTGAATATACTAAGGTACATCTTCAGGAATATGCACAAAGTCTTGAAATGCACTTGCTCTGTCTTTTGAGCAGTATAATACAGGTTTGCTTTTACAAATTAGGAAAAGTTTGTGTATGGAATTTCAAATAAAGGTGGTTTTGTCAGAGTAGACTAGAATAGTCTTTAAAATACTGCTGTAAATGGAAACAAACTACAAAATTAAATTTGCTTTGAGTTCTAATTTACATGCATATTTTGTACACACTTCAGAACTAAAAAGTTCGTGTTCATCTTGGGGACGTCCAGAGCTTAATAAATCCCTGGCACTCTTAACATATTAGCACATGGTTTATGTCTTAGCTTGAATAGGTGAACATATGACTGTATTGCCAGGTTTTATGAGTCAAGTCATATGCAAAGTCTTATTGAGAGTCTTAAAATTTTTTAATAACCATGTCATTTGGGGCAAGGGAAGGTGAGAACTAGAATGACTTCTAGGATTGTTTGAAATAGGTACTATTAAGATTAAAGTACCTAAGTAAGAATGGAAATTGTAACAGTGTGTTTTAATGTACTACACATACACACACATACACACACTCATGTATATACATACACATACATGTATGTGTCTGCTATAAATTTGGACCTTTGAGAGAATAACTGTCATGTTCAGAAGTTTAGGCAGAAAAGTGTGGTACTCCTTGGAACATTTTTGCTCAAGCCAGTAGCTGTCAGTTGCTCCATCTGTATATAACAGCTTGAGAGAAGCTCTTAGATCGTCTCCTCTAACCCTGGCTGTCCTGTTGCTTATCTTAAGGTGTTACTATAGTTAGCTTATCTGACTCACAGTTCTCATGAACCTAAGAGATACCATTGCTTTTGGATTTAAGACTGGAGTTCCTCTTGCCAAATCCAGTTCAGTCATGCATTAAGAGCCAAATTATGACTCTAAAGGATAGTTTCCACTGGTTGGAACAATGGAAAGGATGAGTAAGACTGAAGTAATGTAATCCCACTCTGAACATCTGGCTCCTGTAGGGGTTCCTCCCTTTGAAGTTAGCAGTTATCCTACGGAGTGCTCATTACTACCTCTACAAGTTTAGACTCCGTGATTTTCTCAACATCGCAAATCACATAAATGAAAGGGCATTAGATATGGCTAAGCCAAACTAAATCTGATAAGAATTTTAAAACAGCATCATTCCAACTGCCATTATGTAAAGAAAACAAACCACTTCATTCTTGGTCCTGGAGAATTGTAAACATCAATTCTGGCATCCACTAAGGAAGGAGACTGAATTAAGTCCCTGAATCATCACCAAATCAGGCTAAGTTGGAAGGGACCTGAAGATCATCAAGTTCCAAGGTCCCTGCTGTGGGCATGGACACCTTCCACCAGGTTGCTCAAAGCACCATCCAATCTGGCCTTGAACATTTCCAGGGATGGGACAGTTGTAACTTCTCTGGGCAAATGGTTCCAGTGCCTCACCATCCTCACAATAAAGAATTTCTTCCTAATACTTAATCTAAACCTGCCCTCTTTCAGTTTAAATAAATTCTTCCTTGTCCAGTCAATACCCACCTATGTAAAAAGGCCCTCTCCCTCTTTTAAGTTACTGGAAGGCCTCTAAGGTCTTCCTGGACCTTTTCTTCTCCTTAACTCTGTCAGCCTGTCTTCATAACAGAGGTGCTCCAGCCCTCAGATCATCTTCATGGTCATCCTCAGACTCACTCTAACAGGTCCATGGCTTTCTTTTGCTGAGGACTCCTGTGGGTGGGATCCTTCTCTCTGCCTCAAAGTCTTCCACTTGGAGGTTATGGATGCACAGTACAAACAGATAATCTGGAACTGTGACTAAATACTAGCTGCACTCAACAAGATTAAAGAATCTATTTGGGTGAAATATTAACATATTACACTTGTTGCCTATTTTTCCAGATCTATCAACATGCAGAACATGATTACAGCTATGAAACTAGAGCACTTTTTGTGCTTCATCAGACTTTAATAAATTCAGTAAACTTTAAACTGCTGTACTTTAGAAGTAGTTCACTACTTCAGACTTTGTGCTGTTTTTGCTTTAATGACCAGTGGAGACATAATGTGCATGTGCAGGCCAGATAAAGGAGGTTCTAATTTAACCTAATTAAAAATCAAGAATATTACCAGTGTCAGTATGGAGCTTGAAAAGATAATTGCTTCAAAAATTGTATGTAAGAAAAAATAAATTTAATTTAGAAAATGAAAAAATCCACAAAAAAAAAACCCTGTGGGCTTTTTTATAGCTCTTTCCACACTAATTAATTAGCCTCTTAGGTTTTGAAAACTGCTCATGAAATGTTCTATTAGTATTGAAGAGATTTTTTGGTTTTCTTTGCAATCATGAAGTCTTTTGTCTTAGCTTTTACTTTTCTTTTCTTTTCTTTTTTTTTTTTCACATATTCAGGAATTTTTGCCTTACTCTTCCCTTTGGTCTCTGGGTTTGCTCTAAAATTAAAATATTAGTTTAATTCTTAATTCTATCCATGAATCAGCAGAACAGTTGTGCTCTTTCTGGGATTGGATAATTGATAAAAAATATTTGCAAGCTTTACACAAATATCTTCAGCTGTAAATACATTGTTTTTACTAGACATTAAACTCAGGCCTTTCTTATGGGTTTATTATGTTTTATACAGTAAAAATCAAACAGAGATTTCAGTGACAGAAGTTTCTTCCAGGTATCAACAAGCAGATCTGGTTCCTTAACCTTGAGAAGATAAATACAAAGGTAAGAGAATGGCTGCGAAGAGCAGCCTTAGGTCTCTAACAGCCGGAGTGAAAGACTAAAGTTTCTTCTGAGATGTGATGTAACTCTAGACTGATTATCTCCCATCTTCTGATAGTATTCAGCCACTTTAGATAACCACTGCTGTTTATATAATGCACTGGAAATTTTGTAGTAAAATATGCTAATATAATGGTTCTTAAGCTACTTCTGGGGCTGTTATTAAGGAAGCAGGCAGAAAAATGAAGATATCACTACACTTGTTGATCTTTGCCTGTCATCTAGGTTCACATTGCCACAGTAAGTGTTAAGCTGCTTTACTTAACAGTAAGGAATGAACAAAAGCAGTTTTAATACTGGTGGCATTACCATGTTGTAGGTACTTATCTAAGCAGTAAGTTACACAGTGTAATTGCAGGCTGAATTAGGTCACACTTTGTCACATGGCCTATTCCAAATTGATGTTACTTCTGTTTGATTGTCCTTTCAGGAGCAGTGGTGTACTTTAATAAATGAATAAGCTTGGGCAACACTTCCAGAACTGTTTAAAACCACAAAATTAGGCAATTGCAATTCTTGCTGCATATGACAGAAGTGCTATTACTGTCAGAAAAACTACAGCGCTTATGACTACAACTCATGATTTAATCTGCAGAGTCAGTTGAACATAAACCAGTTGTAATAATAGTTAAAGCATAGTATCTGATACATGTAAGAGAGACAGTCCAGATTTGGATGACTAGCAAAGAAAACCCCAACTACTATCATGTTAGAGACATGAATTACTTTTAACTGAGATAAGAAATTTTGTAGGCAGTTCTTAAAACTTGTTTGTAAACATACACATTTCTCCTGAGGGGCATACAGTTACTTTGTTTAGATTCTAGGCAAAGAGCTTACAAACTGTCTGCAAATAGGTCCTCAGTCCAGAAAGCATGGAAAAAGAGCAGTGACTTACTCCAAGTGCTCTGCAGTGGTTTGAAGAAATGAAAGTGAATCCCAGAAGCAGCTAAAGGAGTATGGTGCTTAAACTAATGTGCCCTACAAAATTTGTTTGGGTTGGTGCAAGATACAAGGATGCAGCTACATTGTTACTGTCTCCAGGCACACTTCATTTGCAGTTAGGTGAACTATATTTGGACTATTTTCACTGCTCAGCATACAGCATGTCCTATGTTTGTTCAATTGTTAGCAAAACGGGGCCCTGCTCTTGGCTGACCTCTAGACTGCACAATGATGCTAATAATACATACCAGGGAAATAAATGATGACTTAACACATTTGATATATTTCTTCCAGTATAGAGGAGCAATATGAATATGTACACCAGCACAGTGTAAGCAGATTCTGATCTATGCTATATATTTTTAGCAAAATGGCCTTGATTCAGACATTTCTGACAACATCTTCTACTGTTTTTCATCATTTAGCAGTGAAGTTATGTAGGGTACTCTAAATTTGAGGTAGCTGTGGTCTAGTATTAAAATTAATGTTGTAAAAAAATGTAGCTCAGTAGTACCCTTTAGACAACTGCTGTGCAAACAACTGTTTATAGAAAAAATAAATCATTGAATAGATGGCACGAATAACTTTTGTCCCAGTGTTCATATGTTGTGCTGCAAAATAAACATTAAGTCTAGAGGAGAAATTCACTTCCTCAGCTGCCTATTTGCTATGCTTTATTGTTTATAAATAATTGTTTTTTAAAAACTAATAACACAAAATAAGAATATTTAGAATTCCATTGCTGTCACTCTTTAATAAACTGCTGCAAAAAACAGCTCAAGTAAATTCTGATGTGGTTGAGGGCTCAACAAGAAGTTAAATACTGGTACTGATTATAGCCATATTTCTTATGAAGGGAAGTTATGAGACAGAAAATATTAAGATTGGTAAAGGAAAAATACTGTTACTTCATTTAGCTGAAATCTAGTCAACATCTTAAATTGTCCTCATTCTTATTGTGTATTAAAATGGCGCTGAGAGGTTCCAACCAGGACTTGGCATTAGAGAGACACTGTAAGATTGTCTCCAATTTTGCACACAGTCAGAGCAGGAATAGAGAGAAAGGAATTAAATGTAGAATAGTTTTACAATGGACCATAAAACTGCTGTTAAATCTGTGGGTGGCATTTGCTAACAGCATAGTCTGAACTGGGAGAACAGATGAGGAAGAGAAAAAAAAGAAGAGCAAGGATGACAAAAAGGAAGTGCATTTAGCAGGAAGTGAAGTGAAGCTGAAGTGACTAGAACCAACTGATCAATATAAACATAATAATGTTGAAAAGAAAAGTACAGGAGGAAAAAAATCATATGCTGATATTGTCAGTGGGTGCCTGATAATTTTTGCTGAAGCTGCTTCAGTAGCTTCATGTGCCAACCTTGAGCATCAGACAAAAGAATGACTGCCTGTTATGGCAATCTTGATTTGGTTCAAGGTGAAGCATGCGTGCTTTGAGGATGTTTTATCTTCACCTGCCTTCAAGTACAAAAGAAAGATGCTGTCAACATCTGTGCCAGTTTAAAATTATTCCTACTAATAAACTTCTATTAGTCATCTTCAGATAACAGCAAATAAAAAACACCAAACAAAAAATGCAGTCATGATTAGAATTTCATGAACATAAAGTTATGACTAGGATTTACAACACACTTTTCCGGCATAGGAATAAAGATGTTCTCCCAAAACATCAGAGAGATTAAGAAAGCTCTCAGCAGAGACCAACAGAAGTAGCAAAAAAAGCAACCAAAAATGAATAAAAATTTTTACTCAGGCAACTTGGCTAGGAAAGAAATTCGTAGATCTGGTAGACTTGCTAAGGTTTTTACATGAGAAGATGTTGCTTGACATCCTGAACGTTTTATCTGGACTACTAACACTTTCTCTTCCCTGGACTTAGAAGATCTTGCTCATCTCATATGCAGGCAAACTGCTCTCGCAGAGATTTTTTTCTTTAGGTCATCACTTCGGTATCTCACCTTTAGCTTGCCAAGCTCATTTAATACTGAGGCAAGACTCTTTTGCATATCGTTCTTCACTCTGCATCTTTAAGAAGGATGTTGGAATTAAACCTTTGATACCAGGGGTTGATGCTTTGCTCTCTGTCATGAACAATCATCCTGGGTACATGGTAAAGGGTAGCCACTTGTTTGTGCAGTAGGTTGAAGGTAGTTTTGAGCAATTTGAGTTGCTTGGAATTTTGTCTTCTTTGTTATGCAACTAAAATCTATGCAAAGGAATCATATCACATCTCTCAGTTACAGTTGTAATTACTGTGGGAGGGTCAGAAGTCCCTGTGTGTTCATCGGCTTTGTGTGGTGTCTGTTCATAAAAGCAATAATGCCTCTCTCAGTAGCTACAGACCAGACTTCCAGAGCATTCCTTCAGTGCCCCATTGTTAAAATTAGAAAAAGGAATGGGATACTGTGCATGAAAAAAAGGTCACCTGAGATTTCACTGAAGAAGTTATTTAGATTTCTGAGTAGAAAGAAACCTGAAAGATTGTTGGCAAAGCTGCTGTGAATGCTTTACTTATTTGTATAAACCTATAGGCTGTGTATTCTTCTTCTATGAAATGTTAATTTTATGTGCATACTCATGGCTTTGGAGAGATGAACACTCATAGGTTCAAACTGTGACTGGACAAATGTACTGAAGACTAATCCACTGAGTACTCAGTTAACTCTTCAGTTAAACTCAATCATGCCATCTCTAGTACAAGGTGTTTCTGGACCACAACTTCCCAGAGTTTGAAAGCATTCATGCTTGGCTGGTTTACCTTCCTTCTTTCATGACAATTATCAATGCTGAATCTTCATCCAGATGCTCACCCTTCAATAAACATCTCCTTCCTTCCAAATGAGACATCCTCCCAACACACTTCTCTTCCTTCCCCAATAGATGGGGATTTGGAAACAAATGCAGGAGAACTCACAGAACAATAAATGAAAGGAAATTATGTCAAGTTGTGACAGGAAATGTTATTGGATATTAGGAAACATTTCTTCACAGAAAGGTTTGTCAAGCATTGGAACAGGCAAGTAGTTGACTCATCATTCCTGGAGGTATTTAAAGGATATGTAGATGTGGCACCTGGGGACATGGTTTAGTAGTGGACTTGGCAATGCTGTATTTACAGTTGTACTCAAATGATTTTAAGGGTCTTTTCCAACTGATATGTTTTCATGATTCCATGAAAAAATGAGATGAATGAGAAGAAATAGCATAGAGCACTCTCCATAGCAATGACCATTTGTGGAGAAAGAACTCTGGTCTGACGCAACACATCTGTTTTCAAGGTGTAGCTATAAAGCCTTATCAACATAAGTTAACTTTTGCTTTTCTCGGGAATGGCATTACTTTGTTATTCCAAACAAATGGTTCTAGTCAAACAAGGACAATAAACACTTCTCATTTTCTGCAACAGGCACTGCAAAATTAAAGCTAAATATAAAGGTTGTGCTGTGAATCCCTTGCTTTTGACAACAGATAACTATGCAGCAGGAACACGGCAATCGTAATCGAACAGGAAGCGTCACAAGCAATTTCTATGGGCTCCATAATTTTGCTTCTACAGCGGTTGCTCGCACGGTAATTTTTCGGTCTCACCGTTGAGATGCAGATTTGGAGGTCAGAAGCACAGCAGCCGTCAGCTGCCAGGATATCCCCGTGCTTTACAGACTGGGTTTGGATTCAAGCAGTTTTACTCAGGGCCGAGAGCCAGGGCACTCAAACACACACTGGGTTATCCTGTGTGGGCCGGGGATCTGGGCAGCTCAGCCGCCGGGGCACTCACTGTCCCTCCTCCGGATGGGGCCCTGAGCGTCCCCGGGTGGCGGCGGCTGCCTCTTTGGGACGGGGCGGGACAACCGCTGTCCGGGGCGGGCCAAAACCCGGCGGCTGCTGCGGCGACAGAGTGGGAGGAGAGGGAGGAGGTGACGAAGGAGGAGCCGTAAGAGCCGGCAGGGCGGTGCTGCGGCCAGCGCGGCGGCCCAG
>VZRF01000545.1:127921-298588 GCA_013396875.1 Vireo altiloquus
AGCTCCGGCTCCGCGCTGCCTCCCCGCGGGCGGGTGTTATGGCCCCTTGGGGGAGCGCAGAGGGCTCCCCGGCTTGGAGGTCAGCGCAACTCCTGCTCCTCGTCGTCTCCTGCTGCGGTAGGTACCGGGCAGTGGCGCCGCCCGTCCGCCTCCGTCTCGCGGGCCGGGAGGCGGCCGCGGGGGAGGGGGAACAAAGCGGCCTTTCTCCCGGCCGGCCTCGGCGGGGTCCCTGGAGCCTCCCAGGACCGTCGCCAGGCCCGGCTGGTGTCCCCGTACTTCTCTTCTCCGCCCCCAACCCCGTCTCCTTCGAGCTCGACTGCTCCAGAATTCGCTCCGGGGGTTTTTGTTTGTTTGTTTTGTTTGGGGTTTTTTGTTGTTGGTAATTTATTTATTTATTTATTATTTGTGGGGGTGGGTGGAAATCTCTGGGAAGTCCTAAAACTGGGGCCGGAATTCTGGGATTTGGCCCAGCTGCCCTCGGCTGGCTCTCCCGCAGATGTGCGTTGCCGGGAACTCTGGAGTTGGCGCGGGGCCGCAAAAACAAGCCAGTCCCAAATCCTCTGAGTCACGAGTAATCGCCGCCTGTGGATAATGGGGATGGATGCTTGGGAGATGTTCCACGTCCGGCCGGCTCGAACGAGGCCTGGTGTCGGGGGCAGGGCGGCCCCTCCGGGCCGCGGGGTCGGGGGCTGGCGCTAGTGATGAGCGAGTGACACATCAGCACAGGCCTGGAAGACCTTCCAGGGACCTTTGCTTCTGCTCAGCCTGTCTACCGTTCGTACCCGCGTAGGATTTCATCCCTGGGTATAAACCCGTCTTTAAACAGAACTGCTAATGAAAAATATTTGTGTAAACGTACTGAGATTGGTTTTTACAATATAAAGGTGGCCCACTAACACATGACCGATCAAAACACAGATACTTGACAAAGAGAGTCATCTCATGTTTTCTCAGGCAGTTGTGTTTGTTTTACGAAGTCGAGCATGGGTTGTGTCCATGGGCCTCAAGCAGGAGAAGCAGCCTTTGGCACAGAGCTGGGCATGTGCCTTGTCCTGAGGAGGACAGCGACAGGGGCCCTGCTTTAGCAGTTTCTGAAGTAGATGCCTTTACTCTAAACACGTGATTGAGCATATGAAATTGGAATCTCTTTTACTGTTAAGAAAAGCAAGCTCGAGTCTGGAACATCAAGATATTTCAGATTTGTCTGTGCAAAGTGCTTTGTCCAGCACATGCCTCTGCTGCAGCAATCAGTCCAAACTTTAAAAGTGTAGATCTACTACATAAACTTGTAGGACCATTTCTGATTTCATGTTTACACGAGTAGAAAAGTAAAGGTGGCTTCTTCAAACACAGCTACAACTATGCCAGTGCCTGTAACCAAATAGTTACACTGGTAGAGTGTAATTTTTGAGTGGTTGTATTTGCATGAACAAAGTGGGGTACTGACCAGTCTTTTACATGCATGCTAAGTCAAGCAAAGCACAATTGAAAAAGAGTTAGCTAATGGTGAAGCAAAAAGTGGTAGCAAAAATCTCAGGTTTGGATATATTAAGTTGTTCTTCTGTTTGCATACTTTATGTACTTGAGAAATTTAATTTCTGTGGAAAGGTTTTCTAACAAACAAACCAGTGTGCTGGTTTTATTATGTTCATCACAAAATTGAAAATAAAAGTCAGAATTACAGTTGTGATATTCCTCATCAGCCTGACCTAAGTAAAACGTTTTGACTTGTGATACTGTAACTTATGTGTTACTGTTAGCATTTCCGTTTACAAAAACTTAAATCACCGGCAAATGTTTAGTTACAGAAAAACCAACCAAATAAAATTCTTTCCGAATAACATTTTTCATAGACCTTTAACCAAGACTTTTAAAAGTTCAGCCAAGAAGGCTTCATAAGCTTCTTCTGCCTTGCTAAGAAACACATCACCATCCGTTAGTGCCACTGCCAGGAAGGAGAAGGTGCTTCTGATTTTTATCAGCACGCCGTGCCACTTCATACTCATGACGGATTAGTTTCCCTTTACAGTTTTTGTTACAGATGTCTGAAGTTCTGACCAGTTTCAGCTGTGCATAGGAAAGGAACTTTCTCCTCCCCAGGCTATAGTATCTAAAACAGAAGCAAGCACTTAAGTGTAGCCCTTTCTCTAGCTTTCATTTTGATTTCTCCCATTTATTTCCTTTGGGACAAGGAAGCGAGACTGGGAACTATGTCCTATTAAAACATTTTACCTTCCCGTACAACTGCTTGTAGCTCTTCCAAACTAAACTAATTTAATACTGACATGAATTTGATCAAGACACTGCTGTGAGCATAGCTCTGGACTGTAATGGTGATCCTGAGCAGAGCCTTGCAGATACCATTATGTTAAGCCTGTGAATGTAGTAGGCAGTACCCAAGGTAAATGCATGCTTGAAAAAGCAGTGGTGCATCACTTGGGTTGCCTTTCATTATGCGGTTGCACAGTTAAAGTATCTAGAATTTTCTGCTAATTAAAATACTAAATTCACCAAGGTTGTTATGTGGGCATTGAGCTCTCCAGAGAATGTTTCTCTGTTTCCCTGTAGTTGGTGAATTTTTCAAACCTTCCTTCTGATGATGACTATAATTATAAAAATTTGAGAAGGAGGAATACTGATGAGTGAAATATTGGAATAGCACCGACTAAGAAGAATTACAGCTTGGTAGGGCGTTGGGCAATGGTATTTTTTGGTTTATATTTCCAGCCTTCCTGTTGGCTTGAGAGTATTATATCCAATAAATACTTTGTTTTATGTGTCTCTATATAATCCTGGCCTGGCTGTTGCTGGGACAAATTTTAAGAAATTTCTCCTTATCTCAAAGGCCATAACAGTTATCTGAGTTTGAAACAGAACCATATGTTGTACAAGTAATTTTTCTAGGGGAGAAAATGTTTTGAGAAATCAGTCCTGTTCTTGAGACTCAGTATTTTTCAAACCAAAGTTCCATGATTGATCAACTGGAAATTAAGTGAACCTTGGAACCATAGAATCATGTAGGTTAGAAAAGACCTTCAAGATCATAGAGTCTAACCGCAAATCCAGCACTGCCAAGTCCATCATTAAACCATGTCCCTGAATGACACATCTACGCGTTTAAAGTACTTCCAGGGATGCTGATCTTACTGTTTTTCTTGCTAAAACATGAGCTTAGGTTAGAGAACTGAATATCTAATGTTACCATTTTGTTTGATTTTTATTTAACTCTTGACAGGATGATGGTTTATATCTAATTGATACTGTGATGCAGCACTTTCAGGACCAGTTTGTGAGGGATTGGTGTTTAGAGCAGAGGCAGAATTATGAAAAGTCTCTGAGGTGGTATAATGTAAAAACTAGGACATGCCTTCCTTTGGAATGGAGTCTGGAAGCGTGGGTATTTGACATCTTCAGATTTCTGGAAATTCGAACTTTATATGGTCTTAACTATACTTGTCACCCAGATACATTAATTCTGTCCCACTGAGGAGAAGGGTACAGGAAATTTCTGTAAAGTTTTGTACAGTTGGTAGCAGTCAGTGCAGTGGTACAGTGGGTGAATGTCCCTGCTTCTGACTGCCAGATGTAAACATGTGTCAAAAGAAAAATATTTAGAGTAGTAGGATAGGGACACTAAAAGAGTTGCAAGGTAGAAATGGTGGCAGAAGAGGTTAGTCTTAATTATCCTTTATCTCCAGGTTGGGTTTTGGTTTAGTGAGTACCCTTGGAAGCACTAATGACTGAGAAACATTAGTGGAGATCAGAAAATATACTATTCCCTAAAACTGTGATTGAAACAGTGTTTTCTGTTAGACTACTGAGGCTGCAACACTACTGATATTATTTTGTCCTGTTAAAGAAAAGCACAGTACACTTATGAAAGGTTTCTGTGGTACACATGTTGCTTGAAGTTAAAACAAGACTGTATATGTAACTCTTTCTTCATTTGATTCTAAGGGGGAACAAGTAAAATTGTCATGAAAGTTCGCTGGTCAGGATCAGAACTTTATTTGCGTATCAGTTTTTTAATGATGGTATGAGACGATGAAGAATAAATAGTTCTTTGGGTTCATTCACCTTGTTTGAAATAATAGCCTGAATCATGTAAGCAAATAAAGTCTGCCAGCCAGTTTATTCAATTTTCTAAAGAAGTTGTACTCTAAAGCCAGAACAGACTGTCCTAAAGGAATCACTTGACTTAATAAATTATTCTATCTTAAACTCTTGAATGTCAGTCTTTAGTGATGTTTTGTGATATACTGAACAGATATATTTTGCTAAGCTGTAAATTGTATTATTGGCAAAACCACTGCATTTAATTTATTAGAACAGTTTTGTAGTCCTTTAAGAGAACATGTCCTAATTTTAACACTAGAAATTTATATTGTCTAGTAAGTTAATTGTATGTCAACTTGTCAAGTATGTACGTATTCGACTGACTGTTCAGAGCTAATATTGCAGCTATAGTCAAAATGTCTGTGAGGTTACATGGACAGTATTTAAAGTGACATTCTTCTGAGGGGAGAAGAAAAAAACCCATATCCTAAACAACCTCATAGCAAAAAGTTTGAAAATTGAGTATAAGGTAGTTGGTGTGATTGTTATTATGCACTGAACGAGAACATTGTCAGCTAGAGGAAGTGCAGAGATGCACCTGTAACCAGAATTATGACAGAAGCCATCTGACTCCATTCCTGTCATCAGAGCAAAGCATGTAATTAGCATGGCTTTTTCATCTGTTTCTGCCATTGCTAGGAGAGGAAGAGCTCTACTCCTATTAGTATTGGAAGGACCCTACAGTGAATCTGTTTGATTCCTTTACTTCAGTCACTCCTGTTTTAATATCAAATAGATGTTAACTGTATCAGTATTATTTTCAACTAAGCACTAAATATTTATCATTTTGTACTTGGTCTGGCTAAAACTTGAAATTATTATCAGTCTTGTGGTTTGTTAACAGATATCAAATTTTTAAACTTCGTGCCTTTGGTGTGTTAGGTACATTCCTTCACATATTGTGTACCTTTTACCAGATGCCTCAGGTTTCCCAAGGTGTAGACATTATTTCCATAGTTATTAAGTAAAATTCACTAATTTCCTTACAGGTTTTTAAAAAATTCATGAGTACTGTTTGTACTGTGTAAATAATGTGGTTTTGCTTTCTTAGATGTCTCTGCATTTTCTAGTTTTAGTGTTCCATTTATACTGTCCCAGATAGTTAATGATTATGTTAAAATACTCGGACAGAGATATCTAACTAGGCAGTAATTGAGTGAATGTGATTTGTTGACAGCCTGGGATGGTTTTAGCTTGTATGCATTTTAGAATTACTAGCTTTGGCATTTTTGCAGTACCAGTTTTTACTTGAGGTATCTGTTGGTTGGCAAAGTTGAGACTCCATAGTTTACATGGTTTTAAGAAAACACTGGGTACCAGTGCATTGGATACTATAAAATCTGGTTGTAGATTTGAGTTGTTGTGTTTGTCCCCTCAGTAGAAATAAATGCTCAGAGTGGTTTATAGCAGGCTGTGTGATACCATACTCTGAAGAATTCTGTTGTTCTGACTACCTGTTTTTTTTGTTTCCTACACTTGATTTTCTGCTGCAGTTGTTAACTTCATTGAGGCTTTATTATGCAAAGCTTTACAATTGCTTTGAAATACATAGTATTGATTCTTGTGAGTATCTAAGTTAAAACTACTAAATTCAGCATAATTGACAGATCAGTGCAAACACTTCAAAAAAGCCCTAGTCTAAGTTGTTCGGACTTGTTTCTCTTCTTCTTGTTTGAACAGATGCTTTAAATTTGGATATACTATAACTTTTGGTACATTGTTATCATGGTGGTTGTGTCTTCTTATCAAGGCTAGTGTATTTTATACTTAGCTATGTTATAATATTTATCTATATTATAGCTATGTACTAGATTTTTTTCCCTTGCTGTTCTACTTGACACTGAATTTTAGGTTATGAGGGAATTTCTGTATATCTTTCTCAGCTATTTTGTGAGGAGCAACTTTTTGGAGCTAGTCAGGAAGAGCCTCCCCAAAATTAAGAAAGCTTACAAGTAAAGCGTGTTTTGAAGGGGGGAAGGGAGTCACACACCTTGAGTTGTCATAAGATGGTCTCACTTAAGCATCTTGTGAGTTTTAGTACTAATAGGACTTTCCCAGATGTATTTAGTTGGTTGTGGAATTTTTTGTTGTGCAAGAAAGCTGAACTTGCCCACACTTAGTAAATTATAAATTCCACAAAGCAATGAAAGTGAACTAGTTGTGTTTCTCTGTGAGTGGAAAGTATGTTTGAACTGTGTGTTGGGATGGGAACTGCATGTTTCACCCATCTGATTGTGCCTTGATTCATGACTACCCTTTGCTTAACCTCAGAGATGTTTCCTCTGCTAAGCGGAAGCCCCTGGGACTGACTGTGGGTAACTAGTGCAGACATCTGAAGTCAGTTGTAGCCATAAAACAGTAGAGTGATTCTCTAACAAGCAGTGTGAACACGCTTAGGCATGTGGTGGAAGTCTATATTGAAGTTGCTTGTATTTAAAATCTAAGGAAAAGTTAGTGTGCTAGAGGGTCCTGTTGCTTGATTTTATTACTCCAGCTTCCTATGCACACATAGGGAAGATATTGGGAGATACAGATATGTTGCAGCAGGCGGATGGTGAGGTGCCACAACTGTCCCAAAGCATCTCCACTAAAGAAGCTGCTCTGTGGTGCCACATGCACAACATGCACACACACACAGATGGCTCTAATCCACATCAGCGACAAAGAGGCGGGAAGGGTCCTTGTATAGAGTTCCATGAGAGGTTTATGGCAGCCACGCTTGAGAAGGGATCCAAAAACAAAGACCGAGAACAATGGCATGCAAGGTTTTAAGTGAGGGGGGCGGTAGGGGTGGAGAGCATCAGGGAGCAATGGCTGGAGGGCCAGGGGGCAGTGCATAGGCGGGAATAGGGCCAGGGAACCAGTGGGGAAGTAACAGGAGAGTGGCTGAGGAGCAGGGGCCAGTGGTGAGACAGGGAAGGGAGAAGATTCTGGGGCGGGAACATATATGGGCAAGCGGCCCAACCAGGGGTAGAGAGCTGGGATATATTTGAATACAGGAACCTAGGATCCTGGGAGAGGCTTTTCTCCTCACCATAACTTAGGGGGAGAATTGTTAAGACTAGGGTGCTGTCCCTCCAGGGGATCCCAACGTCTCCCGGTGTGGGAGGTTTACTGGCTCCCACACACATAGGTGCCTCTGAAAGTTTGGAAGGATTGTGAGAACTGTTCTTTCATGGAAAAAATAAGATTTTCCTCTAATTTATATCTAGTGTTACTAGAAATAAGTTTGTTCTAGTCAATGATGTCTCTTAAAAATTTAATGATCCTACTCATTTAAGGAGCTGCTCCTTTAGAAAGAGCTCTTCGATAACTGAAGGTAAGCAGTTTAGAACAGAAAAATGAAGTCTTGTTTGATGTGCCGTGTAGTGGGAAGGCATGCACTTATATTCATATGCTCTGACTTCTAGATTTTAGCTGTACATGAATTTTCATAAGACTTTGCCTAATACCTTTTTTCCTATGCTTCACAAAGTGTATTATAATCCAGTGAATTAGTATACCCTGGTAGGGTGTTTTCCTTCTATGAAATTGTATGGAGTATCTCAAGTAAAAGCTTCCATTAGGAATATTGTAGTAACTGGGACTGAGTAATGAATACACATGCAGTAAACAAATCCATATATATGGGCTTCTCTTATCACATAGTTTTAAGCAGAGACTTTAACCTCCCATTTCTTTATCTCCTGCACAGAGAGTTCAACACAGTAATTTTCAAACAGAGATTGATTCTAAAGTCCTAATTAATGTGCTTTTTTATTTGTAATATTGTTGTATTTATTTCAGCCTGCTCTTCATATTACTGAAGAATTACATTTTTCCATTTGCTGTCTTCTAAAGTGCTCAGGGAGAGTGCACAGGGATTTAACTCAAAATGTGTGTTTAAACCATATGGAAGTATTTGTAACAGGACTTGAGAGAATACATATTTCATTTTTTCCAGTTTATAATTTTTTAAAAGTGTGGAGAAAGAACCTATGTCCTTTCCATCATCTAAACATCAATTAGAATAATCTGAGAGAGATGCCTACTCTTAAGTCAAGAAGATGAATGACATCAGACACGTGATTCCTGATCACGGCAACTTGCCGCTGGAAGCACTGATGGGGATGGATTTGGGTGATTGTGTAATTAGTAGAAATAGCTTCCCTTGTCCGGGCACCTCCCATTTGTCATGTTTCCTGTCTAAAGGTTCTCAGCGAGCAGCCAGTTCAATGGCTAAAGTTCAGGTAGTGTCTGTGGTTGGAGAGATTCATCAAGACAGGAGAGCTGGGAAGGCAAGGGAGGGAAAGATTGGAACGTCTTGTTAAGGCACGTTCACAGCTAAAGGTGGCAGAACTGTTCTTCAGAGTGGAATAGAAGGCCAAGATGTCTGCAAGAGCAGCTGTTTTTTAAGAGCTTGTGCAAGTAGAAGGGAGGAAATAAACCAGCCTTTTATTTTGAGGGTGTTATGGTGGCTGAGTGAGCATCTAATCAGTCTTAAGAGGTTACTCTTACAGGCAAGCAAGAAAAAGGGTTTGAAGGCAGGAGAAGCTTGGAAATTGCTTGAGCCCTTGATCTCTGGCCTTCGAAATACTCTCAGGCAGAGGGATGCTACAGGAGCATTAGATTCCTTCATTTGACCTGGACTTTAGCAAATAAGTGAATAAACAAATAAAGATCTTTGAGCATTTTGTAATTCAGTGAATGGTTTTCGTCAATGTTTTTAAGCATCTTTTTTGTGATCCCTTTTCTGGCTTATACTGGCATTTGGCATTTCTGCACTCCAGCAGCTTTACTGCAGGATGTGCCTGGGAGCTGCGTGTTTATGGAGTCCAGTTACTAATGACCTACCTCCCTGTTTTTGCTGATCCAGCTAATGCTGTTTCCAGTGCCTGTTGCCTAGGTGTTGTCTAATTTGTCGCACTTCAGTTCCCAATTTCAGGTTAACTGTTGTGTCTGTCAACTATGCACACGGTAACAAAGCCTCAGTGGTATCCCAGGTCTCATATAAATGACAATCCAATATACCACAGCTGAGTGATATTGTTACTTACCTCTTTTGAAGTCCACAATACTAGCTTTCCTGTTTTCCTCATCCATTGTGGAAATGTGGGACAGTACACAGGCCTTTTCCCTTTACACTGTAGATGAGTAAGGCTTGGGAAAAGAACTACACCTTTATCCTCTTTCCTTAGAGAGGAGCACAGTCTGCTTTCCCCACTGTCAGTTGGAATTGCAAAGCTTGTGTGTGGTGCTGTAGTGGGCTGACGTTGACTGAACACCAGGCACCCACCAAAGTCACTCTTTAACTCCCTTCTTCAATTGGACACGGCAGAGAAAGTATAACAAAGGGTTCTTGGGTCGAGATAAGGTCCTTGAGAGAGATCACTCACCGAATACTGTCATAGGCAAAACATACTCGAGTTAGAGATGTTAACTGAATTTAACAAAATCATAGCAGTAAAATGAGAAGTAAAAACGGACCTTAAAACATTATCCCCCACCCTTCCCTTTTTCTCAGCTCTACTTCCTCCCACCAGTGGCAAAAGGGAGACAGAGATTGAGGGTTAGGTCCATTCATCACAGTTCATCCCTGCAGCTGCTCTGGGCAAGGAGTCCTTCTCCTATTCCAGTGTGGGGTCCCTTGCATGGGAGACAGTTCTCCATGAACTTACCCAGTGTGAGTCCTTCCCACAGGCAATAGTTCTCTCTGAACTGCTGCATCATGGGCCGTTCTTCCTTGGGGTGCAGTCCTTAAAATCCAGCCTGGGTTCCCTACAGGGTCACAAGTCATAGCAGGAAACCTCCAGTGGGAGCTTCTCTCTCCATGGTGTTGCAAATCCCTGCCAGGAGCCTGCTCCAGCACAGGCCTCCCATGGTGTCACTACCTCCTCTCAACATCCATCTGCTCCAGTGTGGGTCTCCTCCACAGGTGCATCCCCACAGTCCTCCATGGGCTGCAGGGGCACAGCTGCCTCACTGTGGGCTGGATGCACTGTGGGCTGCAGAGCAATCTCAGCTCTAGTGTCTGGAGCACCTTCTCCCCCTCCTCCACTCACCTTGGTGTCTTCAAAGCTGTTTCTTTCACATATTCTCACTCTGCTCTTTGGCTGCAGTTATATCTACACAGCATTTTTTTTCTTCTTGAATAAATGATCACAGAGGCTTTACCACCATTTCTGATGGGCTCAGCCTTGGCCAGCAGCACATCTGCCTTGGAGTTGGCTGGCATTGTCTCTCCTGGACACCTTGGAAGTTTCCAACAGCTTCTCTCAGAAAGCCACTCCTGTAACCCCCCTGCTACTAAAGCTTGGCCATGCAAACACAATATAGGTACTTTTAGGGTCCATGAGGAGTTTTCCTGGAATAAGAGATCCCATTTTCTGACTCTGCTGAGTAGGAGGAGTAGCAGTGCAACTGTCCAATGCAGTAATGACATGCTTGAAGTCAGATCTGCCCAGAGAGTAATGTTAAGGTCATAGCTGAGGAGTTGAGAGACATCCCACAGTCATAACTAACAGAAAGTTTTATTAGTGCTTGATAGTGACTTTTTTTGAATTAATATCTTAAAATACTCAGTCTTAAAATGTTAAATAAAAGCATGGAAGCCAGGAATATGTATGCGATAATCAAGTTAATAGGTCCATGTTTGACTTTCTTTCACTAGTTTTCTGAAACTGTCCACATTTTGCAGCTTTACAAAGGAGAGGCATCTGAAGTCTGAGATAGCAGTTTAAAGTGTTGGTCATGATGGAATTTGGCGTAAAATGCAAAAGCTTTTAGAAATGATCGGTGATTAAAATAAAGCTGAATTTAAATTTTTAATCTGAGATCTTGCCCACTGACCATACTGTGCATTTGGGAGCCAATAAAGTGTTCAAAGCACCTAATTTGAAATAAACATGCACAATTTCCCAGGCATGTGTGTTGCTCAGCTAAAATGATCGCATCAATTTTTTTTCGAGGGAGATGAGTTACTGTGATGGGAAAGAGGTCTGAATTAGCTTTAAACTTGAATTGTTGAATATGTTTTGTAAATTACTGGTATAAACATAAGGATCATGGTGTTTGATAATTACTAAGCAACTCCTTCATTCCTATACTGAAATATATTGTACTTTGATGTATTTTTGAAGTGTCTTGATGATATTTTAATTTATTTAGACAGGTAATAAGAGTTTGGTTTGCAGTTTATGGGGTTCTGTTGTCCTGGGAGCGCTCTTCTCCCTATATCTGGAAGTCTTCTCTTAAACAGGAAGGATATGTACTTAAATTAGCAATATACTTCATTATATAAAAGGCAGATAAGTGGGAATTTGAACATGTAGGCATTATGTCTGACATTGATCTTGTACTTGTCACCATACTGTGTCACATTTTTTGCTATTTTAAAATTCAGTGCCTCCCTTTAAAAAGGCTGTAGGAGCAAGTGCTGAATTTTGTTATCAGGTTGGCTTTTAATAGAGTGAAATGTATGTAAAATGAAAGTATTTTTTTATAACCTTTATTTTACAGATGAATTAGTACATTGAAGCCTAATGTACCTGTTTAACTCTTCTAGCTGCATTCCCTAAAAAGGAAAGCCATAGATATTGGAGCCTCAGAACCTTTTAGAAGCAGAATAAAGTATCACCTGTTGTAGCATGATCCATGATTATTTAAAAAACCCCGAAACACTCATTTACGACACCTATACAGTGGTGAGGACAAAGGCTGACAGAAATGCCATCTGTACTGTTGCCTTTAGCCACAGCAAGCCTCACCAGCTACCTTCTGGGGACTGAACCAACTAAAATACTTGGAGTGAATACACAAATCTCTTCAGAGATCACATTATCTTGGTGCCCTAACAGTGATAATGGCAGATTCCATGTAAAAGTTGCCATGTAATGTCAGTGCTGAGCTTCTGAGTACTTCTGCAGGTGATCCAGAAAGGAAAAGCAAGTAAATAGTCGAGTGGATAAGAATCATTGTGACATATAAACAGTGTAAGAATTTGCAACAATATCTGCTTTATCACAAATAAGCCTTGCTCTTCAGTTTTGTAATCTATATCAACTGGAAGTACTCCCTAATTTTAGAATGTATGTCTACCATCAGTAACAGATGAGGAATGGAAAACTCTGGTACCATGAAATATTCCAGCTTTCCTTTATACTTCTTTCCCAGAACTGAACCTTTTCTAGAGATACTCACTTTATTTCTCTAATAGCCAGCACAGAGCAAAGCCAATGCACTTAAACTGTGACAACTTATTCATTAGACAAAGTTACCAGTAAGGAATTGTGAGGATGTAATCTGCTTTCATCAATGCACAAGTGTAACAGTGCTTTTCATGTGCATTGAAAAGAAGCTACATCCAAAAGAATCCAACTGCCTGTCAAGTTTAATGAGTGGTATTAACATAGGAAAATATATTTTTCATTTAGCTCTTTTCCCAAAGCATTCTTCATCCCTTTCTTCAAAAAACTTTTTTTTTCAGTCATACACAGGTTGAGTCTGAGTATCCCAACAAATGGCTGTTGTTTCTTTCCGTAGTCAGCTGTTAACTTCACATGTGATCTCTCTTTATAAAAGAGCACATATGTACCTAGTGGTGACTTGCTGGTGCTGGGCTTTCTTCTTAGAAATAGGCTTATTCCAAACGCATACTCTAAACCTAACTTACATCTGAGTTTACTATGCTCCAAGATGTGATATGGTTGATAGGAAACCTTCAATAAATATTTCTGTATTAATACATTTTTTACATAGTCTCCTAAAAGCTCTTTATTAGCTGAGGTTTAATTATTAAGATAGACTAATACTGACAGTATTCCTGTAAAGTATGTTGAGCAAGGTAGAAGCTGAAGCACAGAAAATAAGTAGCTGTTTCATAGTTGTGCACAGAGTTGGTTACTCCACATTTCTGGTCCTCTACTGATTCTGTGTGAGTGAAGTGGGGAGTCTTGGTTTGGCATAATTTAAAAGTAGAGTCAGTGTGGGAAAAGGCAGGCTTATTAAAGGGATGCGAGGCAACAGGAACATGACTTAATGATCTGAACTCCTCTTCAGAGAAGTCTCAATTCTCAGTGTAGGCAGATTAGTCTGGCCCTCAGAGGGAAGACAGAGAATGAAGAGTCGTCCTAAATTATTTAAATGCAAACAGCATCCTTCTGGGAAATGCCCAGTTGCCGAGTTTTTGTTGTGGAACTGGAAATAGGCTACTTTCAGAGCAGTGTCTGTTCTGCTTTATTTAAAACTCCAGCTCCTATCCTTGTCTGGTTTTACAAATGTTACTACCAACTGATTTCCTCTCATCTGGTTGTTAGAAACACAGTCTATTGTATTTTTCAGCTGTTGTTTAAGTGAATGGATGCAGAGTGCTTTAAGAGGTTTAGTGATGATCTGCTGCTGTCACTTAAAGAGCTCCTTCAGATCAGATATGTTTTATTGGAAGCAGAGGTAGAACATTTTTTATCAGGGATTACTGTATTCTGTGTGGAATCTCTTTCACTTAGTAACAAATTTACAATTAAAATTCTATGTTGGAATACAAATAGAAATGTAAGGTTTTTTTCTTCAAATTTTTGTTTACTGCATTTTTGGTACTGTTGCTCTTTTGCCAAATGTAAAAATAGTCCAAAGTATTTGGAAGTTGTGGGGAGTGTGCAGATGTGCACAGCTGAGTGATCCACAGGAAATGAAGCTTGAATTGATAGTTACATTGCTGGGTAACAGTGAATATGCTCAAATTAAACAACTGAAGTGGCTTTTGGAGCATGAGGTTGTGGACTGGATGGGCAGAGGAGCAGGCAGTTACTGTGTAACTTGACCTTCAGTCGTCTGGTGTTCATAGGAATGATTCCTGTCAGGGATTTCCACAGAGAGAGTCAAAAAATTTTTTTGTATTATCTCATGTGTTTTAGTAAGTTTTTTTTAGGAAGGTGGAATGCAGAAAGAAAATGTTGTTTAAAGCTATCCTTAGGAAGTTAATGACTCATGTTAACAAGTAGTGAGAATGTTTTTGATTAAAAAGGGCATAGATCAGAAGATCTTGTGGCAAAGAGATGAGGTGTACTAGGTGTAAGGATAGCATACTGGAAGGTAATTATAAATATGAATGTAAGGGTAAATGTTGATAAGGATTTTGGAAATACCTGTTAGATGGCATTCTCTTCTCCAAGGTGTTCATTCCTCTTACTATGTCTAAACCTCTCTTCCTGTTTGTGCTTTTGTCATTAGAAAAAATGTCCTAGAGCAAATGCACGTGTGTGTTTGTGTGTGTGTACACATTTACTTGTGGCTTCTTGCTTTTCCCTCCCTGTGGAACTGGTGGTTCAGTAAGGTTTTGCAGAGCACTGCAGTGTGAGGCTCTTCGTGTTTCCTTAGTGCACATTCCAGGGGCGCAAGTTTCTTTGAACCTCCTTTCCTAGTTCTGCTGGTGGGACTGGGATGTGGGTGAGTCTGAGAACAGCAGTACTGGAAATGGGCAGCCTCATGCTGGCTGTCTTGAAGCTTAGGGAGATGGTATGGTTCCAAGTATGGCTTCATTTCAGTGAAAGGAGGACGCTTATTTCTTTGTCATTCATCTCTACAGGCCTTTTTTATTAAGTTGGTAACATTAAGGGGAAGTGTGTGGGCCAATTCACACCTCTGTAAATGTGCCTATTTCAGCTGCCTAACTTCCTGGAAACCTCTTTGCTCTTTTGAATTGGCAGTGAAATTACATCTAAAACATGAAGGTTCAGGGTGCACTGAGACACCAAATCTGTGTTGATTTGACCCCGAGATAAACATATATCATGAATTTTATAAATGTTTCCAATTCCTTGCAAAGCACTTTGATAGAAGTTATGGTTTGCTGCCCAAGACTACACTGATGTGGTGGACAGTCAAAAGGGAAGATCTGTGCATATTTAAGAAGGAAAGCTGTATGTAGTTCAAATTTCATGTTCCATAAAAGAATGGAGAAAGGTTCATGAATGCTTATCACTACTGTAATATAATAAAATTTAGGATTTTGTGACCCATAATATGTGAGACTTTCTCTTACTGGCTACTGTGAGTAGGTACAGGAAGTGCATTTAGGGTCATACAAACAAGCCTTCATTTGTAAACTATGGCGTTCTATGAGTAATTGTGATCCTTTAGCTTCTGTGACAGATAAAGGACTTTCTGCTTTGTAAAAAGCCAAAACCAGAATCCATATAGCAAATTACTTGTGTGCCTGCTTTAACGCATTTAAAAATTTCCAGGGGTAATTTGGTAATTTGTGTGTCTTGGGGATGTAGTTTGATAGCAGGGAAATTACAAATTTAAGTGTTTTGAAACAGACTTTGTTGCGTTCTCTTCGACCAATGTTACCTATACTATAGATGTCTTGGGGCTGTGCTGTACTCTTCTGAATTGCAGTTGTCTTAGCTGTCTGTCTAGTCAAATGTTTATCTGGCTCTACAGAAAAGATTTTATTTTTCTTTATTTTGCAATTGTGGAATCACAGTACTATCCAACACTCATATCTGTAGTCCCTGATAATAGAAGATTGTGTTTATCTTTTCTAACTACTGGGAACCCCCATGGCAAGATGCTGTAGTACACCTACAGTCCTGTACAATATGAGAAATAGTACTCTGGCTGTCAGAAATGCATTTTCTTTCCAGTGCATATGAAGGTGGTAACATTAACTGTCCTTATCTTAAAATTACTGCATTTAAACTGTTTTCACATGAGCTTTCCTGTTTCTGTTACTACCTCCAGGACAATCAGTGTAATTCAGTCTTTCCAAATGCTCTGTGAAAGGGACAAGCCTTCTGGTGTTCAAATTTTGCACTTTTTTCTCAGTGACTTAGGGGAGAGAGGGAATGTGAAGCACAATGAGGAGATAGTTGTTAGCACAGGATAGCTGTATGTCAGAGTTCTGTTCCACTTGGTTTTACTCTTCTGTTGTTCTGCTGTGTTTCTTTAGTACTGAGAGCCTTATAACTTACTAACATTATTCAAGCTAGCCATTCTTTCCTTTGTGCTTCCCACCACCTGGGTAGTTCTGTCCATGGGAAACACAAAGCGATCATATGTGCTTTCTTCCACCCCACCTGTCTCTGCTGTGCTTCCTGTAAAGCACTGCGATTTGATTATGTTTTGGAATGTGATGGGCTGGTATTGCCAGTTGTTTTATGTGTTGTGTGTTTTTATTGTCCTTTCCTTTATCTGATAAAAATGTATCATACCCAGTTTTTACACAGCAGTGAGTTCTGTGGGCAAGAGTTGTTTTTTCTTGTTTGTACAGTTCCTGACACAATAAAGCTATAATAATGAAAAAAGCTTATTTGTGCTGATATGGGGAAAAAGGCAGTGCAGTATTATGTTACTGTATCATGACCCAAGTAAAGAAGACTCCAAGCTTACCACAAATTTATTTTGAAAATTTATTTCTAAGATATTCCATGGTGTTGGAAATAAAACAGGTGTACTCATGCCAATATGTGAGGTACAGCACCAACCTTATTCTTTCAGAACACTAATCACAGGATTTATAGCAGATAACATGGAAGGAAATGGGGGAAAAAAGCTCTCCTTTTCAAAGAGAAGGAGAGAATTTGGGTCTTAGCAATATGCACCTCTTTGTCTGTTGGCTTTTAAATTATATAAATACATACAGCTGGCTTCTAGACTTTTTTTAAATATCCATGAGGCTCTCTGGAGTTTCCTATTTAGAATCAATGTCTTAAATCAATGCATTAGCTGCAGTGGAGTTTTCTCAAAGAAGAATATAGATCTTGCATAGAACACTGGAGAGGAAATAAGTTTTACTAAATTATAAATTATATTGGATTTATAATTTGTTTGCTTTGGTGAATCAAATCTATTTGAACAAGAGAATCTAAAAATAGGAAGGCTGCCATGCACAGAATGCTTTCATGGGTGCTGGGTGTACCCATGCAAATATATGTGCATGCATGTTAATATCAGGAGTATGCTTTAGCAATTTCAAGATCTGCTTCTTGTTTAAAGAGGTTACTAATCTGAGTAAAATCAATTTCATGTCTTGCAGGCATTCTGTCTTCTATTCGTGGATGTTGTTTTTGACTTGTAGCGATTCACACTACATTTTGAGGAATGCAGTATGTTATGACCAGCAAGTTATAGCAAGTTCATGTCTTATTTTTCCTAAGTCCTGGAGATATTTAATAAACAGCACAGTTTAGGCAAGTCTAGAAAATTAGTGTAGCTAATTAATAGCCTTTCCTATCATAGTGATTGAAATTTCCCAGTTGACAACAGTAGTAGTGTCAATTCAATGTCTTTTCAGTAGCGAGAATAGAAGCATCTACATGTTGTGGTTGCCTTGAAACTCAGTGACGACTCCACTTCTGTCTGCTGTAACTAGAGTAGATCAACTAGCTCATAATAAATAATGAAATTAATTTTGCACAAGGTTGTTTGCATGAGATTAACAAAAAGTCTTGTTTCAGAGATGTTGAAAGGACAGGAAAAAAAAACGTGTTGCCTTAGGAGCTCTTTGCTCCTTTGCCTGGGCTTTTCACTGTATTCTTGCAATCCTTTTGAATGCGTGCAGGCTTACACTGTGCAAGGTTACTTCTGCACTTTAATTAGTTCAGTGAAGCATTAACAAGGAACCAAGACTATGTCTTGTGTTACTGGAAGGTAGCTGGGCAGACAGGCTGACATTTGCTTTTAGTTGAGTTTCAGTGTGAGTAGGTATGTGGGGTCTAAAAACTCCAGTTACCAGACTGCATAAACAAGACTGCACAAGTCTTTGCAAGGTCTGTAATTTCTGTGAACTTTTTTCATACATTAAAGGAAACAGGTTTTCTTGGGAACTCTACAGTACTTTTAAATTCTATCAGAAAGAAAGCAAAACACATTAAAGAGTATAAAAAGTTGTCAAAATCAAGGTTTTATTTCTAGTAATAAGTAACAAGAAGGAAAGAAAACAGTTTTATCTTTCAAATGAGGATATTTTTTCTAGATGCAATAAACATGCAGTGCTTTTATGATTTTTATATTTGATATATATGCAAAATGTGCTGTAAATATATCATTGCTTCACCGCCCTTCCCAGTAAACTGCTTGCTTTCAAGTCACTTATGTCACTACAGTGAATGCAGCATGTGTTGCATGTTAATTTTAATTTATTGTTGTTACTGTCATAAAGGTGGAGTTGAAGCTCAGCATCTCTCTACCGCTGACTCCAGTGTTCCCTGGTTTGCACAGACCCATGTTCCATAAAGAATATAGCAGATCTGGAAATTATGGTTTCATTCTCAATCCCCTACTTTTGCTTCAGTCAGAACCATGAAATTTCCTCCTTGAGCTATCTCTGTCTGGATTGTGATGTCTTAGCCCATCTGCTGAATAAAGACTTCAAATAAATAGATGTTGTAACTTTATTCTATGAACCCAATGAGCTTTCTGGATTTTGAAACTATTATTCTCTGTATTTATCTTAGGTGGTTTTTTTTGGCACGAGATGTAGACTCACTAATAAAGGTGCAGCAGTAGAGCAGTGTTTTCCTTCTTTTCAAAAACCCTCGTGATTCTCCCCCTCCCTCCAATATCAAGTACTCCTACACTATTTCAGTCTTTTATGGTAAAAAAGTCAGTTGTAAATCTGAATCATGCTATAATCTGGAACCAGAAGTTTGGATGTTTTGCCAGTTCCTGGTGGAGATTGATGGAGAAATAGCAGATTGTTTTCATTTCTTCAAGCTAATAATAAGTTTATGATGGTTGCAGTTATTATTTATGAATAATGATTTAATTTCTTCTGTTAGCACTTTTTCAAGATGGCACAGACTCAAAAAGTGAGAAGAAAAGAGGATAACCAGCAGTATTATATTTTAAGAATATATGACTTGATGAAGCCCTGCTGTTACCATCTAACTTGTGATGGAGTCATGAAATCTTCCATTTGTTTGTAGATGTTTAGGGGCTTCTCATTTTAATTTTTTAAAATATAATATATCAGCTCTATGTAGACTATTATGTACTAACATTTATTCTTGTACTTACAAAGAATTAAGATGAGAAGTAATTTAGCATGATGCAGAAACAAAACCAATTTTTTTACTGCCAACAGTGATTTAAAGAAACCACTAGGTAAAAGTATGAAGCATGTGAAGAGTATGAATCAAATCTACAATGCTCTTTCCTCTACTGTATAAGCACTGTGCAGCCCACACATCAAAATTTTCTCCTAGTCTAGCACTTCTCAAATGTGACGTTTGAGATTCTGAAATGGGATTTCAGAAAAGGATAGTTACTGCAGTTGAACATGTACAAATGGTCTGAGCAGGTCTTTCATAAAATAACTGAGTTTTAGTACTTTAAACATAGCTGTTTAAAATAGTTAGAAACTTTGGGTTTTTCTGGTTTTATAAGTAATAAAGCAGTGAAAGTTCCCAAATAGGAGGGTAAAATGTTAGGTTCAAATTAATGATAGAGTCTAATCAGTTAAGAATAGGCTTCTAAGCCTTATAAAGGACATTTAAGGATGGGTAGGCAGTCTAGTCTCTCTTGCTTCCCCTGCTAGTTTCTGATCTACTCCCTTTTCCTCTGATTTCCTCAATCTTTTTTTTTTTTTTTTGGTTGAAATTTAGCTGTAATTTAGGTGACTGAATTCCCTGTTTAAATTGTTTAATTTTGGTTTAGTAATCTATTTTTTTTCCGCTCTCTGTCTAATGTGAAATGCTGCATTAGATTACCACCTAAGAACATGAACAGCTTGCAGGCAGTGGTCAGTCAGGTAACCTCCTTTATACCTGGCTCGGCAGAAGTGTAGGGTGTGACATGAATAGAACTACTTATGTGCTTAAAATCAGGAATCTTGTTGAAGCTGAGCCAGTGTCTCTGCTAGATTTCCAATTTCCGCTGCTTGCTGCCAAGTATATTAGAGCTGTCTATAAATAGTTTGTGGAATTTTTGAGTGAGAATAAAAAAAAGTCAGGTTCTTTTCTGTCCCTGCCTTTTAAAACAACAACTGAGAAGCTTTAACTGTTTTTTTTTTTTGTTCTGAAACTTTCACACAAAAATCCTTCTGTTAAGTTAGATTAGTTTAGCTACTACTTTAAAATTTTGTATTTTATTGATAGCAGACTCAAAATATAAGGGAAAATGGGAAGTGACTGGGAAGCCACACCTATGGAGCAGGAATGGGAATCAATTGTAGACTGCAGCATCTTCCACAAGTTTGCTTGATGTGTCCTAATGGTGTTGTGGGCTGTTTTAATACTCCAGCATCATGTGGCTGGCAGCATCTACGTCAAATTTGTATTAAGCTAACATCTCAGATGATAGGGAATTTTATATATTTTCTTACGTGTGTTGCAACAGCATTCACAATCAGTATAGTATTAGTGAATAATGTATGCAGTGTCTAATGAATCCAGAGTGAGAACTTGTGTGGCTTACCCTGAATGGCTGCAGAGGCTGAGCTTAGTCCTGAAATGGAGGTGGAGCCTCCCTGGCAGAACTGGAGCTGTGGTGAGCAGAGGACATGCTGGGGGTGTGTGTGTTGGTACAATCCACAGCGTGGCAAGAGGGGATTTGTAGAGCAAAACAAGTTATGCTGAAGACATAAGTTTGTGCTGTATATGTTTCTGAAGGGTTTTTCTTGGACCTAGCTCTAGTGTGGCCCAGAAAACTCAATACCCATTACAAGTAGGAGCATATCCTCTAAAAGAAATCCAGTTTGCTGGTTCCAAGGCCACAGTGTAATGTGCACGAAAGCACAGAAAGCAGAGCAGATCAGGAGATTCAGAAACATGCCCCTAACCTGAAAGAAAATTCTAATGTAGACAAATCCCAAGTTCACACCATAAAACTATCAGGAATAAAGGATGTATTATGTCTTGGTAGAGAAGCTAGTAGATTTTTTATGACCCAATCACTGAATATTCTTCAAATTGAAAGTAGTGAACTTAGATTTTCAGAGTATATGTTATAATAGTCAATTTTTGAAGAAAGAATGCTGACTATTTGGGGGCCTGAAGGTGGTCATACAATGCTAAGGAACATAAAAGTAGTAGGATATTTATCTTTGGAGATTTTTTAATTCAATGTTATCAAGATTATAAAATTATATAATCATAGAATGGCCTATGCTATTAAAAGACCATCTGCTTCACCTGCTGTGGGCAGGGGACTTCCCACTAAACCGAGTTGCTCCAAGCCCAATCCAACGTGAACCTGAACATGTCCAGGGATGGGGCATTTCTATGGGGAGAAAACTTCTCTGTTCCTCACCGCCCTCACTATAAAGAATTTCCTCCTGGTATCCAAACTATTACTGCTCTCTTTCATTGTAGTCACTCCCCATTGTCCTGTCACTACAGGCCCTCTCCAGCTCTCTTACAGGCCCCCTTTAGGCACTGAAAGGCTGCAGTAAGGTCACCCCAGAGCTTTCTCCTCTTCAGGCTGAATAACCACAGCGCTCAGGCTTTCCTCCTAGGAGAGGTGCTCCAGCCCTCTGATCACCTTTGTGGCCTTGCTTATGGCAATAAAGGTATGTGTGATGTTCATTCAAGTACTGATTAACTTTAGAGCTCAGGCTTTGTTGTACAGTGAATGCTTTGGAAGCTTCGGGAGTGTTTTATTCACCAAGAAATGAATCAAGACCTATGTTTCATAAGTCTAATGCAACTACCTGTTGTTTATGAAGTCCCTCTGAGAGAAGGAAAGGATAGTCTGAGGGAGTGATTAAAAGAAAACAGTGTGAGACAAGTTTCGAGTATACAGTGCAGACTTTCAACAGCACAATACGCATTATTTTATACCCAAGAATAATTGTCTATGCACAATGTGGTAGATACTGGTTGCTGTAAAAGGTAAAAAAAAAAATCTAAAACCTACATAAAATTACTCCATTGCAGAATTGATTCTTTAGTTTTTTTCTTAGTTTACTAAATAAAGTTGCATCACAGTTGATCTAAAATAAAAATTGTGCCACATAAAATAACAGCATTGAGTATTGTAAACAAATTCCATGCTTTATCTGCTTTTACAGTAAAATTTTATGTGGTTATTTCTAGGTTTTGTATCATTAAACATTTAAATAAACCACTATTTCAGTATAGTTTGATCTGTTAGTCATTTTTATTCTTAAAGAAATTACTTACACCACTGTAGTGTTCGCATATACACCACTTTCTCATTCCCTGTGAACATTGGCTTTCACTGTTTGAAATTTTAGATACATTAACTGTATCTTCGTTGTAGCAGATGTTCTTTTGTTACTGGAATTTGGAATAAAGGTTGTCACTGTTGCTCTGCTTGCCTTTAGTAGAGAATTCTGACTGATGTCTGCACAGCATTAAGGCTTTCTCTCAATGTTTCTGTGTATTGCATGTGTAATTTTATATTAAAATAAATGGTTGTTTAATCCATCCCTCACATAAAGGATACTTTGCATCTTGATGCACATCTTAAGTCTGATTTAAAAATGATCACCTGAAATTCTGATGACTCCAGTACTTAACCCTAAAGAAATAAGGAAAAAAAAATGAACTTAACTAGTTAATGCCAAACTGTTGATTTAAAAATAAAAACAAAGTTTGTCAGTATCTCCTTTGGAGATTTTGTAGCCGCACTGGAGATTATTGATCAGTTAATGCCTAAAAGTCAGTATCATCCCTTGCCATGATGCTTTTTAAATTGCCTTTTGTCATGAATTGCATGTTGTGCTTTGTAAAGGAAGTAAGCAGCAGTTGGGTGTAGTACAAAAACTTGTGGTCAAAGTGCAATACATTATGTAAAAAAGGCAGTAAAGACAAGAAAATATGAAATTCTTGTGGTTTGTGAGTCTTGTTCTAAGTAGTTGATCCAAATACGTATTGGTGCACAAACTAACTTTATTTCATGCATATCTCTAATTGAAGGGATGTCGTGGTTGCAAACTAAGATGTCAGAAGGCAGAAAATGGTGGTACATGTAAAGGCTAGGACTGGTTTTGTAGAAATTTGGGAATGATATGCTTTGCTTTTTTACTGGATATGGAGATACTACAAATGGTTGCCTGCCTTCAGTGAGCTCTGCCACACCTTAATTTGAATCATTCCCTGTAGCAATAACTCCCTATTTCATGGGCTGTTCTGGGAGGGTAAGTTTCAAGCTATTAGACTCTTACTTTTTTTTTCTTCCTCTCCACTGTTCACTTCACTTTCAGTTCCTTTGCTCTTGTAATTTGAAGTGCACATGCAGCTCTTCCTGTCTTCTGAGGAAGGGAAAATTTGAATTTCTGTCGTTCGATTTAGCAGTGGTTGGAAAACACATATTGCACAGATAGAAACTACAGGAGAAACCATACTTTTAGAGACTCTGGGTAATAAATGAGGAAAAACACATTTAGTCCTTTTTGTACACTCATGTCCATCTGAGATTGCAGAAAGTGTTTCAGTTGGTGCTCTCATTATACTGAGTACTGATCCTCCTGCAGAACAGGAGAGCTTGGCAGCAGTATGGCCATATACCTAAGCATGTGTAGCTCTTGGCTGTGATTATAGCTTTAATTCCTGCAGCTATTCTAAATGCACATTAGTTTAACAAATATAAGGAAAGTGTTCAAGAGAAATTGTGAATGATGAGTCAAAAGACTGAGGAGGCTCCTGACTAATTTCGTTTGGCTTGTTAACTACAGGTGACCCACAAGTAAATAATTCAATACAGTATTTTGGGTTACCTGCTGAAGTAATGCTTTTATCATAGAATGGTTTGTGTTGGAAGGAATCTTTATAGATCACCTAGTTTATCTGAAGAAGAGTAGTAGTACTTGTTTTTCTGTTGGTCTTCCACATACCCTGCTCTGAGCTGTAACACCATAACCATGGATTAACCATAGGCGTGGTAGGTAGGCAGTGGCCTTTGCACTTTTCTCCCACAGACTCAGCAGAGGAGCCTGGCTGTGGTTCCATGGGGCACAGGGCATCTTCAGTGGAAGCTTGTTTTTGCACAGCTGTGCTTAGGTGTTTGCAGGAAGTGGGCCACTGGCTGGGACTGTTACAAAATGTGCTAGCAAAAAGGGTCATTTTCAAGAAGCCTGATGGAATATTGCAGAGGCATTTTCCAGCTCCCATATCTGTAGGTGAAGAAGATTATTTTCATTTTTGAACTCAGGAGTCAAAGTGCCATTGCTAAGTGGCTTTTCAGTGAGGTTATATGGAAGGCAGCACCAATTAATTCATGAAAGCATATAGTACCCTTGTTTTGGTCAGTTAGAAGCAAAACTTGGTGAAGAATAATGCAAGGTGACAAGAGGCAGCTTTGTAAGGTACAGGGTGAAAAGGAATTTTGGGAGTAGGATGAAGAAGGTAAGTTTGGTCATGAAATAAATTGTCTAAAGAAAGTTGAACACATATCACCATAAAGGGTGTTTAGAAACACATTATGTACAGGAACTGTTGTTGATCTCTTGTCCCTGATAATTGTGGTTCCAGAAAAATATCTTGTCCAGTCTGCTTATGTAGCATTCATTATGCACCGCAGTACCTTTTAACTCAAGGTAGTTGAGAAAAAGCTCTCTCTTCATAGCCGTTCAGTTACAACGCTTCTTCAATTTATACAGTTCTATTTATAGGGGGTTGTAATTTGGCTGTTAAGGATAATGGCACAGGCTTAATCTTGATACAGAAGAATTTAGCTTCATTGGAGATAGGTGTGCATGATTTTTCTTTGTGGACAGTAACTACTTAGTGTAACAGCAGAAATAAAGGTGACTTAAATGGCCTTTACCACTATGATTTTTTTTTCTTTTAATCTTTTCATTTCAACACTCATTTTTTTGTAAAACACAATCTAGATTTAACTTAGTCTCAAGATACATGATGTTCATTCAAACTGAAGTTACAGAGTTTGATTTTACAATCACAGTGGACAAAGTCGCATGTTCCAGATCTTTGTGTGTGCTTTTGCAGTATTTATCACTTCACTGTATTAGATTAGTATTACTAATTTTAGTCAATTTGAAATCAAAATTGCTTCATTTAAGAGCCATTATTTGGTGTCTCAAATATATCAGTATTAAAGTAAACGTGTTCTTTGTCTGAAGCCTTCAAGTTCATGTGTGTATGCATCTGGTGTGCAGAAGGTTGTCTTGTTTAATCTGAATATTTTGACTAAGGGACACTTAATTATGGGAGGGTGGAGATAAGTGGGAGTCTGTCTGGTTATGCTTTTTGAAAATGCATAAATGTGAGTAAAAATTGAAGGAGTAGCTCATATCAGGACCGTAGGCTGAGTTTTGTGCTCTGAGGTTACATGCCCACAATCCTTTGAGTCTGATACTCATCCCATTTTGAGAGAGCTGTGCTGCATAGGCTATAGGAAGGATGAATATAGGGGTGTAACATCGTAAAATAAAGGCTGCTGCATTGTGGTTAGCCTCCACAGTGAGGCTCAGCATCACTGCTACTCTCTGGGTTTCAAATATGTGGAGATTGGCAGTCGGTTTTTCCAAACATGTCATGTTTTTGAAGTGTGCGAGCATTCTTTTCCTTTGCCCTTTAGTTGAAGTGTTTGCTGCTGCCACATTTTCTTTGTTGCCAGCCCCACTCCCCTGGCCTGCATTTAATCTCCTATCTGTGATGAAACTCAGAAGTAGTTAGTGAGTCAAATGTCTTCCAAGGCTATGGGTTTTATATTTTGCCTAGTTCTGGTCACTTCTCCAGACGTATAAGACTCTTGGACCAGGATATTGGAAACTTTTCTGGGTGGGGTATGGGATGTTTACCATAGTTTCATATAGATTTGTAGGGGAGAAATTCCCCAACTACTGGAAAACCTGAAGGCAGACCTAGTGTCATCTTGCTTGCTTCTGTGGTTGGTCAGCTGTGAGACATGAATCAAAAGGAATTAATTCAAGTCTCTGAGGAACTACTCGTCTGTCTCTGCCTGCTCCTTAGACAAGGTGGCATTGCAGCCTAGAGGATATGAGTGGAATAGAAAAAAGTGGTAGAGGTCAAAAGGAATGGCTTTGTGCTGTGAAGGTAAAATAAAATTTTATGGATACCTCCATCAGAATCAGTGAACAACTTCGACCATAACCATTCTTTCTTTGAACATTTGAGAGATCTTTTAATTTGTTGAAGACAAAAAGGTACCTCAAAAGTTGGAGGTTGTTCCGTGCTGTAAAACATTCTATCAAGTGTGAGTCCAACTCATTTAGTAACCAGTTGGGTGAGTTTTTTAGATTGCAGTCAAGCAGTCTTCAGAGATGGTACCATGAATGCTGGCAACAAACTCATGTGCACCTCAGTAGAAAGCCATTAAAAGTACTTTTCATACTTTTGTTTAACCTTTAAGTTACCAGTAGTTTAAAATATCATACTCAATTTACCGTTTTGCTTAGAAAAAGCATATTAAATGGCTTGATTTTATCTTGACCCTTGTCCATTTGAATTTTTTAACTTGCATGCAGTTGCTGACCATATCTTAAGCTGCAGGGCTAAAGTTGTTGTACGTGTCTGATTCGTATTTGTACTAAGTGTTTATAAAAGGATGTGAAGAAGATGTGTATAGTCCTGGTTACACAAGTGATTTCTCTTAAGAAGTCACCATAAAAAAATAATGATGAAAGATGTTGGTTTAAAAAATGCAGTCTTGGTTTCTCACAGGCAGAACATAAGGCAGGAGCTTCTTGGTGTGCATCTTCCAGTACTGTGCTGTCATGTTCCTGTAACTGATGTGGACAAATTTGGTGCTAAGCTTTGTTAGGTGACACTTGCTTCAGTTTAAAACTTCAGGTTGAAATGGGAATAAATAGTAAATATTTCTTTAAGACATAAAGAAATACGAAAACTTACTAGTGACCTCAGAAATTTTTTTTTACATTTTCATATTCTGCTGTGTTAAGTAAATAAGCAGGAATTTCAAAGATACTTATGTTCCCCTATCTTAATGGAAATGACTGTTCTGATATATTGGTCTTCTAGTAGGCTAACTTTATATAGAACCATGTTATTATTTGTTGAGATCATTTAAGGATCATTGCCTAAATACTTCATAAAGGTGTCAGCAGTTAGTAACACTTAAATGACATCTGAACACACTATTTCAATGACAGTTTTCAATAAAAGAGGAAGTAATAATCTGAGAGATTTCTCCTCTTTAATGTAATGAAAGTTTATTGGGAGTTTATTAAAAAAAAAATCTTACTTTGCTACTATAGTACTTGGGTCTAAATTTAGGCTTCGTCATCACACGTTAGTGCCACTTCTGACTAATCACTGAAGTTAGTTCAACAATAAATCTGACATCACTTTATCTCAAGAGATTAATTGTTAGATCTTAAAGCATATTTAGATGGAAAATATTCAAGGGTTCTCTCTAGGTATTGGCTTGAGTTTTCTTAACCCATTAATTCTGAGTCAACACATAGAGGGTTTGGATGCAAGTTCCCATTTTAGTATTCTTCTCAATATTACTGATTTATAGTATTTGTCAGTCTTTGATATATATAGACTTTGCTTTGTTTTCCATCACTTCAGTGTTATGTCAGTCTTTTCATGTTTTATTGTATTTTTATCAGAGCTGATTTCATTAGTATTCTAGGGTTTTTTGTTTTCCTGGTCTTTATGTACAGGCAGCTTGTCAGGAATTCAGATTCTGGGAGCATCAGTGGAGTGCTCAGATACTGACTGTCTTCAATGTAATTACTTCAGGGTTTTTCTTATTTCTAGATGTTTGTGAATTCCTTCTTTTTTGTCATGATATTCGTTTTCAGTGTTTAATAACTACGGATATAGCTGTATGTGCTAATGCCCCTTTTTGCAAGTAAAAAGGTGTATTTGAAAGATGAAATGTCAGTAAGTTATTTTTAGGTTAAACAAGAGGTCTTGAAATGTATTAATGTTTTCTTTATGTTGATAATAGAAATAATAGAAAACAAAACAATCAGAAATGTGCTTCTATGGAATTAGTTGCAAGTAAAATAATTTTCCAGTTAGGATGTTTATTTTGTAAATTGAGAGCTAAGTGTTACTGTACACACAAAATCAAGAGTGGCAACATTCCTTGGCATGTCAGTGATATGCAAAATGGAGAAATTATTTCGAGAACAGGTTTTTAAAACTTAAAAGTATATTGTACTTTGAAAATAGTTTAATTGAAAAAAAGTTGCTCACTAATACAGAATTTGAAATAGCTTTTGTTTAAAAAATACTTCAGTGTTTTGAATATTGAGAATTGTTGCAATGTGGATTCTTTTTTTAACAATTGAGACAAAGTAACTTGGCAGGTAAATATATGCGGTGAAATTAGTACACTGGAAATGGGGTGGGAAACATGTCACTTTAAAGAGCCAAGGAATTAATTTTAAAAAATAAATAAACTAAACTTGCCATTTTTCTACAAATTCTAATCATCAGGTTTCTAACTGTATTGTGTCTTTAAAAACCTAAAAAGTACATCTTTCTGTATTTGGTGTCAACCCTGAGAGCAGTTTTTGAAACATCATGTATGTAAACACTGCACCAGAAGAGCTCTGGGGTGCTGGCTTTGATATACTGTTCTTGGTCAACTCATAACAGTCTTTAAATTTGTATAAAAGGAATTTGTGTTTTCTTTTTATATATCAAAGGTTCTTGTTACCTAGCTACCTTGCTACCTTGACATACTACACTTATATTGCAGTGCTGGTGGAACAACTGGTATCACATTTATGAAAATCTTGTGTGACCTGGCAAAGCTTCAATATTAGAAAACTTTTGAGGGATTAAGAGTTGTGATTTTAAGGTTACCTTAGTGAAGTATTTTACATTTTAGATTCACTGCCTGTGTTCAAAGAAGCTTATGTATCAAAGTAGCTCTTTCCTCCTGAAATGTCTGAAAGATTTTATTAAAAAATTTTTGTAAAGGTTGAAAGAAAAGATGATGGATAAAGAATAGGAGAAATGCACACAAATACAACTTGATGTGTCACATCATGTACCAGGACTGCCACCTACCAGCAAATGTATTGGCTTTAGCAGACTTCTTTTACTTTGGAGAGTACAAAGTAGTATGGGATCTGGAGGGAGAACTTTTTTGTCTTTTACTCCTGATGACCACATGGGTCTTGTTTGCAAGTGTACTTTGATTTAATGAACATTTGTGGGGAGTTACTCTCAAAGGTAGCTGGTTCCCTGCTGTATCTGAGCCATCTCTTTGGATAAAGGCTGTAGGCTGCAATTTTTTGTGAAATAGATGGATATGGTCCCCTTAATGTCTTTATTTGCATAGCATTTACTTACAAATCTTGGTCCAGAAGAAGATGGGGAAGATGCATTGAAACAAACCTTTCTTGAAAATAAAATAGCACTTGATGCAAAATACAAAGTCGACCATCTAAAATGCATAAAGTTTCTCAAAACTGCCAGTATCAGTCTCTGCTTTGTTCTTTAACTTTCTAGTATATCTAATTGTTCCTAGTAAATTAACACTGGTTGGGTGGGGGTATATTTTATTGTATAGTAACTTTTTCTCTAGTTTTTGTCTTTAATTTATGATAAAACTTCTGTAGGACCTTTCATGTTTAATATTAATTAAAATAACTTCAGGTTTGTTCGTTCCGTTCTGCAAAAAGGTATCTGAAGAATTTTTACAAATTTTATCTTGGAAATTAGCTTATTCATTATGTTTAATTTTAGGAAATGGTGCTCTTGCAGAACATTCTGAAAATGTGCATATTTCAGGAGTGTCAACGGGTAAGTCATTTTTTGTAATGTTTAAATTTCATGCATGACTTAAATAGTAAATATTGAAAGCCACCTGGTATCTTATGAAGAGATATTTGGCTATAAAAATTATTACTGCCTTTTGCAGCATGTAATAAGGAATGAAGCAACTGGAACATGGAAAAATTCTCATAAGATAAAACTGATACCTGCATGCTCATGAACAGATTATGCCTTTCTAAGTGGACTGCTTAATTATTTTTCCATACAAACATTGAACTAAGAGAAAAGTTAGTTTAAGTTGAATTGATATTTTCTTTCCACAGTAAAGTTTTTGTGAAATGAAATTTACTGAAATGTAATTTTGGACACTGCTACTATCAAATAATATAAATCCAAGAGTTATGTGTTTCACCTGATTAGATTTAACTGAAACTACTGTACACTTGACTGCACAGTTTCCTTAGTACAAGAAAGAAAAATTTAGAACTCATGAAACTGAGAAACTGATGAGATGCTGGGAGAATATGGGGTATAAAAGCAGCACTTACTGCTCAAAGGTTTCTGTGTTCTCTTCCAGTAAGTCGATTTTAGGCCTCTTCTGGGCAGCAGTGTTAGTGATGGTAGAACTGTGTGGCCATTGAGGCATTGGTGTATAGTCTTTGTTCTTCAGATGCTGTGCAGAGTCAGCAGCTGCTGGGCGTGTTTTACCATACAGATACTCAGAATATGTGCAAATGGGAAGATAAAGGCTCCTCAGCAGGTAGCAGAATACAAGCCTGATTCTTACCCTAGGAAATCTGCCACTAATCCGTAGAATTCAAACTGATTTTCACACACTCCTCTCTTAAAATAAGAGTCAAAATGCAAACTTGTCCTTTTTGAGAACAGCTTGTACATCTCACTAGTTATCCTTGCAGTATTGCTTTAAACATTACATTGCTACTTGTACTTGTATTGGTTAAGGTTTTGGATAAATTTATGGTCAGCGTATGGTCTCTTTTATATCTATTGCTTTATTTTCCCTTTTATTGTTCACCACTCAAAGACTGTCAGGAGTCTAATTATAGATCTTTCTTACCCATTCTTGTGCTGCATCATGAAGAATGCTGTTGCTTTTTAACAGTACTGGTGCACCAAGTATCATGTATTTATGGCACGCTGCAAATAATAAATATCAACATACTGCTTTGTGCTGTTGGAACAATTGTTGCTGGAATTGGAATGGATGAGAGACTAAGTCAGCCTAAAATCTCGCTGTGCAACTTTCAGGGTATGTTTTAGCAGCCCTCACTCCTTGGTTTACTGCAAGAGTTGTGTCACAGGTCTCAATACAGGCAGAAAAGCATCTGCTGGGCAAGAGGTGAATGGAATTTTTGACTCTGCTTCCAGTACTTTGGCCAGCATGCTTGAACAGGCAGTGCCAAGAAGAGCAGAACACAACGTACTTTGTATGCAAGATAACAGCAGCTGGTAGATAGAACTTTAACTACTGAGAAAAAAGATCCATTTAGAAATAAATAATAATAACAAATATATATATATATATGTATCTCTGATGTTCTTGTGTTTTAAAATAGCTTTCCAAATGGGGAAAAAGAAATACTGTACTCTTGAGTTCCTTTTTTAATACAAAGTGCAAGTTCTTCACTGAGAAATTTTGAGGTAATGGGGAAGGGATGCTCTCTTAAGGACAGCTTGAAGAAAGCAGATAGACTAACCCAGTAGCATTTTCCTTACTGCTCTTTGTATTTGCATCTTAAATGTTAAGTGCCTAGCCCAAGTATGACAGATAGGGACGAATTTGATTTTTGTAGTTCCTTTTAAATAAATTTGGGTCTCCTAAACATATTTTCAAACTTGCAGGTTATATGTTTCATCAAGCATACCTGGACAGCTTTATATTTAGCAGAACGGTTTTAAGCAGAGTTTCTGTAAAATAGAACCAAAGACATCTGGCCTTTAATCTTTCTAAATCCAACTTTCACTTGGTGTTGAAACCAAGCAAGCAATTTTCTTGGACAGTTGCTACAGAGACAGGATTTAAAATGAAATTTTGGTCTTGATGGTAGATTTCCTGTCATGCTGCTGCTGTAAGACTACGTGACTTACCTTACTAAATTATGTTTTAATAGCACAGACCTCTGTGGCCTTTGGTATTTATGCTTCTGCTGTATATTATATCTGCCAAGTTACAGGTACCTGTCTAATGTATGAGCATGCTTTTTCTACCAAGAACAATTAGTAGAATGTTGTCTCTTTGCATCTAAGCTATCACTACAGAACAAGTGTTTATGCCTTTAAAATCTGAAGGGTTCAGAAATATTTTCAGGTTTGTCTTTGATGTATGGTGAGCCATAATTGTCACAATTGGAAAACCAATTCCCCCATCTCCCCAACACCTCACTCTGCACTTTAAAGAACTGTAACATTGTTTTTTATAGATACTGAAAAAAAAAGATTTCTTTTTACTGAATATGTCTGTGTTGCAGAGCAAAGGGCATTTTAAATTAAAGCCTTTTGGCTTGACCTGGAGGCAAAGATTCCTATGCCTTCTTCCCCTATAGTTCTCCAAATAAGACTTTCAGCGGCTCCTGAGAGTTACAGTGCAATAATTATCCTCACTATTCACGGTTTAGACTTTATCACAACATTATTCTCTTTTTACTCTAAGCTGTTTTAAACACCTTCAGATCATTTATCCAGCTGCATTCATGTCCTTACCATGTCCAATATAATGCATACCTTATCATCCTGTGGTTCACATTGAAAGCTAATTCTTTTATCTTTTCAACTAATCTCCTGGCATTACTGTGAAGATAAATCCCTAATCTCCCTCTCCCTGCTTTTCTGAAGTGACTTTTTTTCCTTGACATGTTGTTCACTCTTACTACAGGTACTTTACTTCTCTAGATCTTGCTACAGAATTTTTGCATAGGTTTCTTAATTATTTTCTTGTTGTAACTTGATGGTTGAATTTGGTACAGTAAACTTTTCATTGGCTCTCTTCTGTTTACCAATCAACATCCTGTAGTTTATGATAATGTTCTGTAGTGTGGATGATAAACAAATTTCAGGAAGAAGGAAATAAGAAGAACTGTTGTGTCTGTTTTTAAAAAGTCTACAAGTAAATCCATATGCACCAGAAAATCACGTGCACAGCTCTTTTGACCATTATTTTACGCTGTAATATGTGAAACATCCTCAGTCCTAATTGCAGTATTGCAATTTACTGAACAGTTATATAAGAGTAACAAACAGAATTGCAAATAGATTGTTAGTAGAATAAAGGTTCTCAAAGGAAAAAGTTTGAAATAGGTAGGAGATGAATGAGCAGAATTGTGCCAAAGAATGCGAGGGCACTGAAGGGAGTGTAAGCAGAGACAACATTCACATAGAAATGGTTATGCAGGAGGAATTTGTTCCTCCCTCCAAATATTACAGCCACCAGCATGATATTTGAGAACATCTCGGGCATGCATCACTGGGTGTCTTTGCTTCTCTACAGTGCAACCTTCTCAGTTTCTTTTGTGCTTCTGCCTTGGTTGCAAACTCATTTTCTTTTATCCTGACTTGTCTAATTTTCATTCTGCTGTTCTCTTTTAATACTTCAAATAAATTATTTCAAACCTAGTCAGTTTTCCTGTAATTTTAAGTTGTCCTAAACATAACTGACCTGTATGACAAATGGTTACAGGGCTGCTAGCAATTGAGATTAAAAGTCTAAATTTTCCGCAACTTTAGGTAAGGATGTTTGCCTCTATTGATACATTTCTGCTTTATGTGCTGCCAGTTGGATTTTCTTTTTTATCCCATATCCTTCTTGATGTTTGCTTATATTCTGCATGTTTACAAATGCATGAATAAAATGTATGTTACAATATAATCTCAGAAAAGGAGAAACACCCTAGTTTTCTAGAAGGAACACCCTCATTAGGCAGAGGGTTAGGAGTTAATTTTATAGGCTTACTATTATCTTTATAAAGTATGTTTCCTTTAAAGCTGTTCTATTTCAAAGGGTTATCCTTGATTTTAAAAATCTCACTGAGAAGTTAATTCTCTCTCAGAGAGCACTTCTAAAGTGCAGCTTCTGCACAGTTGATCTTGACCTTCGTACCTTTTTAAGCAAACAGGAGATTTCTGTTGTCTCCTAAGTAAGAGATTTGTAGTGCATAAATATATATCCAGTATGCAAGTGCATTTAGCTTGTCTAGCCAACTTTAAGTTAAGAAAGCTGTAATTCACTTTTCAAGTCCATTCCCTTTTTTTTGAACCCCCACTTTGTAATAAGAATACTTTCTTCAGTTTTTTCTCTATTCTACAGAACGTGTACAGTTTTGTTCACCCCTTATTATTGTGCCAGTGCTCATTCTTGCTTCTTCATGCCCTCCATAGTCTGCTTCTCTCTCCCTGTATTGGATGCTGTTGCAAATGCTCATCTTTTGCTCTCAGCTCTGTAGTGTGAGCTTTACTGGAAACAGAGAAAAAGACATCTTAATAAAAGAATATAGAAATTACAGGAATAAGGTTGGTTCTGCAAAGGATAAAAAAATCCTGAGTTTGAGTAAAACTGTAAGCTTTCGTGTGCTCTGAATGTACTACGTTGATTATACAGGATTTTCATGTGGAATTTCTTCCATTCATACTTGTGTAACAAACACGTTACTGTTTGTACTGCTGTAGGGTTTGTCTATGTTCATGGTTTCGGAGGGGAACTCTGTAAAACTGAACGAACACATGTTGAATGGATTATTTTTTAGGTATTTTAGTGCAAAGATTCCTTTGTCACATAAACTTAATAGATTCTTTAGAGATTCTCAGTGACAAAATTTCCCAGTTTGGAAATACCTGATAGCAGGTGTATGTTGTAGTGTAAATTTCACCTACAGGCAACTTTTTTGAAGTTGGAGACTATTTCAGTAACCAACTAGTATGTGGAGTTGTTGCCAGCATTTGCTAGCTTGGTATGAAACGTCTTATGCATTCTTCTACTTTTTTGCCTGGTTTTGTTTTGTATGTTTTTTGGTTTTTGTTAAGACTGCTATTTTACTTTAACAACTTAATAACCAATTTTTCTTTTAAGTCCTTACATTTAATACCTGAACAAATGTTAAATATAAAAAGATGACTTACGCAGGAGCTGTTTCAAATTATCATGGTGTTAGAGCACCACCTATAGGGTTTGCTCAAAAATTAAGAAGAAAGTGAACGATTGCATATTCAAGTAAATAGTATCTTTCTGTATTTTGTGACCTTTTCATCCTGAAATATTAGGGCAGCTCCTGTGTTCTACAGTTAAGATAAATTAATACTTAACTGTGCAGCATGAATAAAGCTCTAAAGAGGAACACGTGAAAAACTATTTAAAGCATTATTCTCTTACTGATATACAGGAAAAAAGTAAATTTTCTGAGTTTTACTTTCGCTGCTATATTTAGGTTAATGTAGAAAATTCAGACATATGTCAGCATTTTTGTCTTTTAATCCTTCTAAAATATGTTTTAAAGGGTATTTGCCATATAGAAATATTTCAAAGTAATAATAATTTAGGAATATAACTTCTTGTAATTTCAAGTCCCTATAGTATTGTAAAATTATTTTAAAAGCTTGAATGTGCGTAAAAATAGAAAACAACCTCTCCAGAAACTACATTATTCGCACTGTTATAAATGCAGTTCAGTCTTCATCGTGTTTGTTTATTGCATCAGTTCTGATTGGTTATTTTAATCAAATAGGAATTCTAAAAGCTTTTGATGATCAGACAATAATGGAAATGCTTCCTTATTTGTAATAGTTCTTGTGTTTCAACTACTGTGTGCAACTTACTGAGCTGCCAGTGACCTTTGACAGCTTGTAGATTTTGTGCTATCAGTGGTAAAATTGAAAAATAAAAGCACAGAGGGCAATTATTTTTAATGTGTTTTCTGACCGCTGAGACTTCCTCATTTGAAGCTCTACAGTGAGAGTATTCTAGCCTTCCTATTTATGTGAAGGATATATGTTACATAACAGGTGTTGGATATGAAGCTAATAAGGGGGGGGGGAAAAACAGGAAAACAAAACCCACAAACTTAAGGTAAGTATGTTACTTCAAATAAAAACAGTAGAACTGAGAACACTCAAGCTGTGGAAGGAACAGCAGCTGAGTTAAGGCCAATGCAGAAAGCTGCACCTATAATAAAGTGAGAGAACAAATGACTGAGTTACTTAGTTGCATATAATTAGACCTATAAATACAAGCTTTCTAGTCCGTTATCAGAAATGTAGTTATGCAGGTCACTCTGCTGCGGTAAGTGCTCTTGCCTTTCAAGCATTTAGAATCATGTGTATGAAGATCATTTCCATGCCAAGAACTGGAAGGTGGGAGGTATTTAAATAATGGTCAAACACTGGATCTACCTATGACTGGAAATTTCAGCTACTTGATTATTTAGCTTTAATATGCTTTTCATTTTCTAATGCACTTGTCAGTATAAGGTGTAAATGCATGGTTAAAATTGAACTGAATCTTTGTGAAGTCTAAAAATATAATTTAAAAATAAAAAATCTTTCACTTTATTAAAGTTGTCAAAGTCCACATTGAATAATCTTTTTTAATCTGTAATAGTAATTGTCATAAGTGAAAACTGACCCACTGGCTGTGTTGGAAAACATCTTTTGGCTGACATGTTCATTACAAAGTCCTTTACCTTTTTGATTGGTGCGTCATCTGACTCACTCTGATATTTTCCCTGATTGGTGCGGTTTGGTTGGGTGGAGTTTTTTGCCCTATTAGCTTTTTTATAAAGAAGGAATTCATCAAATTGCTTTCAATATATATATGTTTTTTAGCTTGTGGAGATATTCCAGAACAAATTCGATCACCAAGTGGGACAATCACAAGTCCAGGGTGGCCTTCTGAGTATCCTGCCCGAGTTAACTGTAGCTGGTACATCCATGCGAACCCAGGGGAGATCATTACTATAAGGTAACACTGCTCCTGTATTATCCATGTGGCTTGAAGAAGTACTAACCTAACATTTTTAACTGCCAATTGTGCATGTAGCAGCTTTCTCTTCCTTCCTGCAACGGAAGGATTTCAGTTCTCTCTGTCTTTTGCCTTCCCTTTTATCTGATTTGTTCTCACACAGCCATGTAACATTTATTTTTAGCTGGAGGATTGGTGACTAGAAAAAATGTCAGTGTGCTGATTTATTTGAATCCTTTTAATATGTCTGAAACATAATAATTTTTCATTTAAAAGTGTGTAAATGCTGTAATGCTTTGTTGCTATGAAGTTGCTTGGTGTGCTTAAAAAAGTCAGGGAAAAAAAGTGAGTCAATAGATATGACTGCAGTTTAGGAAGGGTCAAGTTTTGATATAGAGAGCTCCTCACAGTTTCACATATCTTGTAACTTTTATAACGTAGTAAAAAACTTGTGGATTCAAGTTCTCATCAGTTCATTTCCCATTACTGGTTTCTTTTAGCATCAACATACAAGTTAGCACTGCTTAGACATGATTATGAAGCTGCATTACCTGCAGATTTTCTTCAGTTTCCAGTATAGACTTGGTGACTTAAACTGCTCTTCATTATGAAGTGTTTTCTTTGACATCAGTTACTCATTTAAAGTACTGCTTCTTAATTTAAAAAATATTTCTACTAAATACTTAACTGGCATAAATGCAATGTAACATAAGTAAAACTGTTCGGCCACTAGAAGTATTTCTAAACTTTTCATGCTGTTTATTTTTAATAAAACTCTTTTTTTCTTTCATGTTGTTTTCTTCCACTCATAAGCGTATCGCATTGCAGTTCTGATAGTGCTCTGTTGTCTGTACAGACCTGTTTTGCACGGACTGTCTCCCCCTACATGTCATTACCATGGCAGCTTGTCTTGATTGAGTGCCTCCACACCATGGCATTCCGTGACATAATGGTTGGGTAGCTGAATAGTGAGACTGGGAGACAAGTCTTACCTAAAAACAAATTTTGAACAATTTAGCTGTATTTATAATGTCAAATATATTATTGCCATAAATGTAGCATTAGCTAAAATTCTGGTGAAATTTGGGTTAAACAAAACCACTTAATAGTATACGAAAGTCATTAAATAAGACACATGGGGACAATTTCATTAACAGAATTTAATTGTAGATTAAGACAAGGTGTGTTTTTGTAGCAAAACTGCATTTCTTGGTGGATGCAATATTTTATTTGACAGAATAGATTCTTGTTCTCCTCATAATCTATAAGTATCAGCACAAGGTTAAATCCTATTTCTACATGGGTAGAGAAGCTATTCTTTTTATTTCAGAAGTATTTCTTTATTTCAAAAAGAACTTCAAGCTAATTTCCATGTGTAGTAATTCATCAGATTTTTTATGTAATATTCAGTTCAGTAGCAATTTTGATCTTTTTCAGCTTTCAAGATTTTGATGTGCAGGGATCTCGACGATGCAGCTCGGATTGGTTAACAATTGGAAGCTACAAGAATGTTGAAGGCTATAGAGCATGTGGCTCTTCCATTCCCTCTCCATACATCTCTTCACAGGATCATGTTTGGATAAGGTTTCATTCAGATGATAGCATCTCCAGAAAAGGCTTCAGATTAGCCTACTTTGCTGGTACGTTTCAAATCATACCTCGTATAATTTTATGGTTTCACTTTCTGTTTCCTGTTCCAAGAATTACATCCTTCTAACAGGATAAGTACTGACTATGAGTATTTCCTCTAGTCACTTCAAGATTTATTGAAATGAAAGAAAATACCGATTAGGTAGTGTATTTTGATCCCATGCACAACTGGAATATTCAAAGTGGGAATAACGGTAAGCAGATTGAATGATTTTTTGGAAGAAAAAAGTTAGCCATTAGTAGTAGGCACCAGGAAGTTCTTTTAACATAGTTTAAGATTTGAAATGTAGTTGGGTAAAGTTCTGAGTATCATAAATACAGTAAGAGATGAAAGAAATTACAGGATTTTTTTTTTAATGTTTCTCACAGAATGTGCATCATTTTTCCCATCTCCAGAAGGCATACTATCTTTAAAAGAAAAAAATCTAAAAAATCCCTACCACATTAATATTACAGATTAATTCAGCCAAGTGCAGACATGGTTCTGTACATGTATGGTAGGTGTAAAACTTGGTTTGATGGTCGTTCCACATTACAGTTGGTTCTCACCCAACAATCCGATTTCCTTGCGGTACACAACATGTTGTTCCATCTCTGCATTACCCACCACGTGCAGCCGAGCTGGCCCTGCCCAATCTGAGCCCCTGCATACAGTAGACAGAGACACAGTCCCAGTAGTACATGAGGCCTCCAGGCCCCAGTGGAATGCTCTCCCAAGTGAGTTCTGGTGTTCTGAACAGTTCGAGAAGAGAAGAAACTGAAGTTCCACGGGAAAAAAGCGTTTAACTCTCCGTCTCTCTCCGGAGAAAGAGAGCTGACAGCTGGCTGAAAAGCAGGAAAGGGTGCTGCCTCTGCTCTTGCTGCCACAGAAGCATGCAGAGGAGTCGAGTGACCTTGGGGCACATGCGCTTAGCCAGCGTCAAACCACAACAACCTGCAAAACTTTTTTTGTGCAATTACAGGATGTGATGTAAACAAATAACAAGTAGTAATAGTTTGAGACTGTTTTGTGAGCCATTCTTGCTCTGTTAGATCTTGCCAAGAGAGAGGAGGAAGCCAGTCATGGGTCAAGACTAGTTCCAAACATTTCCTGACTTGAAAGCAAGTATTGCAGTTTTATGTAATAGCATTATTATGGTGTTCTACATCATGATCATCCCAAATACTGGATTAGATTTTTCTTGGTTTTCACAACGGTTTCACGTTTCTTGCTCCAAGTGTATGCCTGTATGTTGCTGTTGAGACAGACAAGACATACACACTCTGCCCTGGGCACAAGTGAAAAAGCTCTCTTTATTACTATACAGCTTCTTTTATAAAATTTCTTAGCATTCGTGCTATATGTTCATTGGATCATTGGATATTAGCTTACTACTAGACAATATTATTGGTTACCTATAACTTGCACACATTCTTCCTAAAGATCAGCCAGTATCCTCCCTTTTGCAGCTGCTACATCCATTTTCTGTAATTTTGCTTCTTGCTTCTGTTGATGTTGCAATTCTCAAGGGTACAAACTGATTGAGTCAAGGTCGATGTCTGTGAAGCCTTCAGGCCAGCTGTCAGTTCTCACACTAATTCATCTATGCCTCTTTCCTACAGTCCTTCTCTACTTAGCTGAAGTAATCATGGCCTGAGCCATGATTTTACAAAAGCAATAAGGCCTTCATTATAAGGCTTTACCTGTATGCAACACCTGTATCCATTCACTGGCCTGCTCCAGATCTTTGTGCACACTGACTTTTGACCCCCATGAAACAATTCATACTCTTACACATATCCAATGCCACCCACCTTCAAAACTATTCCAGCAAGATTCAGTTAATCTAGCCCTGATCTCCTCTAGTCTAAGCTGTATTTGCTCCTGTTCTGTACTCTGCACTCTTATTACCTAGTAGCTTCCTTCACTATGTCAGTCTGTCAAAAACAAGTTTCCAAGCAGGCTTATCCCTCTCTGTCACCTGTTTTCAAGTCTACAAAAAAGGTACTTCCATGGTTCAACTCCTTGCACTTTTGGAGGTCTTGGGGAAGTAATGCAGCCTTGCATTTGATGCTGGTCCAGCTCTCTACCTGGTAGAGTATTCTACCTGGGTTTTGTGCACCATCTCACCAAAAAACTTGTCAGGGAGCTGGGAAGAAGCCACTGGCTAATCAGTCATCCTGTGCTGCTGTTTCTGCCAGTGGCTCTGGTGAACACTGTGTCAGGCATCAGCTTCTGCCCTTTTCAACTCCCTCTCCAGGCAGGCACAGAGGAAAGCCAGCATTCTTTCCTGAGGGATTTTGAGAAGGAAGGACACCTTGGGTAAGAGTGTGGAATGGGTAGGGAAGGGAAGCCATGGGTTTTGTAGAATTTTCTGAAAACCCTTTCCTCTCTTTTTCTCTGATCTTGAGAGAATTTAGTTATGTAACCCCTCTTGGAAGAAGCTGTGACGTTTTCAATAATAAGCAGTTTTTTATGTTAATTGATTTCTCCTATATAGTGTTGTGGATTAGAGTCTTCAGGACTTTAATCCTATGTTTATAAATGACTTTTTTAAAAGAAAGAAGTTTTATTTTGGGACGGTTTGTTTATTTTTTAACAAACGGACCTTATTGAAATTTTTGCTTGAGTTTGCTCCCTATGTTTGATAAAATACTTACGAAGTATTTCACAATTGAGGTGAAAGTGTAGTGTTTCAGTGATCAGAGTGATCTTTTAATGTTTTAAATCAACCTGTATATAGGAGAAGAGTTAACAAGTGCTTTAATAATCATCTGGTCATTTCTGCCTGTGACTGTCAAAAAAAGGCTCCTGAAATGATAAAACTTCTGCTATGCATTCAACTGTGCCATTTTGTTTGGTTTCTTCTCATCGGCACCATGCAGTAGTGCTCAGATTAACACCTCAATAGACTATTCAGTATTTTTAAGGCTATTCTCAAAGTTGCAAGTCATCGTAGAAAAAGGAGAAAAAGTTACTTGGATGCAAGTTAAGCCTATCTGCGCTGGACTGTTAGAAACACTACAGATTGCAAGTGCAAAAGTGACCATTAGGAAGCCCTATGTTTAAAATTTGGTGTTAAAGATAGGTCATGTGAATTGTTTGAATTGATTCTTGTGTAAAGAAAATAATAGGTAAATATTTATATTCAATTTAAAACAAGCAAACCAATAATAAGAAATAAAAAAGCATAACAGGTAGGAAGGGTACTGAACTAGAAAGAAAATTTTGTGCCACTTCTTCTTGGCTTTCTTCCCTCTGTCTTCTTCCTGCTACTTAATATTTATCAGCCATTTAAATTTTGGAAATTGAAATGGGAGAGTTTACTAATGGTGATGTAGAGTGAAAAATAAAGTTACTAAAAGCACAAGAGGTCAATGTCCACTGTAAGTGCATGAAAGAATTGTGTTAGTCCTTTGGCTACAACTGTATGTGGATGCTGCTAGTGATCTTGTGCTGTCCTGAAGTCTTCTGTGGTACAGCTCCCAAAGTTAGTCTTATTTAGTACAGCTCTTACCGTTTCAAGACTCATTTTTGATTCATAGGTAAATTTTCTTTATGTAAGGATTGCAGGATTGGTGATTAAAAATGCTATGCAGGATCAAGTATCTCAACTCTTCTGGGATGTTTAAAAGTTTGTAGAAGGAAGAGCTTGGGTTGAAATTGTATCCTGTTTTGTCACTGCAATAGTCCTGTCAATATTTATAACTCCATGTTAAAACTTTCTTCTCAACCTCTTCCAGGTTCTGCAATGCAGAAGGACTGAGCTAGATTATAATCAGTACTTGAACAGGTTCTGTGATGCATATGCTATATTGCCTCCACCTGTGGAGCATAGTCATTCAGTTTAGGTAGGACTAGTCCAGCAGTTCAATTTTACAGGTTTTGAATTCAAGCCCAAGTTCCAACTTTGCCATACTAATATTATCAACCATATGTATGTGTGTGAGTGTACTATTTTTATATAAATAATTTTATATCTAACAAAACAAGAAGATGGTATAATTTATACTGCATCTGTTCTTCAGACTTTTTTTAGTGAAAAGAATGTTTTCTGAAAATTAGTTAGTGGCAGCACATACATTTTGCTCTCCTTTCATTCTTCAGTCTCTGAAAGCAAATTTGTAGACAAACATTCTTCAGCAGTACTTATAACATTTATCAGTCTCGTTGATTTCATTTTTTCCTGCATTCACTTTTTAAAAGCCTTAGCATTTGTGAAATTTAAAAATTATGTGTTCTACTTTTCTAAGGAAAAATTATTATTTTGAGTATTTATTTTTAAAGCTTTCTAAGAGATACTAAAGTAGAAAAAAGGAGAACAGAGGTGTGATATGACTTGACCTATCACAGCAGATAGTTGCAGCAAGGAAAATTCAAGCTAGCTGTGAAAACTTTTATCATGTTGTATAATAAAGCACTGGAACTTTAAAAATACTTGATTGGGGAAGGTGCTGAAGAGCTTAATCAAACATCTGTTAGCCTTGTTTTGAGCAGATTTGATTAGATGGCCTCCATTCCAGTCTGAATTGTTCTCTTGTAAAAAAAAGATAGAACATGCTTCTCCTGGGAACATTAGGATTTCAGTGAGTTCATCATTTCTTGTTTCTTTATTAAAACCTTAGGTATAGTGTTCTTAGAATGAATATATATTTGTCTAGTTTATTTTCTGAATTACTGCTGTGTAGGACCATCTGCATTGCAGACTTGTTTTAAATTTTTTGACTATGACAGTTTGTTTTATAGCAAATTTTACAGTCTGTACTGTGGTTTGTAGAAATAACAGTGATTGAAAGTGATACAGCAGTGTTTGACTCAGCTGAACTGTTGCAGAGCTAAAATAGCTTGGATCCCAGGTATGCTTCTGTGTTCAACATGGCTGGAACTTTAAGAAGTAAATGCAAGCTTACTTTTTTGCATTTACTGCACTCTCATCTTAGTTGCTTCAGGAGAGGCAGGAGCAAACAGTGGGGGAAGAGGAGAGGACAAGGGTTTCTTTCTTTGGTTGGTGATAATATGTAATCTTCAGCTGTCAGCTTCTCTCTTGCCTTAGATCCTTTGGTACAAAGTAAGAACCTCCAAAAGCAGAAGAGAGTTTGACTGCTTTTATGGGAATAAATTTAAGGAGATAACCGGTACTGCACCACAAAATGTTTCTGTATTTTGAGTGATAGACGAAAGAGTATTTTTCTAACTTACTTTTAGCATGTTAGAAGTCAGATTTCTCTATAGCTATAAATGAGCATTGTTTTCTTGCTTGCGTTAAAGTTATTTGACTGAAATCAGCTGAGGATAAGGTTCATGCTGATGTGTTAATGGAACCTTGACTTGAAAAAGCTGTTTTATCTTAAAATTTGCTGAAAGTTGCCATGGTTTACAGACACTTCAGGCATTTGCTTTGCCCTTCTAAAGTACCTGGTGCAGCAAATAAATATGTAACACAAAACATTAAAGTGCTAAACTCTTAAGAAAATTTTTTTTTTTACTTCCAGGGAAATCTGATGAACCAAATTGTGATTGTGACCAGTTTCATTGTGCTAATGGGAAGTGTATTCCAGAAAGTTGGAAATGTAACAATATGGATGAATGTGGAGACAACTCAGATGAAGAAATGTGTGCCAAAGCTAATCCTCCGACCACTTCTTCCTTTCAGCCTTGTACTAACAATCAATTCCAGTGTCTTTCCCGCTTCACCAAGCTTTACACTTGCCTTCCAGAATCTTTAAAATGTGATGGTAACATTGATTGTCTTGACCTTGGAGATGAAATAGACTGTGATGTGCCAACATGTGGGCAGTGGTTAAAATACTTTTATGGTACTTTCAGTTCTCCCAACTATCCTGACTTCTATCCACCTGGCAGCAACTGCACCTGGCTGATAGACACTGGTGATCATCGCAAAGTAATCTTGCGATTCACTGATTTTAAACTTGATGGTACAGGTTATGGAGACTATGTCAAAATATATGATGGATTAGAGGAGAATCCACGGAGGCTGTTACGTGTACTGACAGCGTTTGACTCTCATGCTCCCCTCACAGTTGTTTCATCCTCAGGACAGATAAGAGTGCATTTTTGTGCTGACAAAGTGAATGCTGCAAGAGGGTTCAATGCAACCTATCAAGTTGATGGCTTCTGTTTGCCCTGGGAAATCCCATGTGGTGGAAATTGGGGCTGCTACACGGAGCAGCAACGCTGTGATGGCTACTGGCACTGTCCAAATGGAAGGGATGAAACCAACTGCACCATGTGCCAAAGAGATGAGTTTCCCTGCTCTCGAAATGGTGTTTGCTACCCTCGTTCAGATCGCTGCAACTACCAGAATCATTGCCCTAATGGATCGGATGAAAAGAACTGTTTCTTCTGTCAGCCAGGCAATTTTCACTGCAAAAATAACCGATGTGTGTTTGAGAGCTGGGTTTGTGATTCTCAAGATGACTGTGGCGATGGCAGTGATGAAGAGAATTGCCCAGTCATTGTGCCCACTAGAGTGATAACTGCAGCTGTCATTGGGAGTCTTATTTGCGGATTGCTGCTTGTCATTGCACTGGGATGTACTTGTAAATTGTACTCACTCAGGATGTTTGAGCGAAGGTGAGTTCAACTCAACTTTATTAAATGTATTGGTATCTTACGTTGTCTGTACTTGAAGCAGTTTTATTGCCATACTGATGTTGTTGCACATGATTTGTAAAGACATTGTTCCTTTTTCTTTGGTAGTGAAAAGAGGTTAGTTAATTATGGAGTTTATCACATTGTAAGGGACCCATAAGGAATATCAAGTCTGACTCCCTGCTACTTGCAGGACACTAAAATTAAACCTTGCTAAGACTTATGGCTGAGCATTGTCCAGATGCTCCTTGTACTCTGAAGCCTGGATGCCATCACCCAGTTCCCTGGGGAGCCTGTTCCAGTGGCTGACTACTCTCCCAGTGAAAAAAAGCAGATTGAAGTATTCTGATCACTTCACTGTTGAGGGTTAAGCTTTCAGGTGGTGTTATCAAAAAGGAAGTGTGGAGAAACTGCAGTTAATTAATTTGCAATTTATATTGCAGTTCTGTATATAACAGCATGTTTCTTCTCTTGCAGGCTAGTTCATACCAGGATTACATATCCTTCAATTTTTTACAATAATATAAGCTTACTTGTGGTGCTTTTTGTATTTAACCCATGGGTTTGGGCTGGTTTGTGCATTTGCTTTTAAGAAACTTATTGTTGGGTTGTTTTTCTCCTCTCATTTCAGCTGGACAGACCCATAGGAATGACTTTATATTCTTTGTCAGTTAAATTTCAATTAAATTAGCAAAATTTGGTCTTCTGAATATTTATTTTCAGATTATAATAGTCTGATGTAGTTTTATTATTTTATATATATACAGCAGTGTCCTATGTATTCTGAAATTTCTTTTCTCTTTGAAAGATCATTTGAAACCCATTTGTCAAGGGTTGAGGCTGAACTGTTAAGAAGAGAAGCTCCTCCATCCTATGGACAATTAATTGCCCAGGGTTTAATTCCACCAGTTGAAGATTTTCCTGTTTGTTCCCCAAATCAGGTAAGATTTCAAAATAGCAGGCAGACCACTTAAATTTTAAGGAGACTGAAATAAAGATGTTTTAATTTTCATCTACATTCTTTCGTTCTACAGCATTTCCTTTTCCTCCTTTCAAGTCAATAATGTTACAGGAATGACTAGCCCTTGGACAAAATCATGATACAGTAACACTAGTTTCCTATGCAGGATTTATTTTCATGATAATGCCAGTAATGCACACTATAGACCCCCTCTTGCCTGAAAAGTAATAGATTGGTAGATCTAATTGTATATTCTGTATTACTGTTGTGAAAGTAAAGACTGCAAGATAGCACTTTGTGATCTGGGAAAGAAGACCTAAACTTCTAATGCAAAGTGGTAGTTCACATGCACAGTGTGTAGGTATGTTCATGCCTGCTGGGCATAATAAGATGATGGAGAAGGCCAGGCTGTAATATCATGTAAAATTACATGAACAAGTAACAAAGTAAAAGCTAGTAAATGGCATTTAATAGTTTCTAGTCATCCAGATTCAGAGGTGGATGATCAGCACATTTCTTACTTGGTTGATTAATGAATTTCTGTCAGACAACTCTTTAAGTAATTAAAAATGTCTTTCAGTTAAAAAGCTCTTTTGAGAAATAGAAGAAACATCTTAGTCTAGGAATTCTGCTGTGCTCTATTAGAGTCTGCATTAATTATATTGCGTTGCAGTTAATACTGCAAAGTTTATTGTAAGAAAAAATTACATGACTATCACATGTTCTTTCGTGCACAAGCAGCTGGGATCTGTCACGAAAGATTTTTCAGAGGCAAAGAGGAAAATAAATTTCAATTTGTATGAGAGACTTTAAAAATGTGTCAGAAAAAAAAACATTGTAAAGATTCTTTTGATAGCTAAATTAGCATTGAACTTCATTAATTAATTTAATAAATGTCTGTACTGAACACTGTAGAGTCCCTGGTTCTTGTTTAGTGGGTTATTGTGGTTATAATAAAGATCAGTATGTTACTGTTTCAAACCAATTCTGTACTTTTACAAATTTGTCTTGCTGTCCTCTTTTCCGAAATTAAGCTTCACCAGTTAATGGTGGATCTATGTTCACAAGTCTCTTGAGGTAGGGTTAGCTCAAGAAAGTCTGTGGAGACAATGCAGTTACCATGCCCAGATGTGTTCTCTTGTGAAGGTGACTTGGAACAAACCAATGTTTCCTGCAGGTCGCTACCCTGTATGGGACACTTCAGGTTTGTCTGCATGAATACGTGTAGGAACAATTATGGTTTTCAGAAAAATCTAGCTTGCTCAGACCCATTTTTCATCCTGAAATCCTAAAAGGTGATGTAAAGATCTTGGTTTTTACTCGTAATGAAATCTCCTCATAAAGAGGACAGTTCTGAAAGACCCAGACATGTAGTGGCTGCAGTCAGAAACTGGTACTGGAACTTCTAAAAAGCTGTGCAATTACTGAAATTTTCTTTACTCTTTACTTTGATTTAAATTAAATTACCCACTGTTTCTTTGGATACATTTTAAATTCATTTCAGAATATATTGGAACTACATGGAAATCTTTTGTAATTAAACATAACAAAATGTAGTTGCTTCATAGTATTTCTGTGTAACCATGATTTCACACTCCATAAAATATCAATGCTTGTACAATAGTTTTGCACAGTGAGAGTGTTACTGAATTCCCATTATGAACACCAGTACTTCTAATAAGACTTGTGGCCTTGAAAACTGAAGTAACTATAGGGAGCAATTAACTAGCATAGAAATGAGGATTAGTAGTGAGCAGTCATCAACTTCAAAAATAACAAAAATGTCATTCTAGAGCATTGATGCTTCCATAATAAAAACTTTACTCCTACTTTACCAATGAAGTTGCATTGCTTAAAACCTTTGTTTTTCAGAGGAGACAACATCAATAAAAACTCAAGGGCAATGTAAATTGAATTCTATAAAATATAAAACTCTATTTTTAATATGGTGAAGTGTTGGCGGAAGGGAGTCAGTATTACGTCAAGATGTGTTAAAATTCATTTTGAGCAAAATAAACATCTTACGATGTCCTACGAGTGTAGGACTGAAGATAGTTATTCAAGCTTTCCTCGAAGTCTCAAGCTATAGGAATCTTGGATGCTCTGATTTCTGTGTTGTGCTTTCTGCATAACACTGATACATGCCTTCAGAGCTGGATTTTCAAGGATGAGTAGCAATCTCTTCAGTAGCTTTTGAAAGTAAGGCTGCTGTACACACGTACTGTCTGCTTGAGTTCAATCATCCTGTGAACTAATAAAAGGGAAGAGGTGGGTCATGCATGAAGTATTGTTCAGATATTCTGCTGTGTTGTCTGAAGGATGGTGGAAGGGAGGTGAAGGTGACAGCATGAGAACACTAAAGTTCAGTTATTATAAACAAAGGGAAATATGTGCATATATGTTAAGGATTTAATTGGGGAAAATGACTATTTTGAGGAATATTCTACATTTTTTGTCATAATCTTCATGAAAAGTTGTGAATATGGGCTTTATCCTCTAATTAAACACATTTGTGAATATTTATATATGATGGGTATCTGGAATATCTTCTACCCTATTTGAGATTTGAGCTACTTAGCCGAGACAGTGTTTTCTCTAAAGTTTGAGTTAGGGATCCCTAGTACAAAGAAGTTTGTGTTTGTGTTACCTTACAGTTGAAAAGTTATACAGGGTTTTAAACAGGAAAATTCAGGCATGCATTCTTCTGTAGCTAAATGGCTGGAAAATTTATTAAATTTGAGAAATGTATACTTTAGAACACAAAAGATAATTTTATTTGAACAGAAGCATTAAAGCATTTTGAAACTAAAGCATTTTGAAACTGGAATTAACTGATGATACCGGAAGGGGGAAAAAATCAAACTATAAGCCTCTACTGGAGTAGATATTTAATTTAGTCCCTTTGAGGCAGCCCTATGGTAGTGGATAAAGAAGGTGGCCACCTTTGTTAAATCTTTCTGGAAGACTTTGTTTTCAAATCCTAAACTTTCTGAGACATGTTTCTATGTGCTATACTCTAAAATCCACAGTGACTACCTTTTTGGTAAGACTCTTTGTAACAGACATAGCATGCTTACTGTACTGGCTCCGTGGTTGTACTTTCCTTCAATCAGTGCTCTGTATCCAGGCTATAGTGCCTTGCTTTTAACATTGTCTTTAGCGATCCTTGATTAGGGCGGAAATGTACCTTATATAGAATTCATTGCTCTTTTATTACCTTTCCATAGGTATTCCACGTAATTTGCCTGTTTATAATGTTTTTTCCTCTAGAGCATCTAGATTAGATCTAGTCATGCCCACTTCTTTTTAAAATAGCCTATTGCTACATATACCAGATCCTTATTATGAAAGATGCAAAATTTTTTTAATGTTAAGGCTCTACATTTAACTTTGGTAAATGCTGTTTTCCACGACAGTTATCATTCTTTCTTTGCTAGAACAGTACCAGCAGACTGCCAACACTTGATTGTTGCTTGTCTTCTCATTTAGGCTTCAGTTCTGGAAAACCTGAGGCTGGCAGTACGATCTCAGCTTGGATTTACCTCAATCAGACTTCCTATGGCTGGTAGATCAAGTAACATTTGGAATCGAATTTTTAATTTTGCAAGGTCACGTCATTCTGGATCATTGGCATTGGTCTCAGCGGATGGAGATGATGTTGCCAGTCAAAGTACTAGTAGAGAGGCTGAAAGAAATAATACTCACAGAAGTTTGTTTTCAGTTGAATCTGATGATACAGACACAGAAAATGAAAGAAGAGACACAGCAGGAGCAGTTGGTGGTGTTGCTGCCAGCTTGCCTCAAAAAGTCCCTCCTGCAACAGCAATAGAAGCGACAGTGGGAGCGTGTGGGAGTTCCTCTGCTCAGAGCAGCACTGGCAGTGGCACGGATGGCGGAAGAGAAGCGACAAGCGCAGAGCCCCCAAGCACAAGTCCCGCACGGCACCAGCTCACGAGCGCGCTAAGCCGCATGACTCAAGGCTTGCGCTGGGTACGCTTTACTTTAGGGAGATCGAGCTCAGTGAATCAGAACCAAAGTCCTTTGAGACAGCTTGATAATGGGGTAAGTGGAAGAGAAGAGGATGATGATGTTGAAATGTTAATTCCAGTCTCTGATGTAGCATCAGACTTTGACATGAATGACTGTTCAAGACCTCTACTTGATCTCAGCTCAGATCAAGGACCAGGGCTTAGACAGCCTTACAGTGCAACACATCACAGTGTGAGGTCATGCAGTCGAGATGGCCCCTGTGAGAGCTGTGGCATCGTACACACTGCCCAGATACCCGACACTTGCCTAGAGGCAACAGTGAAAAATGAAACTAGTGACGATGAGGCATTATTACTCTGCTAGGTACGGATTGTTTAGGAAAGATTGTGTACAAGTTGGAGCAATATCTGTCATTGTTTTGTACTTCACAGTTAAAATTAGTTTTTAGTTTTAAAAAATCCAAGACAACATTTATGTTAAAGCTATTTTAACCTGTGTGGTTGATTAAACTTTTCTCTTTTACTCGATGACGTTATGGATATATAAGAGTGAACATTTTAATGGCTCTGAATACACAATGTGTGTATCCAGTATAATCGGATTACTCTTTAAACTGAAGTTTTCCCCATTAGTTTCAAATTTAGTATCCTGGTACTATAGTTCAAACCTGAAACATGGCTGCTCAAGACTTACTGGCTGCCTGTTTAACCCCCATATTAACAGGTGAATTTGTACAGAATTATTTTCCTTTAGGAATTGACTCTGTTGTATTATTGCCAACATACTTGTAACTTAATATACTAAATACTGATAAGGATTGTTAATGTAAAATATGTACTTTTCTTTGAGTTTATTCAACACTTTGTCTAAATATTCTTGAATTTCATCATAATGTGAATTTACTTAAAGGGAGGAGAAACTTTCTCCAGGAGCATTCTTTTTCTTTCAGAAGTACAAAATGCAATGATATATGAAATTTAGGCATAATAGATAAACTGATGGCAAAAGGTTTTTTAGCACTGACTTTCCTAAACTGCAATCTAATATGGTACAGCCAAATAGTATGTAAAATCCCCAGTCATTAGTCCTTTTGATTTGGAATAAAAAAGGGCCGAAGATATTACAATATGTGTTAGTTCTTTAAATATCCGATACGTACAAATACACTACAGAATAAGTTCCAACTGGTAATAGATCTTTCCCTAATACTGTAGGGTATGAAGCTTGTTTGGACTCAAGGGATTTGCACTAAAATCATATTAAGGTCTCTAATGAGCTTAGTGCACAAGCACTATCACTTTAAGTACTATTATTGTCTAATATTGCAATGGCTATATATTTCCATGGCTCTTTTCTTGGGGTGTTGCGTTTTTGTTGCAATTGAATTTGCTTTACTAATTCCCTATTTATTCATTGTATTTAAAAACTGGTTTACTCGGTCGCAGACTGGTTGTTTGAAAAACCAAAAGGAAACCCTTTTAATGTATTTTTTTATGATATTACATGTTCGAGCAAAACAGATCAGTGAGAAAAAAGCTCATAACTTCCAATTTTGTGATAAGCAGGTTAATATGTGGCTACTAGTGTGACAACAAGAAACTACACCTTTTAAAATCAAAACTGTCAACTACTGTTTTATTTATTCTTTGCCAGTCTGTTTTTAGTAGGCTTAAAGATCCAGTATGAAATGTATTTGTGTGTGATTGTATGCTATTTATTAAATTTTAAATACTTTGTTGAATGTCATTTTAAAGCATGTTTAAAGTCTTGTGCATTTCTGTCGTGTTATGCTGTCGGGCAGAACTGACTAAAATTTTAATATGTATCAAAATTAAATTGAATTTTTGTTATGTTTTTGAGGTACTTTTAAAGATAAATCCAAGGTCTGTCTGGCTTTTTATTTTTTTTTAAATCCTCATCTCTGAAGTACAAATCACATGCAGAAGAAACAAACAATTGAATGGGTTCCAAAGTGTATGTATCTTCTCCCTCTTCTCTTCATTCACAGATAATTGGGATGAGAAAAATAAACGATTTTACCATCTAGTTAATTTTTTCATGAAAGCTAGCAGGTAAATTCTGAGTTCAGGATGCAATTATGTAGATTTGTGCTTTTCAGGAGCCTTATGTGCAATACAGTTGTAAAAGGTTTTATTCTAATGACCCATGTGGTTTCAAGTTTCAGAACAGATCACATCACACTGGTACCAGATCAGGTACAAGTTGGCCCATAATTACACATACTCAAGTAAAAGTCATCAATGGCCATTTTTATTCACATTGAATAATATCTAAATCTGTGGGTAATCTTTAGTCTGATTTCAGTAGCACTGCTTATAGAGCAGGCAGCTTTGCAATAGGAACATGGTAACACACCCTGAAGTATATGTGAACAGTATGTCCTGGTATAAAATACTGGGTTTTTAAACCTTCCTAAGTAATTGTCATCAGAAAGTGGTTGTGGAAATGCTTGTCCCTGAGGCAGATAAATTTTGAAGAAGGAGTCTTCACAGAATACCTTCGGTGTTTAACACACATAGTGATCTAAATTTGTTCCATTAGATGCCCCAAATAGCATGTACCTATGGACTCCATATTGCAGATGTAAAAAGAACACAATGTTTAATTTGTTTTAAAGGGCAAATGCTACACATTTAACTGAGAAGTTGGATCTGATTGATAATTTGGAAAATTGTAAATAAAATTCATATTTGTATGAGGTGAATTTGTTGCAGTGATTTTTTTATTTAGTGATATTAAAAGGAGTGATTGATTTTTGTTTTGAGTAATGCATGAGTGATTGGTAGCATTTGTTTAGTTTTGTTTTACTGAGGTTTCCGATAAGTCATTATTACCTTGTTTCTTTTTATTCTGGAGAGCTTGAATTAGTTTTTTGTTTAATTGATTCTTGATTTAGCTGTGCTACAATACTAGGGCAGTTTGAACAAAAGTCAGACTTATTTACTGTGGAATTATCTTGTTTTCTGTAATAAAGCGCTTTCATCTGCAAGCTTTGAAGAATGTAGGTTACTGTGAGGCAAGTTTTCTTCTCATGTAAAGTTATTACAACTTGGAGAGAGTTTGTCATTGTTCTTTTCCACATACCACACTTTTTTTGTCATTTGATTTGCACTGAAACATTAGGGGGGCTGACTGAGCTTTACATGGTGCAAGGGCTTGTTTTGTTTCCAAAGTAAAGGTCATTTTCAGTACAAGTTCAGCAAGTGTTCCTGATAACTCTTCTTTCAAAACAGGTTGCTGGAGAGGATGCTGGAATTAGTTACGGTATTATGTGTTTCACTTTCTATCCAAATACCAAAGCATGAACTTGTGTCAAAGCTGGGATTCAGTTTAGGGAAATGAAGTTCAAATTGGGACACTAATACTGTTTCAGTGACATTTCTATATTAAATACTCACTGCAGATCAAATCATCGCTATTCCTATTGGGATAAAATTTCGCTTCCTTTCTGAAAAGTGAGTGGTTTATTCTCCTGTGTATGTCTGCAGATATTCAACTGTGACAGTTGTCCTGAGGAAGTGCTGCACATTTCCCACAAATCTTGGTTTAAGTCAAAAGTTTTCGTCTTCTGTAGTTGGGGTGAAGCTTTTTGTGAAGTGTATTTTGTCAGTTTGTCGGGGTTTTGTCTCTTCTCTTTCTCCCTTGTGAGTTTCTGAAAATAAGCTGTTGCTAACTGAATTCCTCCGCGACATCAGCTACATCTCAGTTGCCTGAAATGTGGTGTGTTCTGAAAGTACAAGGGAGAAGTCTGTCTTGTCCCTTTGCCAAATCACCAAAAGTATGGAGAGGTAAGCAGATTGATAGTTAAAACTCTTTCCCTTCTATCCTGCACTGGGATTTCACTGTTGTAGTTAGATTTTCCCTCGTCCAAGGGAATTAAAGTCCGTAATTATTGGACTTGATAGAAGTTTTATAGCACAACATTCATGTCAATATGTCTGGTTGAGGTTTCTGTTCATATGCAGTACCCACTATGGTCTATCTGGTGAGTAGTAACTTGGGAGAAGAGAATGTATTATCTACTAAACTGAAGTATTATCTAAGAATTCGGATGGGCAAGACTTCCCACATCACTGATGGAGGAGATAAGAGATGTTGCTCTGAGAAGTGTCAGTGATTCCTAACCACATTTTGCGAAAGGGCATTTACAGTAAACACAATTTAGCTAATCTTTGTGAATATCTAGACACAAATCAGTGATGTTTCTCCATGTACACTAACTTTTGTGATATTCCTACATGTACACTGAAATCTAGCAGAAGAGTTAAGCTTTTAGCATTAATTTCTCCCTGTGACCCAACTTGCATCCTGTTATCAAAGAACCAAAGAAAATACTGAAATGGAAGTGAAGTTCTTCAGATTGAGGTTTTCTTCATATTACAGTTACCCAGTATGATGCTAGTGCGGGAAAGAAATGGGTGGAAAACACAGGAAGCCAAAAGAAAGACGAAAAGATGAGTCACTGAATTTTGAATTTGAATGATGGAAAGGTTGTAATAGACTAGAAATTGTAAAGGAATATAATCGTATTACATTGCACAAAGGATTTTTTTTTTTGAGACAAACAATTGCAGGAGACCTTCCCAAAAATAAGTCATAATGAGTAGGACATGACAAATCAGGAATGTATAAGAGAAAGAAAGGAGTTATGGTTCAGTGTGGACTTCCTAACAAATTATAAAGGTTTCTTATGCAAAGTGTAAAGGACAAAGAAACAAACTTGTTTTAAGGAATAAGAACATGATCCCTGAAATAAGCATACATTGTGCATATTGTCTAACAGAGGCAGGTATCTGAATTCAGAGCAGAAATCTCAGATTTCATCACAGCTTTGTTGACTTGTGGTGTTACAGAGGTTTAGCTGAATTGCGTTTGTACCTTTGCAATAAAATAATCCTGCATCTGAAGGTATGGCAACAGAAATGAAGAAATAGGTTTATCTCCTTTTCCAGGTGTAGAAAATTGAGGAAAAACAACTGGTAAAATTTACTGGTTTAAATCTGTCGTCTTTCCTGTAGTTAGTTAAGAACCACCTTGGACAGCCACAGTGGGAGGAAGAGGTTCTGATGCACCAGAGGAAAAAAGGGAGCAATATACAGGGTAGTGAGGAATGTCATAAACTGACATAATTCTGCAGTGGCATGGCAAGGAATAGAGATGTTCAGGTTTGCTTTCTCTCACCTACTCTTTTGGCCAGCAATTATAGTTCTGACTTTGTGTTCCTTCAATAGAGAGATGTTCTAGAGTTTTAGAGTCAGAGAAAATACAACTAATATTTTTCAGTGTTTTTCCAGATAATGCATTAGTAAAAATAACAGTTTCCAAAGATAGCTACTCTGTGCTTTTGTGGTTATGTTTCTTGGAGTTTGGAAAAATCTCACCTAAGAACTTAGTTTCTTTGGCTGAGATTGTCCACCGGGAAGTAACAAATGTGATGAGTCTTTTTTTCCTAGAGCTTGTGAGACTGAGAACTTTAATGCCCAAGTTGAACTGTCTCACACATATTTAGAAAGTTGACATTTTATTGAACCCTTATTGAGCCCTTATTCCTGGTCATTCCTTTTTCCTTATTGGTTGCACTGTCTGTGGTTCACCATTTGTGTTGATCGAGGAGGAAGAGGCACTTGGCCTTAAGAAAATGAGAGAAGAGTCACTAATTATTGTTGCTCTAAAAAGTAGAATGGTATTCAGTACATGAACACCTTTGGCTGCCTTCCTTTGTGTCACACATATGGGACCCAAGGCTGGGTGATAATGGACTGCATCACTGCTAATGGATTTGGGGAAAGACTGACACTAGGATCTTCGATGTAGCCCAATACTTAGGAGAGCATTTTTATATTAGTTCAGGTGACATGGAACTAGAGGATTGAACTCCTTTCTTAATGTTTTTTTAGCCTTGTTTTCTTATAGGGCTATGGGGCCATGGGGCATGCTTGCTAGTTTGGGTAAAGCTTTTACTACTGAAGAAGGCATTGGAGATTAGTTTTTGAAACCTCACCACTTGTATCTGAAAATCCACCCCGTGAAAGTAGTCAGCACCAGACTCTTCTGAAAACTTGTGAGGTTTTGACAAGGGCACCTGACTGGTCTCAGAGTTATGAAGGCTGTACAGATGCAATTATGTTTAGACCATCTGGTTTTATTGAATGAGTATTAAATTCTCACTGCAGAGGAGTGTGAAAGTAAATCTCAGGTGAACAGACATTATGGATTCTTTATAGGAATTGCAAAGAAACAAAAAGAGTGTACAGTCATTTTGACTTTCTGAATATGGGTAAAGATAACCATTCTTTCCTTTCTGCAAATGCTGAGTGCACCTCAAATTGACACATCCTTGTACCAGTTCTTCAAAACTGAGTGCTTTATTCTTCATTACTAAAAGTTATTGGTGTCCTTTTTGTTAATTTTCTCATGTAGCAAATGTGGTTCATAATCCAGTCTTTCTTCCTGGGAGGAAAGTTATCAAAAATAAATATTATTAATAGCACATCTTCATTAGCTGAGCTTTCTTCCCACAGCTCATTACCAATCTCTAGATTCCTTCACAAAATGTCTGTTTGTTCAAAAGCCTATTTGTCTGCCACTCCTGCATTTTGAGATACATTTCAGCTTCACCAACTTTATTTGGGGGTTAATGCCAGTCCTTGGAGTTAAGAAAAAGCTGAAGACTGAGTGGTAATAGAAGAGCTAGAGTATGGTAGGAAGAATGTGAAATGGAAGCAAAGGGAGGATAAGACTAAGGTGTGATAATTAAAGAAGTTAAGAATTAATAGTATTTTATTTGGGGAGGTAGCAGTTGTTAAAGGTTCCAGGATGAAGTGAGTGAGTATGTGTGTCTCAGAAGACTTTAAACTGCTTATGCCTGCATTATAATGACTTTTAACATCCTCAAGGTCTGCTGGATGTTCCAAACTTCAGTCCTCTGTTTCTTGCAAACTTATTCCTAAATTTGCTAAATTATTTTCATTTGGTAAATCATACATGTGGATTGTGTTTTCTTCAGGGTTGTTCAAAGGGACTCAGTTAATCATTAGGCTACCTAGAAAAATTACGATTGTACTTCTCTGATAGCTACACTAAACAACACACTCCATGTTTAGATTTCTTGATGATAATTTGCTTTGCTAGAACACAACAAAGGTATTAGCATATGATTCAACTTCGCATTTGTGGGTTTGGGAAGACTTTCTGCAATGGCTCTCAGATCACTGAGCTACTATGTAACATTTTAGGATCAGTAAATGTTTCCTAACATGGAATTTCTCTGCAGGGTTTTGGTTTATGCCCTGCAGTGGCATTTGGTCACTGCACAGCCAGTTGCTCAATTGATTTGGAAGGGTGATAGTGTGAAAACTCATGGGTATGAGATAATAACAGTTTAGGAGGTAAAGCAAAAGCTGCACTTGCAAGCAAAGCAAAACAAAGTAATTAATTCCTCACTTCCCAGGGGCAGGCAGATGTTCTGCTATCTCCAGGAAAGCAGGGCTCCACCATGCACTTAGGGTGACTTGGGAGGACAAATGCTATGTATGCCGAGTGTCCCTCCCCTTCCTTCTTTTTCCCCCTTCCTTCTTTTTATATGCCGAACATGACACCATATGGCCTGGAGTATCCCTGTGTTCAGTTGGGATCGGCTCTCCTGGCTGTGTCCCCTTCCAACTTCTTGTGCACCCCCAGCCTCCTTGCTGGCGGGGCAGGATGAGATGCAGAAAGGGCCTTGACGTAGTGCAAGTGCTGCTCAGCAATGACAACTTTCCTCTGTTACCAACACTTTTCAGCAGAGTCAAAACAGAGCAATACCATAGGTAGTATGACATAGTTTAACTCTTGCAGCCCAGACCACTACAACAGTGCAGAGTCAAACATTGATTACAGAGCAAAGATTTGTTTTAAACTGTGCAAAGGGAAGAATAAAAATGTAAAATGTTTTGTGAGTAAATACTATGAAGTCAGTTAGGAGCCAGCAGCCCTGTTGGAGAAGCAGTAGATAATCAGAGATAGTGCTAAGAATATGGGGCCAGTTGTCTCCTCACAGTATTTCAAGTATTATTTCTGTTCCACCAGTGGTATTTCAGGATATTTTTTCTAGCGGCAGCTGAGCTGTGAAATATTAAACATTTACCAAATATACATAAATGCAACTGATGTGAGATTATCTTTTTGGTCGAAATGGATTAAATAAAAGGCTTTCTTAGACAGAATCTTGTTATGTACCAATATATTTTTTAATGTGTTCAAAACCACGTGTGGGGTAAATTCAGTTTTCCTAGGCACACCATTGTAAGATGTTATGTTGCTGGTTTGTGGACAGCTCTGCAATTCTGAGCTGGGAATGAAGTTACAGATAGGAAGGTTTAGGCACTTAAGAGTAGAATCCACAAAGTCTAAATGATCCAGGAGGAAATCAGAGGAGGGGAAACAGCTCCTCTGTGCTTGTTTGGAAACAGACATAAATAGGATTTTGAGCTGTGCTACTCTTCATGCATTTATGTATCAAAATTGTATCAGCTCTTTCTTGTGCAACACATACAGAAAGAGAACTGGATAGCCAAGTTTGCACTGCAATCTGCTGTGATGTGGCTGATCTGCCTTCAGATCTCCCTCTGCCCAGTTTGGCAGAAGGATTTGAAGAGGAACAGTTTACCACTGCCACTAGCCCAAGAGCAGACTCAGAGGTGACTGTCTAGGTCTGTCATGTAGAAACTCCTTTTATAGAAAATACTAAATAATCATTGGCTAGAGAGAAATTACTAGAAAATGACTATTTTAGGTTGGCAGTTTAGGTACCAAAGTCATACTGAAATTTCAGGGTGAAATCTCTTTGCCAATAAATACTGAAAAATCTGTTGATGTTCTTCTACATCAAATCATTAAATATCCATTGGAGTGGGCATAGGAACTTGACTGCTACACCCCACGTGACTGCACATGGTCAAATGAACCTCTGACCTTGCCACCCCTCTCCTCACTTAGCAAAGGTCACTTCATTTATACAAAGCCAAACTGCTTTTCCAAATGAGTTTTGACCTGTTCTCTTGCTGTGTCATGTTATGAATCCCAGTGGATCTCCAAATCACTGCACAAAGGTGAGGTGTAAGACAAGATACCTTGGGATGAGCAGATAGAAAAGAGAGGCACATGTATGGTAATGCTCTCCTAACCATCATGGAGGAAGTGACAAAGGTGACATGCTGATGGGAAAGTGAGTTTTTTCCAGTCTTGTGTCCTTTGTCTAAATGGCTTTTTGGTACCCTGTGTGTGCTCCCTCTCACAGCCCTCAGAGAAAATGTTCTATCATCACCACTGAACTGGAAGAGATGAGGGGATGAAGATGCATGTGCTCAGCAGATTCAGGGACACACTTGAGTGATGTGTAAATCCAGGGTTATGGCAGGAGAGAAGTGGGAAAATTCCGTAGAAACCAGTGCCTGTGAGATGGTAAAGAGCAGGTCTTTCCTCTTCTGCTGCATTTTCCAGTTGTCTTTGTTTTACTTTCACACCTCTTTTTCCAGGTCTGTATTCTGAAACACACGAGCCACATCTTGCCAAGGTCACACCAGCCTTGTGTGAAAGCCGCCACAGAATCCTGACTCTCTTCTGGCCCTTGGGAAGGGCCCCCCTGGGGCAGGGAGATTTGAGGGGCCAGCACAGCCCGGGGCTGCAGCCAGGCTGGCAGTGGTTGTGTGGGCAGCAGTGTGGGGAGCACAGGGCAGGCACAGCAGGGCCGCGGGGCAGATGGAGCAGAGCATCCGGTACTGAAATGTGATTTTCACACGGATGTTGGCACACACACCAGCTTCCCCCTCAGGCCAGAGTGCTGTCCATGTAGTGCCATTGCAGGGGCACAGGGGAGCTGTGTTTGGATCCTGAGGGTGGTGTGTCCCTAATCCTTTGAGAAACAGCTTGGGAACAGTGTGAACCCCACCATCTCCACTGAGAAGGGTGCAACACTTGGACCACCACCAGAGCATTGCATTCTACATTTCCCTCTGCACAGGCTGGACCCACACGCTCCCCAGACATGGCTGCAGGAAGCTCAGGTTACCCTTGGGCTCTCTGGCTTCTTCTGTGGGAGCTCAGATCACCCTTGGTTTTCTCAAATGCGGCTGCAAAGAGCTTGGTTTGCTTTTGGGCATCACCAGGTGATAAAATGGCCCCATTTTCAAAGTGGCTCAGCAAGTTGCAAACCCCCAGGTGCACAGAGCAGGCTGGGACAAGTGCCATGAGAACACCCCAGAGCCCCTGAAAGCCTGGCTTGCTTTGTCCAGCCATAGTCCAGAGAAAAAGGGCCCAGTGCCAGCACTCTGCTCCCATCCGTGTCACTGGGCTGTGCAGGAGTGGGAGGTGGAGCTGCCGGGGGCAGAGGGTGCAGCTCCTCCAGTTTAAAGAGCATGGTGTGGTGTGTGTTTAGGGCCATTTGGAGATAACTGCTGCTTTGGGAGGAGGAGGCAGTGAAGTGCTCTCAGGAACAGAGATTTCTGAGCTGAGGCCTCACTCTCACCTGCTGGCATGCCACCCCAAATGCTGGCTCGGCAGAGACTTTTGATCAAAGGGGGAAAAGTTGTGAATGATGACCTCTCTGTGGTGGCTGACGTGTACGTGGAAGATGGAGTGGTGCAGCAGGTGGGACCAAATCTAAACCCGGAGCCCTCGACTGGACTTGTTGTGCTGGATGCGACCGACACTCTTGTGATCCCTGGGGGCATCGATACTCACACACACATGGAGTTCCCTTTCATGGGTAGCAGGTCAAAAGATGACTTCTATACTGGAACCAAGGTGGGTTCACATAGGCACATCTGTGTGTGCATCTGCGCTTTCTCAGAGGGGGATGTCTGATGCTCATTCGGTATTACTTCTAAAAGAGAGAACAGAGTGTGAATCGAGCACGGGCAATTGTTCCTGTCCCTTTGACTGTGACAGTGCCACAAAGCAGTTGGTGTACTCAGAGGTCCACCCTCAACCAGTATATTATTTGGGTTCCTTCAGAAGCTGTTGTGACTGCGGGGGTCAGGTGGGGCAGGCACTTACCCTGGCTGTCAGCATGCAGACTATAACCTGCATCAAGCTTCATACTTTTCTGAGCAAAGGTTAACTAAAGCAACAGTTTAATTCTCCAGTGCCATTTGAGCATTTCTGTGGTAATCTGATCTTTCTCCTCTGTTAGCAGGAGGGAATGCAAGGTTTTCTTCTGTCATTCTCTTTGGCACTTACTGTGTCTCCCAATGAAAGTCCACTTACATACACTTTCTAAAAGTACCTAATTTCTCCAAGTTTTACACTCGGAGTGGGGTTTTTTTTCAGCTTTTTAGCTGATCTCATTATATTCCCTGCATATGAATAGTGTATCAGTTACTCATATTAACAGTATTATGCATCATCTCCATACAGCTTCCATACCCAAAATTTTCAAGGTATTTTCCTAAGAGCTTTGTTGTGCAGACTGAAATCCTTTGTTCATAGAAAGGATCACATTGCCCTGTGACTTGGCTTGTCTTCTGACCAGCACCTTCACAGAGACTGTTACACCCAGTTCCTCTCACAGCAGAAATGGGTTTACTAAAAAGCAGAAAATAAGTTTTTAAGGTTTTCTGAGTAGCTCTGAGGTATGGATAGGACCGGGAAGCTGCAAAACACAGAGGCTGCATACACAAAAAAGGATGTCCAGACAGTCACTTCAGTGCCTACAAGAAGATTCTAGATCCAGCTTAGTGATCAGATGTCAAAAAATTAGACTGTGGATATTCTTAACCCAAGTCAAAGTGTGGAAAGTGTTCACTGAAGGTCATCATCTGACAAATATTTAGGCAAGAAATTCAGGGAGACAGAGTTGTATTTCAACTATTGCAAAATATGCTACAATGATTAGCTAAGGTTTACCCATTCATTTGAATAAGTAAAGGCACCTCTCTTTACAAAAGAGGGGGGAAAAAACATAGGGGACAAAAAGAGACTTTGAGTGGAGTTGTAGAACCCATGACTTTTTTTTTTTCTTGAATTCTATAATTTTCTTTAAATCCTATTTAACAGATAAGTCAATCAGCCTCACTGAAAAATACTTGGCAGGTCGAACAACTGTTCCTGGAGAAAATTTTTTGCTCAATTTATCAGAGATTTACAAATACTTTTGTCACTCTCCAAACTCCTCTTTTTGCAAAATATACTGACATATTTACAAATTTTCTTCTGATTTCTAAGTGAACAGAAGGAAGGAAGAGACTGATTGTTCTACAAAAAGGAAGAGTAATATAACATAAAGGGACCTGGACAGGCTGGATAGATGGGCTGAGTCCAACGTACAAAGTTTAGCAAGTCCAGGTGCTGGGTCCTGCACTTTGGCCACAACAACCCCCTGGAGCACCACAGGCTGGGGATGGAGTGGCTGGACAGTGCCCAGGTAGAATATGACCTGGGGGTAGTGGTCGACAACTGACTGAACATCAGCCAGGGTGCGCCCAGGTGGCCAAGAAGGCCAATGGCATCCTGGCCTGTATCAGCAATAATGTGGCCAGCAGGACCAGGGCAGTGATTGTCCCTCTGTACTGGGCACTGGTGAGGCCACACCTTGAGTGCTGTGTCCAGTCCTGGGCTCCCTCAATCCAGGCAGGATATTGAGATATTCAAACGCATCCAGAGGAGAGCAACAAGGCTGTTGAAGAGTCTGGAACACAAGCCCTATGAGGAACAGCTGAGACCTGGGGTTGTTTAGCCTGGAGGAGGCTCAGGGGAGACTTTATCACTCTCACAACTCCCTGAAAGGAGGCTGTAGCCAGGTGGGGGTCAGGCTCTTCTCCCAGGCAACCAGTGACAGGACAAGAGGACACAGTCTTAAACTGCAACAGGGGAAGTTTAGGCTGGACATTAGGAAAAAATTCTTCACAGAAAGAGTGATTGGGCATTGGAATGTACTGCCCAGGGAGTTTTTTTAAACTGTCCCTGGGGGTGTTTAAAAAAAGATCGGAGTGTCACTTAGTGCCATGGTTTAGTTGGTAAGGTGGTGTTAGGTCATAGGGTGGACTTGTCTTAAAGGCCTTTTCCAACCTAGTTAATTCTGTGATTCTGTGATCTTGTGAATTTGAACTGTACATATTTTGATCTGAATTGCTTGTACTTGTTTTGCAAAGGGACATTGTTCAGAGCAATAAAGAGGATTTCTTCTGCTAAGCTGAAAGACAGCAACCATTTCAACAAAGGAATTTCTGTAGTGGATCAATTTCTTTTAGTCAAGAATCTGGCATGTGAAAGACATTGTTTCCCTCCAGAGGAAAAAAAAAGTAGTAATTCAATTGTTTGTAAAGGAGAGTAAAAATTATTGGTTAAAAAGCAATTTTTGATCACCATAAATCTATAAAGTAAGGTTGTAGTTTATTTATCTACTTGACAACATATATGTAGAAGATGTAAATTCCTCATTCTATTTAAAACCCTTTATACAGTTTTACTAAATGACACCCTGTTACTAATAAAGATACACTTTTAAACACTTTTAAAATCTTTCAGTGTTAGACAAGGATTTGGGGAATTTCATACTGTATTTTCAAACTCGAAGTGGTTTGTTATTGTTGCGTATTTGCCCCTTAATATTTGCCTGTCACTCAGGCTTGTTTTGTCTACTACATAGACTCTGAGAAAGCACATCTCAAGTGGACTGTGCTCTTCTAATGCTCTTCTTTCTCAGTGATTCCACTCACTTGAGGAAACTCACTGATGCATGAATGCTACAGACACATCTCCAAATCTTTGATGAGTTTTTGTACATGTGCAAAAGCTTCTCCTTCAGCCTGAAAATTTTACTTGGATTCTCCCGAATAGCTTTTTGAGAACATTTTTCTCAAAGCAGATGAAATTAATCTCCACAATCATTTTGCGAGTCTGGACTTTACTCAGGGACACTCTTCAGTGGCTTTCAGCTTTTCAGTGTATTCAGATTAATTGTTGTAAGGGGAGTTAGAGAGGGTGGGAGGCAATTTGCATTCTTTTTGATTGCTAAATATTAACTTTCTTCTTTTCAGGCTGCTATAGCAGGAGGAACCACTATGATCATCGACTTTGCCATCCCCCAGAAAGGTTGTTCTCTTACTGAAGCTTTTGATACATGGAAAAGCTGGGCAGACCCTAAAGTCTGCTGTGATTATTCATTGCACGTGGCAGTTACATGGTGGAGCAACAAGGTAGACAAAAGAGCTGATTTTCCATTCCATAAACTGGTACCACCCCTGCTTTGAATTAGTCTTCACATGCTAAATATAGCCTGCTGGTTAGTGTTTTTGTGATTAAAAACATTTAAGCTATTTGAAATAACCCACACCCTTCTGACAGTACATGTATTTGAAAAAATAAAGCAAGTCTACAGTAGCCTGTATCTCTGGATAATACTGCACAAAGTTAAAGATAGTGCTTGTGCAAGACCAAGACCAGGTAGGTCAGAGGGAGAAAGACGTGTTTACAATAATTTTGTCTTTTGTTACTTGAATATTTGTTATTTTATTCTCCTTATGAGTTTTGGTGGTTTGGGTTTGTTTTTTTTTTAATAAGAGTTGACTTCGTTTGTAAAGGAAGACTTCTTTTCCTAGGTGACTGCAGTAACAGCCCCTTGAAGTAAAGCAGACTGGAGTCAATAGTACACTGTTTGTGAAATAATCTGAAAAACCTTTTTTGAATTTACATATGGGAAAATCATCTTTGCTGATTGAACGTTTGCTGATAGCCTGAAAGCTTTACTGAATAAATTTATTTTTCAGGTGCTTGATATCTATCTTAATATGACCCATGTTTTACAAAATGACTTTGTATTCTTGAAGAACTATGCATCAGTACACAGATATATCTAAGTAAATTCTTATTTTATATATGAGTACTTCTTCTAATTTTTAACTTCTAAAATTGCTGCACTAAAGCCTTCACTCTGCAAACAACACATCTTTGGTATTCTGTGTACTGAGTACTAAAGTAGGTTGACCACAACTTCTAACTTAAGGCAAAGACATGAAATAAATTCTCCAATGAAGTTTGAGTAATGAGCATTTGAAACAGCCTTAGCAGATAATAGTGGAATTGTACTGACAAACCAAATAAAACTAGGGACGTGTAAATCAATGTAATGTTCTGGTTTATATTAAGAATTTAACTGCTTTTAAATGCCAAGATTAAAAGAAATAGAAAGGTCAGGCGTTTTGTAGCTCTAAAAGGTCTGGTAGAAGAAGACTGATATTTCATGCCCATCTGATTAGCTCTCATCTCCTTAGGATTTAAAGGATTAATTAAAAGTATGCATTCTTCACAATGCCTTCTGTTACTTGCAGCAAATAGTGAAGAAGAGGGCAAATGACATGCCTCTGTATTTGTGCCAGAGCAGGGCCTTTTGTCAGGTATTTATTTGGTAACTCCCACTCAAGATGTGCTCCCATCCCTCCTCTGGATATGTTTTTGAGTTTTTTATAAATCTTACCCTTCTTGGGCAGATCAAGCCAGATTATTAGAGAGAACATGAAAAGTAATATTTTACATTTTGAAAGAAATTAATCCCATGGAAATTGTAATCACGTTACAGATACATGTCAGTTACTGTCACCATCATTTTACTGGGAAGGGAGAACCTAAGTTATGTAATATGTGTTTCTAGCTAACCAGTTGTGCAAGAAGCCTTCAGACTAAAATATGTGTCTGAGAACCAAAGTTATGTAATATATGTTTCTAGCTAACCAGTTGTGCAAGAAGCCTTCAGACTAAAATATGTGTCTTTCTTTGGGATGTAATGTTTTGCTGGGCTTCAGCAAAAGGTTCCAGCAGAAGCAGGGAATCCTATCAAGCAATGCATGCCAAAAAAAAAAAANAAAAAGACAAAAAAAAAAAAAAAAAAAAGGCAAAAAAAAAAAAGCAAAAAGAAAAAGCAGGCTTCCACTTACCCTTTTGAGCTGTTTTGTTTGACAACAAGATGTTTCAAAAGGCTGTGTGTGTTCACGGTCAGAAAAAAGCTCTCAAAGATGAAATCTTTTCTGGCACTGTGTTGTTTGCCAGAAGCTGCAGCCTATTTCAGCCCAATTTTGAAAATCAGTTTTGCACAAATGTCCGTGCTGCCTGACTTGGATACATTGACTGCAGTATTAGAATGGGTGTTTTCAACATCAGGAGGTTTATTTGAAATAAAATTCTGCCTCATTACCTATTCCCTTCCTGCAATTAGCTTGTGCTTCCAATATTTGCACTGCAGTGTTACTCTTTTATATACTTTGATAATCAATTTGATATTAGAAGAATAGTCTGTCAGTCTTTAAATATGTGACTTGGGCTATTTGTACCGAACATATGTTTGATGGGTGAGTAGAGGTTCACCCTTTATGTTTACAATTGCTTTATACCAGGATATTAACATGTAAAATGTAATTGCTGTATTTTTCAGGTGAAGAAAGAAATGGCAAGTCTTGTTCAAAACAAAGGTGTCAACTCCTTCAAGATGTTTATGGCCTATAAAGATATATACATGGTCAATGATGAGGAGCTATATGAAGCCTTTTCCTGCTGTAAGGAACTTGGGGCAGTTGCTCAAGTCCATGCGGAGAATGGGGAACTGATTGCACAGGTGCACATTTGACATTTTGTCCATCCAAGTCAGGAATACAGACAGTCCTAACCCTGGGTCTGGCCCAACATTGTCAGCTCCTGTACCAGGAGCCAGTCCAGAGGCATGGAGAAAGCTTCACTGATTGTGCACAGAAGTCTCAGCATCCCCCTGTGCACAATTAGCCTCACTCGCTGCTGCCACCCTAGTGCTGTGTGAAGGCACAGAGTTCTGAGGCACTGAGACTGTAACTACACTGGTTGTACTCGACACCAGTGATAACTCGAGTTTCTTCAACTATTCCAGTCAACAGTGCTTTGACTCTGCCCCAGCTCCAGGAAAGGAAATTAATTCATTTCTAAATAATATCAAATCAGCAAATCTTCAGTTCCTGAAACAGAGTAGGGGAAAAACCTTCTGCGTCTTAAAACCTTGGAGTTTTCAGAGGCTCTGGATTTGCATCTTTGTACTCAGTATGGATTTTTCCTTTTTTTTTTCTTTCCAGTGAGGGTTAGTAGCATCACTGGATGTCACTGGCCTGGAATATTTAAGCATATATATTGAGAGAGGGGTAGTAGGTTTTTCAAGAGCAGTGATTTAATCCTGCAAGCCAGTGGAGTGTGTTCTCTGAATTTACTTAGATGATCTGAGTTTATTGAGAGATACATTATTTTTGAAAAAAAAATCATAACTGCCTAGTTATTTTTTTCTTTGAACTGGCTGCAGCTGCTGGTTCAGAATTCATTTGACTGACAGCATGCTCGTGACACCATGGCTACACTTGAACTGAATCTTACATGCTTTTGTGTGGTCTTCAGGGTGCAAAGAAGATGCTGGCAATGGGAATAACTGGCCCTGAGGGTCATGAGCTGTGTCGTCCTGAAGAAGTGGAAGCTGAAGCTACACAAAGAGCTATTACCATAGCAAATGCTGTGAACTGCCCCCTTTATGTAGTCCATGTAATGAGTAAATCTTCAGCAAAGGTGATAAGTAATGCACGAAGAGAAGGTAAAAGTCCTAATTCTTTTATGGTTGGACAACAGCATTGGGGGAAAGGTCATGGAAAACCAAACACAACATCAGTGTCCTACTTGTCACAGGTGTCATAAGCCTCAGAACATGGATGAATTTCTTGGAGTGGGATGTCTAAATTGTGTGTGTGTGTGTGTGTGTGTTGTTGGGTCCAAAGCAAGCAGTGTGGAAGAACAGCAACCAGAATTGAGACTTTCCCTTCTCCCCAGAGCAAAATTTTTCTCTTTGTACCTCCAAAGTCAAAGTGATGGCCAGGACAGCATCATTGCATTAAAAACTATGTGACTGGTTCAAGACAATAAATGCACTACTACTCTCCTCCCTAGAGTTAGTCTGCAAGACTTTACCAGGTATCTTGATGAGAAATTCTACTACAGAGACCACACCATGTTTTTACAGACAGTGCCATGATGTGACCATGACTCCTATTCACCAGGCACTTAAAAGCCACAGTGCAGGTGACAGTGTCTGAAAGCTTTGGCTCCCACCAGTGTAGGATTGCTCAGGTGTGCACTGCAGTGTTCATAAATAATTCTGGTCAGCCAAGAGGGCCTGACCTTCCTGACCATTTCTTCGGCAGACTAGAAGCAGCATGAAGGCTGTAGGTATTCAGGATGTTTTACCCCCTCATCTCTAAGTTCATCCAGAACAGCACTGTGGAACAACAGTGCTGTGAGGAGACATTATCAAGGTGGAAGGAGCAGGACAGAAGCCCATGAACTGGAGGAACTAAAACTCATTATCCTCATTATCTGTCCTCACTATCTTTTCACATCTTTTTTACTATGTTTTTACATCTTTTGCATTTACATCTTGTTTTCACCTGACTTGGTATGAATTTCACACAGACCTCAGTTTCCCTATTTCTTGTCTTTAGATAATGCCTATGTAGGGGGCATAGATTATTAATATTAAAATGTAGAGTGTGAGATCTGGATAAATCAAAGCAGTGTGATGTCATTGTGCTAATATAGATGGATATGATTATGCACAATATGTATGACCATGACTTCTAGTAAGATTTAGCAGTAATTCAAGTTTATAAAAGAATTTACCAGAATATATTTTAATAGCACATCTTTTTATACTGTGCTATATTGGATTCCTCCACTAGATGCCAGTGCTGCCAGGAATGTGGATTATATCCATCAGTGCATGCTTGTTTGTACCTTCACAGGCATGGTGTGAACATTAACTACAAGAAGCTATAACAACAGTTGAAATACCCAGATTAAAGATGAAACACTGGCCGTGAACGTAAGACCTAAGACACTGTTTTATAATACATTGTTGAAGTAAAGGATTTTATGCTGACAGTAAATATTGTAAAACATTAGTTAGGTGTGTGTTGTAAGAATAGTCTGCAGTACCAGTTTGACTACTGAGGATAAATGTATTCTTTTCCAATATGTGCAAAGAAAAAATTGGGACAATTTATGTACATTGTGGTGCAAATCGTATTTTATATCTTCCTGGGCTGATTCAATCACTTTCATCAGTGCTTGCCTTTGTGCAGAGCAACATATATCTTCATAATTCATATCTCTGCACAGAAGTGTACTGTTTAAAAAACAGAAATCTAAGATTGATGAAGAAATTTCAAAAGATAACTAGAGTACCACAAAGGTAGTTACAAGAATTGAATTTTTTAATGAGACAGATCTGTGTAAATTTTGGTAATTGGAAATTTGTCATTGTTGGTTTCAGTAGACATTATTTTCCATTTTTCAGTTAAGAGTGATAATAGAAAGCAAGGAGTTCCAGACCAAAAAAAAAATTCTCAAAGTATTGTATGAATGACATAAATAAAACTCAAATATTTTGACAAAAGACATTCAACTTGGACAGGTTAAAAACCACTCTAACGTGAAAGTTGTGTAAACTCTTAAATATTGGGAGCCTCTCAAGCATTTGAAGTATCTAATATAGTTCATTCATCTTTTCAAAATAATTTTTCCATGTCTTGGTGCTAGCTTCCTGCTATTCAAAATGGTGAAATTTTTCATGTTCCTTTCCAAACACTTAGCAAGAAATACAAATTGTGTGTACATATTCATTCCTGCCCATGTCAGAGGAAGATTGATATTCCAATATCCAATTTCATCACTGACCTCAGAAGGGGAAAAACTGATCTTCAGTGAGTGAAATCTATTTTCTGGTTGAGAGTGTGATACCAGAATTGAAGCACTGCTTCTCAAATTCTATGGGATAGTGATTTTCCTAGTCAAAAATATAAGTCAGAGCCCAAGCCTTCTGTGTCCCTCATTTAGCTATACAAGGTGATAGCTAATACTGGAGGCTGAATGCCTGATAGATCTCACTCAAGAGAGCAGGCATAATTCTATTGTCTTTAGTGAGCTGTGGCTCAGACCTTAAAGATTAAAGTCAGTCATCACACTATAAAGGAATAGCAGTTCTTATTCTAGATTAAGCAAACTTTAAGAGAATCAGATAAGCAAAATTCTTTCCTTCTCTCTTCCACACCAGGGTTCACCATCTCTGCCGGCTCTGATCTCCAGTAACACCACTCAGGGAAGGAAACTTCCAGATTATTGCAGCTTGCTTTTCATGTACATCAGTAACAGCTGCTGAATATTCAGCAGGGAATCAAAAATTCCACATTGTGACCATGTTGGAGAGGGACAGGCTAACTCCTGTCCCCATCCTGTTCTTTTTGGGGAGTCCTACAAGCCTGTTTGCCAAAAGCAATGGTTCGCCAGTTCTCCACTGAGAGGGTCAAAGAGAGCACCCCTCTGTGAGAACAGTCCTTGCTTGTCTCAGCAGGCTGTTTCTTCATCCCTGTACAAAACATCACCTTGAATCTTGACAGAATAGGCACAGGAACTGTGTTCTTCTACAGAAGGGCAGTCTGATATATTTGTGTGCATGAAACTGTCATTCCTTTAAGAGGGCAGACAAAAGGGATTCTCTTCCTGCTATTGGGTAAAATCTTCCCTCCAGTGAGAATACAAGGCTGTAGAGCTCTGGTGTCAGGCAGTGCAGCTCCTTCTCCCTATTAGGATTACCTGATGGGAGCTTACTGGGGAAAATTAATGGGTGGCCTTGCCACCCATTCCTGCCACCAGAAATGCCTGTGGAGAGAGCAAGGCTAATAAAATGTGATTTAGGGGTAGATGATTTATACTGTTTCCCCCTAGAAAATGCTTTCAATCTAAGTGTGCTAAAGCAGGAAACCATAGAATTGTAGAACGGTTTGTGTTGGAAAAGACCTTTAAGATCATTCAGTGCGATGATTAAAGATTATGTCCCTTTCCTCATTTAATGTGCTGCTACAGCCGGGAAAATGGGACTTTCTAGTGGAGACCTGGAGAGCAAAATCTTACTGAAGAAGTCAATTTTTTAAAAAGCTTATCCTTTTTTTAAAAAGTGCATACAAAAATATGCACTTGTCCAGATTCTAAGAAGCTTAGACTTACAAAGCTGGTTCCTACCATCAGTAACAGGTTATGTCTCCTCTAAGTGAGAGGAAAGGCATGTCCATTGCTGAACATACTCTCAAGCTGATTCTGAGCACAAGAGTGCAACTAAAAATGTCAACTTTTTAGCTATCTCATGCAGGACAGCTCAGGTCCAGGCTGTATATAGCCTAATGGATGCAATGCTATCCCTGATTCAATAAACCCTGCCTAGCAGTTCTGCTCTGTTCAGAGCATAGCTTGTGAATATCTTTGCCCCTTATGACCTTAAGTGCTTCTAAACTTCTACTAGAATAAGCACATATGGACCAATTTTCAAGCCTGTAAATATTAGTTGATGTTTATCAGTGTTGTAACTCTTTTTGAGTTCTGGTAGCTGGTAAAAAAAATTGCAATTGAATACTCTTTAATAAAGTAATCTATTAAAAATAGCTCGTGCTAGCCAGTTTGGGCATCTGATAAAAAAATCACCAAATACACAGCTATTTACCAGCTGCTCAGAGGTATCAGGAAGACCAAACAACAGAACACTTTTTTTTTTACTGAATGTTGGAAAACATAACAATTTGAAAGACATGATTTATTACTGCATTACTTCACTTTCATGCCTATAGGCAGAAGCCAATCAAGCTAGAAGAAACTTAATGCAGAATTTCCTTGTTACCAGTCAAGCTAAAAGAGGCTCAGTGCAGAATTTCCTTTTTTTTATTGGGATTAAAGCAGAATCTTGATATCATTGTATCTTTCAGTCTGGCTAGTCATGGCCCAAATGAAATGCAAGAAATTGCACATTCAGCAGAACTGTCCAGAGGCAGTCTGTTGAAACTGCAGTGTTCAGACTCAAAATCACTTGAGGGAACAGCTTCTACTCCTCCCCACTCATGGAACAAAGGGAGCTGGTCAACTCAAACTCTGACTGCAGAAATACTGACATCATCTACGGTACATGAGTTAGAATCAGTTCAGCATATCCAACTGGGAGCTTGGAAACTTCTTCTTCATGCTGTGAAACTGAGATGAGAAAATTATTTTCTTGTTACCCTCTAAATTATTTATTAAGGTAAAATTTCACTCTTTTCCTGCAATTTTAACTTTAATAATTCGTAGCTATGTCCTAATTATTCATATTTCAGGTTTACTTTGGATGAAAGCTTCTTTAGCTTGTTTAGATGCAGTAGGAGTGACACAAACCACAGTTCTCTCTCCCTCCCCTCTCTGGTGACTTTGATAATGAAAATCTGTCAAAAGACTGATAGGTAAATGTGAGAGACTGGTTATATATATATCAGACCTTCTCTATATACATCTAGATTGGTGGCACCCTACCCTCAAATACAGTGTTTGGAGTTGCTCAGGGAAGGGCAAGAGCTCCTTCAGGAGTCCGGGAAGACCCTGAGGTGAATTAGGTTTCATCCAGCTCTCCTGTTTTCATCCATCTCTCTTCTTAGGTTTCATCATTCAGCTCTGAATTAAGAAAACACTCATCTGCTCAAATGTCCTCACCAGTGAGCGGTCATATCACTTCCATGCATGGCCTCATAGTCACTGCTGACTAAGTTCTGAAAACAAGATGCAAAATCCAGTCAATAACTGCCAAAGTCATGTTTTCAAGTCTAAAAAATGGTGGTCTCCCTCAAGTATTAATCTAAAACATATGTAGATAAGTGGGACTGATAGCTTAGAATGCTCCAAGCCAAAGCATCAGTATGAGACAAGCACATTCAGCATGTCAGAGCACGCTGAGGTGGTTGTAGGAAATTAGTAATGCTAATAGAGAGTCTTTAGGCTGTGGATGAAGTTGTGCTAGGTAGTACTTGGAATAAATGTACAATAGAGTAACACCAGAGCAGACCTTGACACCATGTAAAAATAAAATTGTATAAGGTCCTTTTGCAAATCTAGCACCAAATATTTCAGGAATGGCACTAGTGCAATGGGAAATGTATTTTGAAAATAATTGAGCTCCTCAGTAGCTACTTATGCCAGTGCAGGAGTTACAATCCAGCAGTTTAAAGAAGTAGCAGTCTAGTGTACAGAGAGAAATCTGTAAAGGTTTGCTTTGTTGTTTTCCAGCAGAAGCATGACTGTATGACTTACACACAGAAAGACAGAGGAAGGTCACAGTCTTGTATCACCAAGCAATTATAAGCTGTGGCCTTTCTGGGGCAATGCAGTGATAGTTCTAATAAAAATTGTGCCTGGAGTGAAATCTGGCAGCAAAGTACCCATTGCCTGTAGGGATCAGGGGAGGGAGAAGGCTCTTGCTGGGACCCAGCAGAGACTTCCTTTAACCAGCACCAAGCACCCTCTGTGTGAGTGTGAGAGGTCCCAGCTCATTCTGGTTCTTCAGTGACCACTGCAGTTGAAGGCATCACCACCTGCCAGCTGCAAAGTGCCTGGACCACTCACTCAGGGAGTGAAACATCTTGTTCTGATGAGTTTCAAACCCGTGTTTCCCAAGAGGAAAAAGTAGATAAAATATGTTAGCTCTGTTCAAAGGCTAACAGCTAGTCTGGGTTGGTGTCCTCTTCTGAGGAAAATAGGATACTGTGCAGAAAAGAATAAAAGATTAAAATTTGGGAGATAACTTTTAAAATTAAATTCTTTATAGTTTTTGATTTGGGAAATGTTTCTATACTTCTTAGTTTATGTCTCCTGCCATATTGTTCTTCCTGGTAGAATTATAGCCTGGGAATTAAAAGCAGCACCTTGCAAAGTCTGTATGCTGTATATATTAACTTATACTGTTATGTAGTCAGTAATTTCAGAGCACTGAAAAGGTGCTACCAAGTATATGAATCTTAAACATAATTAATGCAACTGAGGACTGCATTCCTTTTGAAATCTCAATCACATTTCTAGTAAACAATGTGTAAAACCCATTATAGTGTATCTGTCAACAATTTAATTAAAAAACTTGCCCAAGCAATGTTCTTAAGAGGAAATATATTGGGAAATCACTAGCAGAATATTCAGAACAAAGATGCTGCGTTAGAACTTAGTTTATTATGTCCTTCCATATGTTGGTGTTTAATTTGAAACACTCATTCAAATTTAAATTCATTGCCACCAAAAAGATCCTCAACAGAGAAAATACAAGTTATGCATTTTTATGTTGTTTGATGATGATACCTTTGCTTTACATTTCTCAGGAAAGGTGGTTTATGGGGAACCTATTGCTGCAAGCCTTGGCACCGATGGCACCAACTACTGGAATAAAGACTGGGCTCATGCTGCAGCATATGTGATGGGACCCCCACTGAGACCAGACCCATCTACTCCTGGTTTCCTCATGAACTTACTGGCCAAGTAAGCAGATGAACAAACAGTGACAGCTGATACCCAAATGCACAGCAGATTTTGTCAGGAGTACATAATAGCTGCTGATGCTCTGGAGATTTTCTAAGTACAGAAGGTTACATTATCGGAAAGGAGAAACAGCAACCACAGATGAAAAATATCTCTGTTTTCATATTTTATTTCTTTGAACTCTTATGGCCATCTGTCCACACTTGATTTTATTCAATGTCTTGCTTTGCTCATACCGCAGGAAAAATTGTAACATGACCAGGAAGACAGTAAGGCTGTAAGACAGTGGGAAATGTGTAAAATGTGAGGTCACAGCTAGATTTTTTGGTGTTTGTTGTCAGCTGCCTTTTTCACTGAAGCTGCATGAAAACTAAGCCTGATAACTTCTGAAGGTACATAGAAATTACCCACTTCATAACTTCTACTTCAGAAGGAAGTGGAAAAAGAAGCATCTTTCAGATACCTGCAGTCAACAAGCTATGTGGCTTGCTGGTATTTTATGACCATTAAATGTTAACTCCACAGAAGTGTTGAGGTGAGAAGTGGGGTGTCAGTGGTGAGATGCCACAACCTTCCGAAAGCGTCTCTTTACCAAGCTGCTCAGCAGGTGCCACATGCACACACAGTCACACACCCACACACACAATCACACACACCATCACACACCCACACACACAATCACACACACACCATCACACATGCACACACACGATCACCCATGNTCACACACCCACACAAAATCACACATGCACAGTCACACATGCACACACCATCACACATGCACACACACGATCACCCATGCACACACAGTCACACACACAATCACACGTGCCACACACACACCCACACACAATCACACACACAGAGTCACACACACACACAATCACACACACAGGCCATCTGCTTGTCTGCATCGGTGACAAAGAGCAGGGAAAGGCCTCCATGTGAGCTTCCACGGTGATGTTTATTGCAGTTAGGCTTGTGGAAGGGTTCAGAGATAAAGACAGGTGATGATGATAATGATGATGAATCCCCCCAGAGCAGGGTGTGCAGGGGTTTAAGTATATGGGGCAGGGAGTAACAGGGCTCAAACGGATGAGGGCCAGGGGTGGTACACAGCAGGGATCAGGGTACAAGGGCCAACAGGAACAAGACAGGGGTGGAACTAAGGGACAGGGACCAATGGTGGACCAAGTAAGAGAGAAGGTTCTAGGGATCAGGGAGGGATCAGGAAAGAGTGTCAGGGAGGAGGAATGGGTTGGCCACCAGGCTAGGGGGAGGAGCAGAACCAGGTACATATAAGGAAGACAAGGGGAGGAGAGAGAGTGTGTAGGACTGGCAGGCCAAGCAGGCAGGGGATTTTGCTGTAGCATGCACTGCCTAAAGGAAAAGCCTTTTCTTCCCCTTGGCTCACAAGGAGGTTTGCTCTGTGCTTTGGAGCTGTCCCACCAGCGTCCAGCCGGCTCGGGGACCCTGCTCTCCTCAGTCACCCCAGTCCATGGCTGGGTCACCATCACACAAAAGGGTTGAATTTGACCAAAGAGCCTGTAAAGGTATGCCTGAACACTGGCTAACTGTTGTGCAGATCTGTAGTAATTTCAGAGGTCATATGGAGTGACATGGTCTACAATTGCCCAAAGTGAGCATGAAACTGAGCTGCTTGCTCTGAGCAAAGGGGACAGTCCTCCATTTGTGGGACACCTTTGACATATCCAGAGCAAAAGTGTCAGTGTTGGTGCTTGTTTTCTTCTGAGGGGTTTCTGAAGAGGAAACTGCTTCATAGGAAAACTGTTACTGTGAAGCCAGTCTTGGAGGATAGAACTGAAGGTAGGCTGGCAGGGCACATCAGTGTTTGTCTTAACAGATGGATGACTTGATTTATCCAGCCTTACAACAGGTTTTCCTATGTGGTACTGTCTGGTACGTGCTCTAACTCTTAATGAACTTTGTTTCTCTGCAGTGGTGACCTATCTGTGACAGGGACTGACAACTGCACCTTTGACATATGCCAGAAAGCTCTAGGCAAAGATGACTTCACAAAAATCCCTAATGGAGTGAATGGTGTGGAAGACAGGATGTCAGTCATATGGGAAAAAGGCGTTGTAAGTATATCAAAATGTCCAAACACAGAGGTAATTATTTCTCCAATAAGACATAATCTCTCAGCAGTTATTAACTCTTCAGTTTTATCAAGTGTCTTTATAATAGGATAACTCATTTGATTGAAAACCCTAACAGTCCTTATTAGCTCTCACTTTATGGTCCTGGAAGATGGAAGAAGATTCTTGGTGCTTAAAATATTTCACTTTAGAATAATTTCTATTGTTTAGGAGTAAGGGATTGCTATTGTTTCAGTGGTACTGCAAGTACATTTCCTTGAAGCATTATTTTTCAATTCATGAAATGTAAGTAAAAGGAAAGAGGTGCTTACAGTTTCAACTCTATCAGCTGTGTATTTTTTCCTCTGATCTCCCTCAAACTTAGCCATAGGAGGAGTTTCCACACTGCTGTGCCTGTCAACTTCTAATTTATGTTTTAAGAAATGCCTCTCTAATGTGTGGCTCAGTCATGTGATAAGATGAAATGGGCACCTTCAAGTCCCACTGACTTCAGGTTCTCACTACCAACAAAAGAATGGTCAGTGCTTCTCAGATAAAGTCTGATGAGGGGGGAGGTATGGAAATCTCTTGAGGAATCTGCTGCATACTGGGTGTTATGGTTGCTCTGGCTAACGCAAAACTGTTACATTCTGGAAGCTCTAGCTTCTATTTAATATTAAGTTTTCTTGCAGTAGTGAAATCATGTTGATAATGCATTGTGAAGCATATTCATTTGTCACAGTACAATTACCTACCCCACACACTTGGTAAGAATGTGGTTCATGACATCTCTTGTTTAGCTGTATCTGGGATTCAGCCCCAGGTGGTATGTACCAAACACACCTAAAGCAAAGGTGCACAGCTCTAGTGAGATTTTGTATGGTGTAAACTGAAATCTAGCTTGTGGTTTGTATGAAACTGAGACATGAATGTGTTCATCAGTGCTGCTTCTGAAAAGTGCATCCTATTGGGCAAGACAATTTTTAAAAAGTTCTTCAGTTGATAATATCCTCCCTTTTTCACTTCTAAAATATTACACAGTTGTGTGAGTTTGTCTGAACAGCTTCCCTCCCTTCCCACAGGCCATTACTTAGAAGAGCAATGTTCACCATTTTCATTATGCTTCTCTTCTCAGATGACTGCTCACAGGCCACCATAAACAAATTTTTATGACATTCTGATTCCTAGACTGACCTATGCACAATATTACTGCCAGTGTAGCTGGCTTTCCGAACAAACAACAGTCATGGAAGCTGTACTAAATTTGTTACACAGCACTTGCCGAAGTGTCATGCCAGCAAATCTGGTTTTTATACTGTTGATTTCAACATTTACTGAGCACTACTATACACTGTGTTATTGCTAAAGAAATTTGCACATCAGTTTTCCTATATTACACATTGTGCCTTGCCTTGTCATTATCATCTTCTAGACTCTCCTTAATACTGTCTCACCATTTTCCAAAACCTAGATAGTTGAGAGATGTTATGTTTCCTAAGGAAATTGCCGAGCAGGACTACAGATTTAAAGCCAGCTAAAATATGTGATTTCAGTTGACTTGAGACTGGATCTACAGAGTGTTTGGTTTAAAGTTGTCTTTTTTTCCTCTTTGCTGTGGGATAAAGTAAGATAAAGTTACTGTATTTAGTGAAAGAACACTGTATTATGGGCATCTGAGAAAAATAGCTCTTTTTACTGCTAAACTTTTCAATATGACATTTTAAAAAAATTGATGTGATGTCACTCATCCCAGCTTTTTCAGCAACAAGAGCATTGCTTTCATTCCTTGTTTAAAAAAGTAAGAAGTTTGCTATTGTGTACTCTTTTGCAGCACAGTGGAAAAATGGATGAAAACAGATTTGTGGCTGTGACCAGCACAAATGCAGCAAAAATCTTTAACCTTTACCCAAAGAAGGGGAAAATTGCTGTGGGCTCTGATGCTGACATCGTAATTTGGGATCCTAAGGCTACAAGGTATGTGTGGGAAGTTATTTCCACCCCACCTGCATCCAGCCTTTCTGAAGGAAAAAAGCGTCAGAAAGCCTTTGTACACCTATCAGCCTTTGGGTCAGGTTATGGTGGTTTCAAATAGCACCTCGTGTGAATTAATTACAGGATTTTGTCTCCCACAATAGTGTATGTAAGGAAAGCTCTATAGATGGATTAAAAAACATTCTCTCTGATTGCTGACCAAGTGAAAAAATTAAAAAGTCCATACATTTTGCATCTAGGGCTTGGTATCCTGAGAGTAAAAATAACCCCTTTGGGATTTCAGAGCAACTCTTTTTAGTGCTGGAATATATTTGAATTCCTCCCACTGCAAAGGGCATGGAAAAGAGTCTGCTGCAGCATGACCCATTACAAACTTGTGTTTTGAACTTACAGCCACTTAAAACATGTTCAAAGGTGGATTGAACTTAATTCTGAAGCTCAATCTGTTCGTGCTTATGCCTTTATTTAAGGAGTTTTCTGATGGTGTGCACAGTAATTCTGCCAGACTAGATCTTGTCACACCAACAGGTGCACAAACAGCGTCCTGGTGTCTCACCCTTCATCACTTGATACCATGGAGCGTTTTTGCTAGAAAGGGCAGGAAGTGTCTTTCTAGGAGCCTCAACTCACACAATGTACTGTGCATTACAGCTGATTCCTGCTTTCAGGCATGTTCACACCATCAGTCAACTTCATAGTCAGGACTCTATAAATATTTCAGGAATTATGTCTTGAGTCTTGCTCTGGCTCTTGTGCCCATCCTGGTCTTGTTTAAACTGCCTGGAAATGGTCTGGCAGCTGTCTGTCACAGAGCCAGATGACCTGGGGAGTTGTCACTCAACTGAGATGCCATTGAGCTCTGTGAGTGCATCTCCACTGTTCCAGTGCTGGGCAGGGTAACTTAAATCTGCAGGAGATTTAACAACCAAGTCTTACCTCTGACCACCTGTGCTTACAGCAGCAGCAGCAGCAGGTCAGGAAGTGTTCTGGGGTGGTGGTTTTTTCTTCATGGGCTCAACTCTAGTGAGCAGTGTGACCATACAACTGTGCTTTCAGCCTTTGATTTTTGAACAGAAAAAAGCTGAAGACTCTGATCATGGTGTAGGAAAGTTCTGAAACATAACCGGACATGTCTGATTTTGGCAGCTAAATAGATAACATGCTCCCCCTCACCCCTGCCCAATCCTAGATTTAGCTTACACAAACAAAAGTCTTTTGACAAATCTTTTAGTGTTTTTAAATTTTTTTAATGTAATTCTCACTCATTTCAGTATATTAATATAAGTACCAAAAACATGTGAAAGTGTGAAGAAAAGTCTTCTGTGTTTTAAGCTACAATATTTGAGGATGTGGAGGTTGCTATTCAGAAGTCCCACAAAAAAACTGGCAGCACCAGCAAAAGAAGTTTCAGGAGTGTCAAAAACCCAAATAAATATAGAGGCCTACCCAGTGATGGGTCAGGGAGGTGTTCATGTGCATTATGCCTTCTGGCAGGTTGAGCAAGCATATTTTGAGATACCAGCACTGAGCTATTTCAGGACAATGGAGTTATGAACTGATTAAAAAAAACCCTGAAAGATTGTTTTCTGAACTCTCTTCTGCTCTGCCTGGGGACAAATGAATTTAGAAGGATAGCAGAGTTCTGACAGTGTTCTCAAGGTGCTTCGTCAGCTCCTGTAATTATTTATCTTTTTTACCTCTCAAACATTCCCTCTGCTTCCCTTCACTCTCTCCTGAGTGCTCTAATTGCCTTTTCACCCACTGCAGCTGTGAAGGTGCCGTTTTTATTTAAGTATTTTTTAAACATTTAAACTGTCTTTTCTTACTGAGCATGCTTATTTTAAGTTCAGCCAGTATTTTTCTTTCTGATCTGGTACTGTTCCCACTGTTTATCAGTTTGGCTTTGCTGGGAACAGTCTCTCTGCAAGTACAATTGTATGAACTATATGAGTAAGTGTAACTAAATCTCACTGGAACTTTTCTATTAATTTCACTACAAATCCTGAAGAGGGCATAAACAGCCTAGCAGAAAAAAAGGGATCTAGCTAATGGATTTCAGCCATTTAAGATGTTACACAAGGCCCAGCCTCGTGTGCTTTGTTGATTCTGGGGAGAGATTTTCAATTTCACAATAGGCTTGTTCCTCTTTCTTGCTACGTTCTTCCTCTTTTGTGCAAGACTTTTTTTCTTGTTTGCAACTCTAAGTCTTTTAAGAGGAAAATGCAATTTTCCAGTTCTGGTTTGAGGTTGTTTTGCTGTAGTCTTGAAATACTGACTGATAGCAGCCTAAAGAGTTAGACAATTGCTGAATATTGCTGTGAGGAATTGGTATTATCACAATCTGTCAGAGGCGTGGAAGATTCTAGAGTCATTTGGAAAAGTAGCACAGCTCTTCAATACAAAAACTTGTATCCCTACAAAAATCAGCTGCACTTGCCTGCCCACATCATTGCATAATAACAACATGTTGGGTGCTATCTGAGCATTCAGGATTTTCTCTTTCCAGGTTACAAAACCCTGGTGAATTCAATGTGACAGCTCTGCAAGCTGGAAGCAATTGCAATTTAAGGTTCTGCTTCCAGCACTCTGCTGCTCTAGCTGAGGCTTTCCTTTTAAGGGTCAGCTTCATTGACTGGCCTATTTCTGTAGCATTTTCTGGTAATTACTGCAGAAAATACTATATCAACAATTGTCACATTTGCTATTGTATTTAAAAGCATCTGAATACTGGTTTTGCAGATCTGCATGACAGCAAGCATTATTGGAAAGAAACATTAAAGGTACAAATTGGTTAGAAACTGCATTACAAAAGATGGGCTGTGAGTCCTGCCAAAGTAGGTATTTTTGTTAGCTTCCTCATACTTATTCCATTAATTAAAGACCACACAAATACGAAAGGGATCTGTTGGTTTATTGCAAGCCATGTGCTACCAAATATCATATTGCAGACCTCAACACCCTCAGCATCCCAAGTAGAGTCTGTGCAAACACGATTGTTCTGTGAAAGCTCCTTGGGAAAATACATGTAGGCAGCAAATGTGTACTCACTGTACCATTTTATTTTAATCTGTGCTTTGATCAAGACTGTTCACTGACTTCTTTCAGCTGCACACAAATAACATAAAAGCCCAAAGTCTGTGAAACAAAAGCAACCGTAAAGACTTTTCAGGAGGAGAGAGCAAAGTAAGGGAAAGGGAATTTCACCTGTCAGCAAGTCAGTGTCCTCTATAGCTGATGCCTTTAGCTATTTGAAAGCAAGCAAGAGTATAAAATCTCTAGGGTTTGTTTCAGAAAGACTCAGCAAGGAATCTAAATACTGCAGTACCCAGTTCAGGCAGTGAAAAGAGCTGAGCATCCCTTGTAAAGAAAGGGCAGAAGGTCCTAAAGAGCTCATAAAGAGACATCCAGCTCCCAGCAGATATTAGGGCTCAATTAATTCACTGTAGCCTGTTGGAGCCTTGCAAGTAAACTCTGGATCAGGTCCCAAAGGCAAGATCAAACACCCATGAGGAAAAAGAACCTGTCTCAATTAGAGTTTATTAAGTCCAGCCACTTCATTGTAACAACATGCAAATTGGGAAGCCTCAGTCCCCAGGGTTTTCCCCTCATTAAATATAGCTGAAAAGTGAGATACTTCTGATTGCAAAGGCAGAGATGGCTGTGCAGGTAGTACCACCCTCTTTGGGCTTTGCTGGCAGGCCAGCATGTGCCCCATGTGTGCTGGTGGAGCTGGGTTCAGGCTCTGAGCAGGGCAGTGGTGGCTGCAGCCCTGGTGCTCAGCTGCCAGATGGGGTATAGGAGAGGCCTGAGGTGAGGATGGGAGGGAGGAAAAGGACAGGTTACTCTGTAATCTCCCTGCCTGACATGACGCAGGAAGATGTGTTTTCAAGTTTGTTTCTAGTATTTTTGCATTTTAAGGGAAAAAGTGGCTGGATGTGAATCAGCAGAAAGTCAAGAGTTCTCCTGTCTGCCGCCATTTGTTCCCTCAATGCCTTTGCTTGCGTGTAGATGTTCATGGCTAAATCTTTTGCATTTGTTAGAATTAAAATCTGCAGCCTATGTCTGTCTCATTTGTAGTCAGGTCTTCACCCTCAGAGGCTTAAGTGGGGATGTTACAACGTTTAAGCACTCTGTCAAGTAACTGCCTGTAATTTTTAGTAACAAAAGAGAGGAAGAAACCAAGATGTTAGCAGAAGATTAGAATAAATAATGCTGCAACTATCTTACTCTTTTGATGAATGAGCATAATTTTGAATACTGAGTATATGGATGACTGCATCTAGTCACAATGAGACAAAATGAAACAATGTGGCGTACAAATATCTATGCATAGGACAAGTATGTTCTGGCATTTTCAACAACCCCATATTCTTTTGCACAAGTGAAAGCATATGCGTGCATGAATGTACACTAATTCACCAGAATCCTGCCAAATACCTCTTATCTCAAATTAAGAAAATGGGAAGAAAGGAACAATAGGCACAAATTAAAATATAGGAAATTCCATTTCAACATTAGAATTTTTTTTTTTCTGTGGTGGTGATCAAGGTTGTCCATAGAGCTTGTGGATCTCTCTCTTTGGAGGCACTTAAAACCCAATTTAACATGACCCTGAGACACCTACTTTGGCTGACCCTCTTCAGAACAGAGGGCTTGGAATAGATGATCTCCAGAGATGCTCTCCAACCTCAGTGACACTCTGGTTCTGTGAACTGTAACAAGATAAGCCTCTCTGAGAGTGCATGATGTATGTTTCCCTAGTAACTTGCTGTTTCCAAAATGCCACTTGGTCTCTTTAGAGAAATGAATCTCAGAAGTGTTACCAAAAAAATTTCTCTTTCTTTATTTTCTCCTTACATAATTTTGACTTTTTTTCCTTGTAAACACTTCAAGATCTTCTCTAGCCATTGAATAGACTAATTTGTGTTTTCTTCTTTTTGTATGCTTTTCTGCAAGCTAATTTCTTGTTACTGCTTCTCTCCTACCCACTTTTTCACTTCCATCGTGTAACTGCTTGGAGCAGTTGGTAGGACCAGACTGGATAGTATTGTTGACAAATGAGGTACTTACCATAATAAAAAAATATTTTGTTGTCATTCTCTACCCCCCTTAAAATAACGAATTTTAGGCAATTTGATTGAGTGAAATAAAGATCTCATTCTTTCAGATAAGTCACTTTGATCTGATGCTCCCAGATATTAACTTCCTGCCTCTTCTTGCATCTGTTTTTATCTACAAATCTTCTCAATTCTTCTGGCTACTCAAAAGTAGTGTTTATTGAAGATATTTTTTAAGAGGCTAGGAACACAACTTTATGAATAGTTGCTTGTATATATTTGCATATGCAGTTATTGCAATTCGTTAATATAAAGTAGGCCATGGGGTTTTTAATCCACATTATAGGCTTATAGCTAGTATTTTTACACATGGATTTTAAGAGCTTCTTATTTTTCCTCTCTTTTCTTTTTCCTGTTCTTTGGTCTTCTTTTTAATAAAACTCTTCATTATCATTATAAATGAGTGGTGACTCAGAAAGCACAGAACAGTGAAAAATATTTTTTTCTAGATTTTAGAAAAGCAGGTTAACCATACTTAGAGTTCAAAAGCATCTGAAAGTGATGAGAAGAGGCAACTCACAAAGGCTGATACTGTCCTCAGAGAAGTGGCATTTCTCACCTACCCCCATCTCTGAAAAGCTCAGATACTGCACTGTTAAACATGAGCGAAGTTGCTTACAGCTCAGATACTCACTCCTATCTAAGTTGGTTTTCTTTGGCAGCTGTCAACAAAGCAGTTGTTCTCAATGACAGACGTCATTACTATTTTTTAAATTAAGTAATTAATTGATTATATAATAGGTGTCCTCCCTTTCCTGAGATGTTGAGCAGCTATTCTTGCCTAAGGGCTGTCGTCTACAGCATTCCTTCATATTCCTTGTCCTGGTTTGAGACGAATTCGGAGGAAAATGTCCGAAATAAACTTATCCTCTAATAGAACACAAATTTCAGCAGCCCCTCGCCCACCATGTTCGGAAAGAATTTTTTCTCAGGGGAAAGTGAAAAACTCTTTATTTAACAAGCAGGGTGCACGCAGGCACCAAAGAGAATGAATAATGTTGAATAAGAAAACCTCTCACTGTGGGGAAGACCTGGGAAGATTCAGAGTCCTTTCTGTGGGTGTCACTCTCTCTCTGAGCTGGGGTGCGGCCTGGGCCGCTCCGGGCCGTGCTGTGGGGCCTCACGGAGATCGTGCTCCGGACCGCAGCAAACAGTTCCAGGAGAAGAAGAAAAATCCAAAATCCCAGGAAAACTCCTTGCTTCAGCTAACGAATGAGAAGCTAGCTTAAAAGGAGAAGAATGCACCTCTCTGCCCTGCTGCAGAGGTGAGAGCTGGGTAGAGGAGCGAGCGAGCTATCCGTGTTTTTGAACATAGGCCGCCAAAAGAATTCCACCAGCTCCCCCTCCATCTCCCAGGCCTAGCTTTAAAGGCACAGAACTCACGTCTGGCACAGGGCAGATGACAGGGAATACAGTATCATTCAGTAACCCCGGGACATTCCTGTATCTGAAATTTTTCGAGAATTCTGGGTGAGGTATGTATCCATTTCCATTGAATGTAATTACATTATTCATGTGCTTGCTTAGGTGACCTTGAAAATTAAAGGGACAATCCTCAGGCTGGTCAAAGTTTTGGTGCTAGAGCTGATGTAGCTTCATGTCCTATGCATTACGAAAGGTAGAAGATCACTGTAATGTCTAATGGTTTCCCTTCATCCATGTCCCCCTCCTGCTCACCTGTAACTATTTATTGTTTCAATCTCTGACTGAGGCATAGACATGTTTGTTGAGATGAAAACTGATACCTCTAACTCTTCGACAAAGCTTTAGGTTACAACTTGAGCTGATTACCTGTATAGTCTTGACTTTCACCCTACGTGTTTCTGCATTATCTCATCTGCTGTTCTTTTCTAAGTTTCAAGCTGCAGTTTGTAGTTTATTTAGTCAAAACATTCTAGGAGTGTCTGTAAAGTCCTTTCTCACATATAGCATAACTGTTTCTCATGCGGTTCTATTAGTCACTGAATCTTCACACAGTTAGAGGAAATCAGTCAGTTGTTCTTAGATTAAATTAAACTAGTTGGACAGAAGTATGGTGTTGAAAAATGACAATTTCAGAAGCATGTCGTCCCCTTTGGTACTAGAGGAATGGCAACGTTTATATTAATAGCCTTAAGTTTCTTTGCAAGCCAGGTGTACCAAAAGCAGCTGAAGTGAGCTGCATGGAAACACTGATGTCAACAGGAGCAATGTAGGAGCAGATCTCTGTACAGTATCCTCTTTGTAGAGGAGAATGTTCTTTTATCTGTTGAAGTAATTGTTCTAATCTCAGTCGTCATTTAAGAAAGGTTGTTTGAAACAAGAGGCACTGTAATTTATAACCAGAATTCGACAATTTTACAAATTTTATATGAAAAATGCAGTACAATTTTTTGAAACCTGGATTCAGAATCTGTTCTCATGATGAGTAATCCCTTATGTCACGCATCACTTACGATGCTGGAGACAGTTGTTAAGTTGTACTCTTCTTATGGTGGCAGTCTTGATTTCTTGGATTATTTTGTTTTTGCCATTAGCTGAGGGCAAACATCAGAATATTGCTAAGCTGCCTGCTACTGAAATTGGTGGTACAGCTGTAAACAGTCTGTTGCATAAAGTTGCTGAATTGTGAGCTTCAGACCCAAGGAGACCTTCTATTTCTGTTTTATTTGGTTGCTTGCTTGCTACCTGAAAATTTCACTGACATTGATAATGTCAGAGGGTTAAATCACAGGCAAATTTTGGTGATTTCCATCAGGGAAAATGCACTTCACCTTCAGAAAGGGCAGCATGATCTACAGCTCGTTTCAACAGAAGAGTTATAAATGAGTTCTGTAGGGCTTTGTTGTTGAGACAAGCTCTGAAAATGTGTTTTGTCATATTGCAAGGTTTAGCTGTACAAATGGATATTACTTTTAAATGTGCCAACTTCCATTCATTTTGTATCTTTAAGTGAAGGACGTACTTACCTCTGAGGCATGGTTACCTCTACTGATCCTACTCTAGCACATTTAAACAGCTCACGTGTTGATGAGGGATCTTGCTTATTTTTCTGTTTCCTCAAATTACCTTCTCCATTTTTTTCTTTACATGTCCCAGTACTATTGTGCAAATAGATAGGATATATACTCAGAAAATGCTAAAGATAATTACATTACAGTTGTTCCTACTGTTCTAGCAATTGGACCCATAAGGGTAATGCAATAAGGTTGAGGAATATGTTCACAAACTCCTTATAGGGCTATTTTAACACCAGGGATAAATTTATTTGAGTTTTCAATAGGACCAGTGAAAATAAGAGAGGTTTGGCTTTTCCCAACCTGAATCTGCAAGGTGATGCTGATATTGGTGAGCAGGCAAGCATAAGTTTTCTGTCCAAGGTGTGCTGTATAAGGCAAAGTTTTTATTCCTATGGGCAGATTGGTTGTAGGCAGTATTTACATATATACAGCCTTTGAAATGTCAATTATCACCAAGGTTTAAATGTAGCCCTTAGCAGAACCAATTTCTCTTAGTTCAACAGAATGATATGAAAGGAAAACTAAGTATCTTTCCATGAATTCTTTTTTCTTCTGTATAAGTAATCATTTCAAATATTTAATATGATTAATTTTGAAAATGGCTATATTTCAAGTAAGATACAGATTTTTTGTGGTTTTCTCATTTTGATAAGGACATTGAATAAAGTTTTAGAAAATTCTTCTCCAAATTGATTAGTATTTTAATCTATTAATATTTCATATTGCTTTTGACTTTGATAATTCCTTTGCAAAAAGATGTCTCTGGAATAATATGAATGCAAGTATATGCATTATAATATATGCATGATAGATTTTTGATTGCATACTGGAAAAAGCCCAACTGGTAGCCAAAAGCATGAAGCTTCCTTCTTTTCAGAAACTATGAATGACAGTAAAAATATAAAATCTCCAAATAATATATATAATCTGTAGATTAGATACAGGAAGTTAATAAAATAACTGAAATTCCAAATCTTTTGGCCCACTGTAGTTACAGTACATAGTAAGTAGCTCAGTAGGGAAAACAAGACAATAAAAGAAGTATACACAGCCTGCACTTCCAGTTAGTAATGTCAGCTCTAGCATTGGCTCTGCTTTTAAAGCAGCCAGTTAGGGTTGGAGAAATTGTCTAGAAAAATGGAAATCATGTAGAATGAGGTCTACATATACACAAAGAAATAATAACATCATTCAAGTGAGTACTGTTGATGTCTGAAATTATAATTTACTTAATACCCTTGGAGGAAAGGTAGGTAGAAGTGTTATGCCATTATTATTTAGCAGCATTGAGATATTTGGGCTGTCAGTCATTGAATCAATCCCACTCACACTAAGCATTACCAAAGATCATTACCATCTACTGACTTCCCAATGAAATGGTCTTTGTGTTATTTGTGAGACTCAATCTTTGAAACATTGCAGCCATGCTTTTCAGTCTTGAAATTGCAAGTCATTCAGCTTTTTCTGATCAAATTGTGCATAGATATTTGCTTGACAAGGCAAAATGAAATCATGTTATGCAAAGAAAATATTACAACCTGTTTTTTTCTCACTAATCTCTTTTGTAGTGGAAAATTTTGCATTTCAAGGCTGCTGAGTTCTGTCCTTTTGACTCCCCCTTCATTCTTTTGAAATGCAATTACTGTTCAATGAAATGTTATTGCACTATCCTATTTTTACAGCTGCTCTATGATGTACTGTACAGCATTGTAGTTAAATAATGTTGCTAAATTTTTTTTCCTATATCAATTTATCAAAATTTTATAATGAAGTAAAATGCGAGGATCATAGTAATTTTGTGTGTTGTTTTGTAAACACAGGACAATATCTGCAAAAACACATCACCAGGCAAATAACTTCAATATATTTGAAGGAATGGTCTGCCATGGAGTTCCAGTTGCGACAGTTTCAAGAGGCAAAGTGGTTTATGAAGGTGGAGTTTTCAATGTCACAGCAGGAGAAGGCAAATATGTCTCCCGTCCACCATTCCCTCCATATGTCTACAAACGAGTCAGGCAGCGGGAACAGGTTAATTAAACTAATAAATCTCTGAAATGCCTTGTACAACATGAGGATAACTAGGTCTTGGGAAGACGAGTTTGGGGATTCAATGGTAATTTTCTGAACTAATCAAAATATGCCAAAGTGAAACTAAGGACTCGATTTTTATTGCTCTTTATCTTACAGAAAAATATAGACTACTTCCTGCTCTTACAGTCGTCTGTACAGCTCGTGAACTAAGCCTCAGTACTTTTAAAAATAAACATGTCCTACTTTCAATAAAAGTGGACAAAGTTTTGCTTCTGAGTAATCTAACTGCTGCATTTCATCACTGATTTCACTGAAAATCGGAGAGCCTAAATATCATATGCAGGAAGAAATCTTGCACCAAGGAAGAAATCAAAAATTTTCTGACTCTTTCATGGATCAAATATTTGAGCTAAACCCTGCAGCGTGTTGAACGTTTTGCTGTCTTCCAGCAAAAATGTGTTAAAAGCTGAACATGTGCAAAGGTCACTGCTGGGCCAAGCAAGATAGCTCTGTTCAAGCTTTTGCTCTCTTCTATTTTTTAAAGAAAAATATTTCAAATACATAGATTGAATTTTCAGTATTTACTGTGCAAGCATTCATGATGCTTTTGCATCCTTAGTGTATTGTGGATAGGATTTTTTAAAGCACACTGAGTAAGTACATTTTAAAATCACCACCTGAATTAGTGGGATTCACTGCAGGATCTAAAAGTTGAATCAGACTATCATCCACGTGAAATAAGGCCCAGTGAAATGCCCCCAAGATAATTCTGTATATTTCTTTCTGGTGTTGTCTTGATGGACTGAGAAGGGCATGTAAAAATGGCTGAATGACACTTTCCTACAAAAATACAATTTCCCAGGAGGTAGTGAGCTCCTGCAAGTTCATACACATAATACAGTGTCAAAACTAAACTGAAATTTGTAAGAAATTTGATAATTACACAATTCTCAAAGACTTCCATGATCATAGTGGTTTTCATTTCCCTTCAAAGCTAGAGAGAATTTTCCCATAACCCAAATACCAATTGCAGCATGTCTTCAGAAGTGCCTTTTCAACCATCTCTGCCTCCTGTAGCCAGCAGCTGGAATAGTGGGTGATAGACATCCAAACAAGGCAGAATTTGCTTTATTACATTGATATTCTTTAACCTCTTTTACCTAATGTATTAAAAATATCACTGGAAAATGCGAATACTCATAACAAATAGAAGAATCCATAAAATGAGTTGGAACATGTTAAGTTACTTCTTTCAAAAATTGATTTAGAATCGAATTGTTACAGTGTTGAACAGATTTAGCCACCCAGCTGCTGATGAAAGCTGAGAACTGACCAGTTTAATCCCTATGCATTGCCTAGAAAGATGGGTTATCATAGGATTCTATTTCAATTTTGTCCAATTAGCAATTGCAAGAGAAGACAAAATAATGAAAGATTTAAAACATTTTATTGCAGGTATGTCAACCTGTTGCTGTCAAGAGGGCACCATATACAGGCGCGGTCTCAGGAACATGCATCACACGAAAATAACAGGCTCACTCCCCAGTTTTGGTTGTTGCAGGTAACCATCTCTTTTGGTTAGTGAAAACTACTTAATGCTTCTCTGAAACTTCAAGAAAACAAAAGCATAGCAGGCTGTCTGTCTGGTGACAGGCTTGTCTGAAATAAGCTCTCTCAGAAGCTGAGTTGTCTTGGTATCTGTAAGTTTGACAAAAAAAGGTAGCAGCCCAGGTAAGGAGAACCTCATTTTGATTGGAACCTCATTTAAAAAGTTCAGTTGAAAGAAACTATTGGAGTCTAACTGCTAGACTGAGACATGGGTATGAAGGCCCATCCAAAACCTGCAGTTAGTGACAAGAGAACAAAATGAAGGATGAATATTTGACTTGCAACTTTACAGAAAAAACAAACCAAAATCAGGAACAAAACCACCTTGATGTGAAAACTAAGTTGGTTAGTGTCCCAGTGTTACAGGGACACTAACCCACCAACAAATGTGCTGTTTGGGTTAAGCTGACAGATTTGTTTTGCAAAAACAAAAGCTGTCTTCAGAAAAAGAGAAGGCTCCAGGATGACCTTAGGGCAGCCTTTTAGTACCTCAGGGGAGCCTGTAAGAGAGCTGTAGAGGGACTTTTTTACAAGGGCATGGAGTAGTAGGACAAGGGAGAATGGCTTTACACTGAAAGAGAGAATAGATTTAGATTAGATATTAGGAAGAAATTCTTTAATGTGAAATTGGTAAGGAACTGGAACAAGTTACCCAGAGAACTTGTGGATGCCCCACCCCTGGAAGCATTCAAGGCCAGGCTGGATGGGGCTCTGAACAATCTGGTCTAATGGAAGGTGTCCCTGCCCATGGCAGAGGGATTGGAACTAGATATCTTTAAGGTCCCTTCCAACCCAAGCTGTTCTGTGATTCCATGAGTTGCTGCAGTCAGTGCAGGCAATGTTTGAATTAGTGTGAGCTCATCACTGCTAACAGAGAAATAACACCCAGCATCTCCCCTTCCCTCCTCTCCAGTGTTCACAGTGTGTACCTTGGTTATTGACAGTCCTTGTATATGCCCTGGTGCTTGGCAGAGCACCTGTGAGCTGATTTCCTTGCTAAGCCAGCAATCAATTAGCCTTGTTTTCTGGGTTAGTTTTCTGTTGCTTTGGTGAGTTGAAGTGACTCTTAGAAGAGCCTAAGAAAGATCAATGTAGTGCAGTGTATGGGTGGGGTCAGGCAGCTGGGACAAGGACTGCTGACAGCACCTCACTCTCTAACTGTTCAACAAGCAGAAGACATGCTCCAAGAAAAGGTCAAAACTAGGTAAGTCCTTCAGCAAGCACAGTGGAGCCATGATGCTGCTGTGTGCCAGCTGCAGCTGAAATGATGTCTGCTACAGCAGGGGAGTTGATTAATATGGGTTGGGGGAACAGTGAGTGACAGGAAACATGACAAAATCCAGGCTGAAGTTTTGGGTGCATATGTGCACCAAGAATGAGATCATCTTGTTTGAGAAATGATTTCCCAATAGATGAGCAGAAAACCCCAGTTTGCACTTCACTAAAAAATGAGTCTGTTCTTAGTTCTAATTAATGTGGGACAGGAACAAACCTGCAGTGGTAGGAGGGTGAAATTAGCTTTTCCACATTTCATGGTATTATTCCTTTAAAGCTACCTTACAGTGAACCTCGTCCAGGGCATCAGCAGCAGCAACAGAGTGCAGTATCCTATTTGTTTTTCTCTGTCATAAGGGAAAAGCTTTTCTAATAGAGAGGACTAAAGGCTAAAGCTTCAGTAGGGTGAGGGAGCAATAATCATTCTTTCTAGCTCCTAGCAGTCCTTCTCCATTATTACCTCTGAGTGAAAAATTGCAAAGAAGAGATTTTCTTTTGAAAGATGATATCATATTGTCTTTTTCTTCTCTGTAGATAAAAGCAAATGAAAATGACCTTGCTGCCCCCACCAGCAGTGCCTTCTGGGAGCAGCAATCAATCCACAATCAACTTATCAAGAGCCAACATGAAACAACAGTAACCAATAAGCATTATGTTTGGTTTCCTACATAAAATTGTCCTTGAAATTTCTCTTTGAAAAGACTTGCTATAAGACTTGGAAAATTCCTTTTAGAAAATGGAATAATAATAAAAAAAAAATAACTACAATGATAATGTGGCAACAGCTCTGTACATTCTTAAAAGTATGTAAGTTTTGGGATTGTATTTCTTAATGTTTATCTTTAAAAGGTACCAGCTAGCCAATAAAGTAAAAGCAATAAACAATGGTGTTTAAGCACATTTTTTAAACTCCTGCTCTTTTGGGTCCCAGGAGATGAATCCTAATTCTCTAATTTTATATGTTAGAAAGATTTCTGTTGTGCTTGGCAATGCAGAGAATTCTGAGAGCAGATGCTGTATTTTATTTTTTAATTTTCCCTATCTGGAAAGGGTCAGTACAGAAATATGCTGATTCAGGAGAACACTCACTATTTTGGGGTTGCTGCCACTTCTCCTTGTCACTGTCTTTAAAGAACTTTATATATTTTGTGACTGCCAGCTGCACCAACAAGCTTTTTTTTGTGGGTTCAAGTATTTCCTTTGTTGCACCCTAGGCAAATGTATGTGAGCCATACTCATGAACTCACCTACTAGTAATAGTTTGTGTTCTGACTTTATGGAGAGACACACACCTATCACCTGAAGGCTTATAAAATGAGATCACCAGAGCAAAACCATATTAATGTCAAAAAACCTTTTTAACTGAAAATGTGAGGCTTTTCCCAATGTAACTAATACTTTGGTTTTTGTAGGATAGGATTCCTGATTAAAAAAAAAATCTCTTTTGCTCAATTTATCTGACTTCGCTTTTCAGAGGTTGTTGTACTTTTAGAAACATGATTCTGCTACCATGTCTAGACATATTTTGATTTGGAGAACTTGAATGTTGTTTAAAGTTGCACTTTAATATGTAATAGGCCTTCCTTTTAAGCAGCTGTTGCTGGTAAAAATTTTAGAGAGTGGTTTCATCCCAGCTGGCAACTAAATACCACACAGACTCTTGCTCGATTTCCCCCTGATTAGGTGGGGAAGAAAATCAGAAGAGTAAAAGTTAGAAAACTCTTAGGTTGGGATAAAGACAACTTAATAGGTAGAGCAAAAGCCATGCACACAAGCAAAGCAAAACAAGGAATTCACTCCCCATCGTCAGGCAGGTGTTCAGGCATCCCCAGGAAAGCACTCTGAATGTCCTCCCTGCTTCTTCCTCCAGTTTTACATACTGAGCATGAGCATATGGTCCAGAGTATTCCTGGGTCACTTGAGGTCAGCTGTCTTGGCTGTATCCCATCCCATCTCCTTGGGCACACCCAGCCCTCTTGCTGACAGGATGGGCTGAGAAGCAGAAAAGGCCTTGATGCTGAGTAAGCATTGCTCCTTGATAGTGAAAACATCCTTAAATTATCAGTACTGTTTCCAGCACAAATCCAAAACATAACCCCACACTAGCCACTGTGAATAAAACTAACTCTACCCCAGCCAAAAACAGCACAGAGAGAAATGAGGCCAACACAAAATCACCTGTACAGTGAGTTGACTGTCCCATGTGTAGAAACAATGAAACTTCTACTTCTGTGCGACCCACAGGCCAAACAGGCACAGACAGTACTGCATGTTTTAAGACATACTCATTAAACATTTGATAATTACTATTATTTTTGACAGTGGAAAGCAGACTTGCAGTTCCTGCTGTATTCACAGGCATACAGTGATGTATTAGCTTGTATGAAAGACAAACTCCTATTAGGTCAGTAGTTATTGTGTCTCTAAACAGCAAAGCCAGGTTTTCTCTGTAAGATGATGGAGGATAGTCATGGGTTTGGAACAGAAGATCTAGCACCACTTCCCATTTCTCACATTTGTCTTTGGGATGGCAGAGCAGCAGAACCAAAAATTCAGCACTATTATAATGACTATTACAAGAAAACAGAGTTCATTGTTCAGTACAGACTTCTGTACTCTCATGCTCTGCATCTCAGTTTGTTGCGCAGTTTTCCTTTAGAATCAACAGAGAAAGAAATGCTTCTGCAACTTTATTTGCCCCTGCATCTCACACAGGTCAGATGAATCTGTCTGGAGCTGTTCTCCTTTGGGATGAGGTGGGCAATTTTCTTGCGATGCTGGCTTTTCTGGATTGGCTACAAAGATTATACAGTGTGTGTAACTGATGATGATGATGATGCTGGCCAGCCTTCGCATACGAAGATCCGGGGAAGGCCTCTTTTCCTTTCAGACCTTCCAGCCTGCGCACTGGATTTTTTTTAGGTGAGACACAGGGCGCGCAGATCTGAGCCCACCCTTTAATCCCGAGGTTCAATCTGCCGGGCCAAAGCGATTCTGGACAGTGGCAGCTGAGTTCCTCCTCAGGACGTAGGCAGATTGCCCCCTTGCAGGGCTAACGAGCTCTGCCTGCCCGAGGAGCATCCTAGCTGGGAATTGAACCCGGGCCCCGGCAATTACTGTGCCGTATGCTTAACCACTACACCACCGGGGCTCCCGTGTGTGTAACTATGGTGCAGATTTCTACTCTGCAGCTGCCTTCCACCCAGCCCATCTTTGCCTCTCAGAACTGGAACTTTTTTGTATAAAGGATGCCTGTCTTTTCTAATGTTTTGTCTCATCAACAGTGCAGGTCAACCATGAATCCATTCTTTCCAATTAATATTCTGCTACCTTGGAAGAAGAGCAGAAATGTAGTAAGAGTAATCTCCAAACCATGAACATGTATTATCTATGAAAAAATATATGATTTTTTAGGTTTCCTACTCATTTTTATTAGATTAGAAGTGAGTGATCTTCCTCTTGTATAATTAGCAAAGAATTCCTGAGCCATATATTGGTACTTATTGCTCTATATCATGGATTATTCTTCCTGTAGGGGTTACACCATTTTTTCTTAAGAAATACCTACTTTTTAATTCCAGTGAGTCTTAACTACTGTGCAGATGTCATGAAAGAAATAACCTGCATATTGTGAACTGAGATTTACACCAAATCATCTGCTGTATTTTTACATCCTTGAGTGCAACAGGTTATTGAGTCTGTCATGTTTGTTATATTTATTAATATTTGTTTTGCCATGACATGTGCTGGCCCTAGTGCCTGAATGCTGCCTCAAGCCACAAGGTGCCAAGTAATAGCCATTGAGGAATGGTGTGATATCAAAAGAATTTCAACTGTGCCATTCAGGCACTCCTACTAAAGTTGAGACTTTAGTGCAAATCTCTGTCATCCTTGTTCTTTCTCCACTTACATGGGCTGTGCTATAATGGTGGGATCTTCATAGAGATATCATTTTGGGACTGCCCAGGTCTCTACACAGAAAATCCTTTCCTTGCTTAGCACTTCTCTTTGGGATGCTACTGATTTCCATGTCTTTCTTGTATGGAAAGGTTGAAGATTCAAACATATTGTTAAAGTAAGGAAAAAACTCTGTTAACCATATTTTCATTGCTCTCCTTATTCAGACAGAAATTTGAGATCTTTAGTACTCCATTCTCCCTGGTGATGGAGATTCCAGGGGCAGGAGCAGAAATTGAGAGATCTGATCCCTGCTTACACAATACTGCTTTCATCCCCATCATTTGCCAGAGAAAGCCTCATATAGGCAGTATGCATTTATTGCCCGATCGCTGGCACTCAAGTCGCCCCCTGGGGCACTCACACGGCTGTGGTGCAAACACCCACACCGGCAGCGCTTCTCTCTTCAGCCTGCAGCACCAGGGGTTGGGTCTCTGCAGAGCAGCAGTACCGAGCCCTGTGGCTGCACTGGGCCACTGGAGGGCAGGGCAGGTACAATGTATCAGCAGTGAAAGGAGAAGTAAGATCCTCACATGCACAGCAGCACCTGTGAATCATGCCCACGGTTTGAAATCTGTGCTCCTAAAGGCGACAATAACATCTCTATTTTCAGTCTTTATTTCATCAGTAGCAGAGAGTGATCCTTTGATCCTTGCTCTCCATTTTTGCCATGTAAAACAGAATTAGAGGCAAGGCTTTGATTATTCATTTCTATTTTAACTGCATCTCTGGGCTATTTAAATGGCGATGAAAACAGTGAGTCAATGTGAAAATATTGACAGAGCAGGGATCATGGTGACAGCAGCTGTAAACCCAGCATGCTCTCACTTTGCACACCCAGCTGCTCACATGAAATGCTGCAGCAAAAATAGCAAAGAGGAAAAGAAGCCTTTAGCTTGGCTTGGCTTTAGAAGCCAGCCAGGTTTGGGGGTATGGGGTGGTGATAAGGAGAGGTCCATAAACATGGTTGCTGAAAGGAAATGTCCTTGTTTGTATTCCACTCCAGGAGAGTCAGGAGCACTAGCATGTCTCTCTGAATTACTTTCACAAGACAATCAGGTCGGCCTTTCATTAATTTTACAAACCAGATTTGATCCAATTGGAGGATTTTTCACAGTAAATCAAACAGCTTCTACACTAGTGAAGGACATTTAAAAAGGAAGTTGAGTTCTGCTGTGAGCTGAGAGAAGGACAGGGATGAATGAGTCAAAAGCCAAATCCAGACTTCTCAGATTCTTGTTCTTAAAGCTGAATGCATTTCTGACAAGCCCTAGAGAGTTATTTAGAGACAAAGCCCAGAAAAATGATATTAAACAAACAAATGAATAAAAATCCTTAATTTCAATGGCACCTATAGTTCCCTTGTGCTCAGCAGAAGGAAAGCATAGTATATTTTTATGTATGAGAAAGAATGATCTTTTGGAGATCAAGAAAAGATACTAAAAGAGGAAAGAAGATTGTGAATGACCGAAGAGCCAAAATCAAATGTAGGAAATCTGAGGAGAAGGTAGGCAAGAAGAGGAACAGAAATACTTGTGGGTGTAATTCTGTTTTTTATTGTAACTTGTACACTTTTTCTTTTTTTTTTAAGAAAAGAGAACAACTGAATCCTGTGGTTGAGGCTTATGGTAAAGAGAGAGGCCAAGGAAATAGCTGAACAACTTGCAGAGGAGACAGCTGAAGATAAACAAACCCCTAGACTTCCCCTACTCATAGGACAGAAACAAATGGGAGAAAAGAAGAAGAAAATAAGGTCTGGAGAGAATGAGAAGTATGTCTCTGTGTAATTTCGGGGGAGCAACAGACCTGCCTTTTCAACTGTACAGCTAAAGAAAGACACTGGGCAGTTGAAGGAATAGGCCTAGTCCTGTAGGTCAGGGTAAGAACTGTCCTAACACTGAGATAAAACTCAAGGACTTTGAGACAGAAGGTGAACTTGATTTAGAAAAGATTTAGGGGAAAAAAAAAAAAGGTGCAGAATGTGCCATTTTCCCTGATAAACCAGGTTTACTGAGATGGAGGAGAGCAAAGTTATCTCCTTTGCATGCCATTCAGCTCATCTTCAGCATGCGGGTACGCAGAAACAAAGTGTGCATTAGTCCACTCAAATATGTGTCTCTCATATGAGTGTAATGGCAACAATATTTGTCAGGTGGCACCCTTGATGCTGGCAGAGCATATTCACAAATTAAACAAGCTTCTGCTGTGCATATCTAGTATTTTTCCTGCAATGTGCTGTGTTAAAGGCAATGGCTGAGGCTGTCAGGCAGCTCTAGAGATATCTGCTCTAGCCCTGCTGCTCTGAGCTGCTCAGAGCTGTGTCTAGTGGGTTTTGAGTATCTCCAAGGATGTAGATTCCATAACTGCTCTGGGCATCCCCTTCCAGTGTTTGACCACACTCACAGTAAAAAGGTTTTTCTTGTGTTTCAGTGATATACCAGTCAGCTTCCTGGCCTTTATGTTTGGAAGCAGCTACCAGGGGAAATTGTTCCATCACCTTCTCGCAGATTGAGATGAGTCTGACAAATCTGTAGTCTCTCAGATTTTCCTTCTTGCCCTGATTGAAAATGGGAGTGACATGTGCTTTCTTCCAGTAATCCCTCCTGATGTCCATGACCTTTAACAAAAAATCGAGATGCCTCTCAGTGGCATCAACCAGCACCCTCCATACCCATGGATACCTCCCATCATGTCTTATGGTGTTTGAGTGCTCCTGTGTGAGTGCTCTCTAACCATGAGTGGTAAGTCTTCCTTGGTCCGGCCTTTCCTTTGGGTCTGAGAGGTCTGGTATGGCTAAAGATCAGTCTTACCTGTAAAGACCAAGACAAAGAAATACCTTGAACTTTTCCATGTCTTCTGTCTCTGGTAGTGCGGTCAAGCATATAGGTAAAATATTTACCAGAACTGAACATGTTGTACAGAATTACACTTGGTTACCCAAGAAGGATTGTCTTTTATCAGTTTGAAGGGCAAACTGAGCAATATTTAATTGTCCTCAATGGTAGTGGTGGGAGCCTCCGCATTCAACATTGGCTGAATTTCCTAAAGCGCAGATAAGGGCATTGTCCTGAGACTACTCCAAAACTCAAAGTCCTAATAGATTTAGGCATCTCTCCTAATGATTGACCCACATCTGAGTAATTTTGATGAACCATGCCCATGGGCTGCAAAGTTTTCGCTTGCTCCTTGCAGAACAGAGAGCAAAGATATTCTGAGTGGCAATACCATCAAATAGGAAAGGCAAGAAGTTCCAAACCAAAGTTTTTCTCCTGTTGACAAGTGAAGCAGGTGGTGGTGTTTTGTGGTAGTGCTGTCAATCAGACTTGCCCCTGTATCTGGGCTTCTCACCAGCTTGTATTTTGGGATTGAAAGGAGCACATCTAACTCCTGCCAGCAATTAGTCAGAACTCTGCCAAACATGTTCAGCTTTTATCGACGTGTAACTCTTCCCCTTTCATCTGCAATGCTAACAAGAGTGTATCCTCTTATCAATAGTACCTGGACAGCTATTCTGTTCTGTGAGTCCAAATTCAGAGCAATCTTCTACTTGCTTCCCTCTCACCAGAACACTTCTTGGTACTGGTGCTTGACAGTAGCACCTAAAATACAAGCTGACATTCTGCTACTATTCAGGGCTGTCCCACTTTAGTAAAAAGGACATAGTCGGGCCTGTCAGAGACATTCAGCACAACCCTCAATAAATGCATGGCTTTAATCCAGCACCGTTTTCCAGAGACAAATTGTTGTCACTCGAGGAACCTAAACCACCTGCATCCATGGAGAAGTGAGACTTTGGAAGGCCCAAAGAAAAAAAGTCTTTGTGTTTTTCAGTGGTTTAGGTGGAAAATAACTACTGACACTTGCTACCGCAGAGTTTTGAGTCTTAATTCATTCAGATAACAGAGACATTGATCAATGGCTGTCCTGAAACCATGCATTTATTACAGAGGAACAGAGCAGAATTTCCTATTATGCAGCCTAAAAAAGGAAATACATTGCCATTTGGGCACATTTTTTAGCTCTGCATTAAATCTCTAGAGTTACGTCAGTCATTCCTGCGTCTTTAGGCATTTTACATTTGTTCTTGTATCATATGAAGGTCACATCACCAATGTTGGTTGAAGAGGTGAAGCACTTCAATATTGGCTCAATTTTATTTCATTGAGGGCAATGGTGCTTATGCAACATAATTGAGCCCATTTTTGTCTCTCCTGCAAGCTTCCGCAGACCGCAAGATTGAAACATTGTTCACCTCTACATATAGGCCCTGCCCATTAAAGATACCTTTTTGGCACCCACAACACTTGATTCCTCCCTATGCTAGCTCTCGTGAGCATTTTCACTTCTACCTGTTACATGACCTCTCTCGTGATTATCAAAGACATGGTACAATCTGTGCTAGAGATACTCTAGTATCTCTATGTAGTACTCTGGAAGTGGGAGACTAAGACCAAGTAAAGAATTTTGGGTGGGAGACTAGGTAGCAGACAGGAGCTAGGGATGGCAAAGATCCAGGCTGAAGGGCTTGAGAAATAGATAAAAATGTCTAGAAACCTCTAAGCCCTAGTTCTTGGCCATCCCAGAAGGCAAGGGACAGCCTCTGCTGTGTCTTCTATCTTCAGTGTCTGGCAAACATGAAGAAGATAAACCTGCTGCTGCTATTACATCTTCTCTTAGATCAACCCAAAGAGATTTGTGCTGTAGTCTTAAAGGCTCCAAACTGTTTTATTGCTTTTAGACAAAAGAAGAGATCATCTGTGATTTTCTCAAGTTTCTCAGATAATGCAGACCTCAAGTTGAAAAACAAGTATCAATGCACTTCAGGGCGATCTGTAGTGAACTGCACACTATCCACAATGGCACCTTTTCCAAAATACTACTGCTCAGCCTTTGAGTTTGAAATTTTTACATTTTAGAATTGACATTCTATAGGAAAGATAGCATGAAACACAGGTGGAGCTGAAGCATCTCAGCCATATCCAAAGATTCACTTGGCCTTTTTCACATCATGCTGTCATTCTGCTGCACTCTTTTCTTTCTCCTTCTCTGCCTCTCTTGCCTTGAGTATTGGAAACCAAAAGTTGACCTGAAAAGACAGAAATATGATCTATATGATAGTATTACTGAGTTAAGATCACTCAGACACTAATAGCCTGTACAGTCAGTATTGAAGGCTGTAAAAATCCCAAACTTTAACAAACTGTATATGTCTGCAGCTATCTGTCTGAATTTGCCATAGGTATAGATGTGTGTGTTAATTTTTTCTGTTTGTGTGTGTGTGTGTATATATATATGTACAGGATAAATGTTTTAGCAAGCAAAAAGTTCTGTTTCCTAATGGTATTTTCAGTCACACTGTGTTTTAAAACAGAAATGTATTACCTTCCATTTTCCTAAGCAATATTGTAACATCTATCTCAACATTTAGGGCTGCTCTTACTGCCTAGCACCTGCTGTCTAGATTGCAGAAATACTCTAAGTGCTTTTCATACATTCATGAAAACAAAGGTTCTCTGGAGGACTCTGAATCAGAGAAGTATTTTCTTGCCAGCACATAGTCATTTGAGCATACCAATGTCATGTCTGAGGCATGTGTGTTGCAGTACAGAACATAACAATTAGATGATCTAATCTTACCATTAGGCAACTTGCCTCTGGCTCCTGAGCATTGGAGAAAGTCTATTAGCACATACTTGAAATTAACAAGTGCTTAAGTATTTCCTGGATCTGGCTACCACCCAGTGAGAAGATTTGGATTTTTCCCCAGAGCTAATGGCTTACCATTCTTGCAAACATGTTGTTCCCAGTTTTCTCTTGTAGCTTTCCTCTTTTTTTGAGTAATTTTGCATGCAAATAACGTATCCGTTTTATCTCAGTGTCAGGATAAAAGGAAGCTGACACGAGTATTTTAAGTTGGGTCAGGAGGCCAGAGAATAATCCAAAAATGATTAAGAAAAAGATGATGACTCCAAGCTGGATCCATGTCCTGGAGAGAGCGAGCTCTGGACGAGGGATGCAGTTATGCTTAAACAAAGGGATCTTGAAAGAATCAGTCTTTGCAATATGCTCTTTCATAGAAATTATATAGCTTTTCTCATTCTTCTGCACAAGAAAAGGTGAAAAAAAAGGCATCGGTTATAATACTGACTCCCTCCTTTCTTAATATTTCTCCCACTGGACATTCCGATTTACAAAGGACCCTAAATCATCTAGACTGTCCAGTGTCTTTATATGTATGCTCAAAACAATATATTTATTGGCTATTTATAAATGTTTTGAACTGTATTTTCACGACTTCTGTTGGGACAATGTCTAGCATTTTGGACCATTAAGAACTTACCTTCTCAGTAAGTTGGTTCTGTTGGGGAAATATTTAGCTAATCTGGTTATAATGGTTTAATATTTTTCCACTCCTCTGACTCTGCTCAGATGCCCTGTTGGAGGGTCCTTCATTGAGAGTAAAACAGCAGAGCAGGGTGTCTGTCCCTTTGGTTCTGTCTCAGCACGCGATCAGTGGTGCTTCCATACCGTGGTGGTTTAACACCAGCCAGATACTGAACTCCAAATAAGCCTCTTCCCTTCCGGTAAGAGAGGGACAAAGGCAGAGACTGTGGGTTGAGATAAGTTACTGAAAGCAACAAGCAGTGGAATAAGAGATGCACAGTAACAGCAGCAATATTAATAACAAAAGTATATAAAAAGAGAAGGTGGTTTACCCACAGAAGGTATTCACCACCTTGACTTAGTTCTGTATTCCCCTGGGACAAAGACAAGATGGTGGATGCTCCCCACAGGTCTTATCTATGTGGCCTCCAGATGGTGGCTCTTCCTGTGCCCGCCACCACATGGCTTTCCCCAGGCAAAGACAGGGTGACAGGCGCTGACCACAGCACTCTCCCTGTCCCCAAGCCCGAGCCAGTGAAAAACAATGACAGACAAACCCCTGAAAGCAAGGCTGTCTGTGTCACACCACACCACTGCTTTGGACGCTGGACTCAACTCTGTGCAGCTGCTTCCACTGCCAGCCCTGTCACTATTGACTGCTCCACCCAGCTCCACTCAGCTCCTTTTGGCTCAGCTCAGACTTGGCTGGGCTCGGGCTCACCTCCGCTGCTCTGTTCAGCTGCCTCCCACACCTTTTCAGCACCATAAGCCTCAGTCAAGTCTCGGATGAACAGGAAGGTGATGGGAAGCAAAGGACAGGGTAGGCAGTGGCATGGCTGATCCTGACAACCTTCCCAACGGAGAGAGGGGGGTGGAAAAGTTGCACATCCAGTGGTGCTCAGCCTTTCTTCCCCCTGAAACCACACCTGCAGTGATGTTGTGGGGGGTATAGAACAGCAACCCAGCCATGCCCACATGGCACTAAACCCCAGTCCCTCTCTGCAGCCAGGCACTGGCCCAGGCAATGCTCTGACCACAGGCTGTCACACAAACGAGGCTGCCTGCCCTCCTCTTGTAGGTGCCTTTGCTTAGCTGATGTCTTTCACTGCTTGTGGTCTGAAACATTTAATGAGAGGGGTAAATTAGACATGCTTCTGGGACCATACTGGCAGTCAACTTTCTGTTCTGTGTATAGGAACACTGTAGGGACACTGAATAATCCAGCCTCTTTCCTGATCATATCAGAGGAATAACAAGCTCTTCCCTGTGGATTTTCTAATCACCTTACAGGGGTCAGGCACTTCTGCTGGAGGTTCGTTGGAGAAATCAAGTTCCGAAAACATGCTACCCATTTTCATCCTGTTATCCTTTCCTTGACATTATCCTGTTCCTAACTATCTCAGAACATTTTATCCCTAAACTGAATTGATGTATAGGCAAGGAAATTTTTCATTAGGAACTCAATATGAAACAGGGGTACTAGTGCATGAAGAACTTTATTGTTCATGCTTATTAATAAACATCTAAAGTCTCTGAGTCTGTCCTGCTCATCCAACTTCCTGAACTCCCTGAGATCAGCAGCCCTAAGGCTTGACATAATAAATCTGTTGAGATTAAATTTTACATTTTAATGTAATTAGGTTTCCTCAGGGAACTAGGAACAATCTGGTGGTGGCATAGTTTTCTGTTTTGAAGGAGTCAACCAGCTTTCCATGTGAGTTAACAATGCACATGAAGAGAGAAAATTCATAGTACAGGACCCATGAATCAGCCAGGCATGATCAGGCTCAGGATCTCTGTCCATGGGTGATGGGACTAAGCTACTTTGCCCTGACTTGAGTCACAACCAAGGCAGGTCATGATAAGAGGTTGGCCTCAAGGTACAAAGGATAGAAACACAGGCAAAAACCAAACACAACAGTACACAGCAAATAGTGAGGCTACAGCAGGTTGATTAGGGTTCTGATCAGTTGGGTTCTTAATATCTCCAGGGATGGAGACCCCACAACCTGTCTCAGAAACTTTTTCTATTATTTGATTACCTGAAGAGTAAACGAAAAATGTATTTCCTTCAATTTGTCCTAGTTGTCTCTTCTCCCCTGCACTGTGCACCACTGAGAAGTCACAGAATCAGAGAACAATTAATGTTAGAAGACACCTCCAAAATCGAGTCCAATCATTGATAAAACAGCACCATAACAACTAAACCATTGAGTTGTTTCTTGAACGCTTCTAGAGATGGTTACTTCCCTGGGCAGCCCGTTCCAGTTCTTGACAACTCCTTCATTAAAGAAATTTTTCCTGTGTCTGGCTCCTCTTTCTTACACCCAACCCCATCACTTATTTACACACACTTACAAGATCTCCCTGAACCTTCAGCCTGAACAGCCCTCACCTCTTCTCATGTGTCAGATGCTTCAGTCCCTTAATCATCTTCCTGACCCTTTCCTTGACTCCTCACTCCAGTATATGCCCTTCTTTTACTGGGTCTCAGCAGTGCTAAGCAGAGAGCAAGGATCTTATCCTACAGCTTGCTGGCAATGCTCTGCCTAATGCAGCCTAGATTGGCACTTTGTTTGTCATAAGGGCACATTGCAGGCTTGTGGCCAGCTTGGTGTCCAACTCTCAGGGTCTTTTTGTGCAAAACTGCCTCTCAGTCAGCTCCCAACATGTAACGTGCATGGAGTTATTTCTCTTCAAGAACTGCAAGACATGGCATGTTCCTTTGCTGAACATTGTGAGGTTCCTCTTGGGACAGTTTTCTAGCCATTTCAAGACCTTCTGACTGACAGCACAATCCACTGGTGTTTCATACACTCTTCCCAGTTCTATTTTGTCTGCAGGCTTGTGTGGCTACAATCTTTTTGTCTTTGCAGGTCATTAATGAAAAGGTTAAATAATACAGGTTCCAATATCTACTCCTGGGGGACATCAGAAATTGGTTTGTACCACAAGTCAGAACTTTTTGAGTCTAAGAGTTCAGTCAATTTTCTGTTCACATTATTCTCCATTATCTAGCCCAGAATTTATCAGATTGTCAATGAAGATGCTGTGTTCCAGTGTTCCAACATCAGAAATCTTAATAAAAGCACAATCAGCATCCACTGTTCTCCCTTCATCCAGCAACCCAGTGTTTGCATCATAGAAAACTGTTAGATTGGTCAAGTATGATTTAGCCTTTATAAATCATACTTAATAATCCTAATAGGTTTCCTGGCCTTCACATGTACAAAAATGGCTTCTGTGACTACATCCTCTGTCATCTTCCCAGGGATAAAGGTGAGGATGACCAGACTGTAGTTCCCTGGATTGTTCTCCTTTCACTTCTTGAAGACGGGAGCAGCATCTGCTTTCTTCCACTCTTCAGGAACATCTCCCAGGCTCCATAACATTTCAAAGACAATCAAAAGTGGCCTCGCAGTGACATCAGCACCCTCAGCACCCATGCATGCCTCTCATCAGGTCCCATGGTTGCACATTTGCTTAAATGTGCCCTAATTTGATTCTCCTCCACCAAGGGTAAGTCTTCCTTGCTCCACCCTTGTCCTTGTCTCAAAGGCCTGGGATTCCTAAGGGCTATCTTCCTCGTAAAGGCACAGCTGAAGAAGCCATTCACTACCTTGGGCTTTCTGTGTCCTTTGTTGCCACCAGGACCCCTCCTGCTCTTCACAATGGACCCACATTTCCCCATGTCTTTTGTTTGTTGCTTATGGACCTGTAGAAGCCCTTTGTTCTGCCTTTCACCTGCATTACCTGATTCAGATCCAGGAGGGCTTTGGCTTTCCTGCCCCCATCCTTATACAGTGTATCTACATTCCTCCTGGGACTGCTGTCCCTTCATTTACCTAGTCAATGCTTATCTCAGGAGCTCCTTGCTCACCCATGCTGGCCTCCTGCAGCCCTTGCTTGATTTAGTTGGTATGAATAATTCTTGAGCTGTTGAATTGGGCAGCTTCATTTTGCACTAAAGGTGAAATCTCCACCTTTAAGAGTATTTGGACAAGATCTTGAGCAATGTGATCTGTCTCTGAAGTCTACCACAGAATCACAGGATATTTCGAGTTGGAAAGGACCCTTAAGGATCATGAAGTCCAACCGTTGAGTGAATGGCCCACATGGGGATCAAACCCACAACCTCCATGTAACTTGCACCATGTTCTAGCTAGTTGTTTGTTCATCCAACCTTGTTTTGTGCATGAGGTTGGTCTTGATGGCCTCCAGACTTACCTTCCAATCTAGTTAATCTATAGTTCTCTATGCTGCTGCTGCTCCTGCTAGAGAACCTGGAGATTCTGGCAACAAGTTATTATTTCGTGTGTACATGCCCATGCATAAAACTGGTGAGCTCCTCACACTACTCAGTTAAAGAAAGGTAAGCATCTCTTACAACAGTGACTTTTGACTATAAAAGTAGTGCTTCACAAATGTCTGTTTTGTGAGTTGCCAATTCTAAGCTTCCAGTTTTCTTCATATATACACATGGAAGAATGAAAGCCCTTCTTCTAAAATTTACCATTCTCTAGAAATATGACAATGCTCTGGAAAGAACTGTCTGATTCCATCCAACATAGGTATCTGTAGAGGCAATGGCCTTTTTGAAATGAATGATATTCCAGGAAAGAATTGATGGGTCATTGGCTATATGTCTGCTCTTGCAGCTGCTGGAGATGGAGGGAAATTTTTCAACACTAAACTAAGAAATATATGGTACAGATAAGTACTTACATTCTGAAAGATACTGAGTTGAATGTCTAGATCGGGTACTTCTTGGAGATATTTGTTCACAGAAATAATTAACAAATAAAATAAAGAGTCTACTGCAGCAAACAGAAGCCAGATGCAAAGATTAATAATTACAGGGAGAAAAGAACACAGCATTTTTTTCCTGTCCTTTCCTGTGAAGAAGAAAGATGGGATTGTCACGTAATCTTTTCTCTCTTTTCTGTTAAGTGGCAGAAGACAGGGTCTTTGCTGTTGCTTTTGGTGCTCATCAAATGCAATGAACTGTTTTGTGATATAAGTATTCTTAAATTTGGTGCTATGAGAACCCACAAATTTTTTGATAAAGAGGCCAGTTCCAAAGGAAACTAGAAAAACCCCAACTATAGGCAATACTTTCTGACCTATATAGGGCAGTATAGTTAGCATAAAAGATATCTGGTTAACCATTCTCTGGATTTCTTGCTCTGTGTCATTTAGCTCTTGTTTTAATGCATCATCTGAAATTGAATAAGATGGTGTGAATTTGTGCTTTAGGACCACTATATCTTTAGGTAGTTCAGCAGGAAGCTTGGCCACCTCATAAATCCATTTTATTGCCTCAACATAATATTTTATCAAGGCAAATTGCTCATGCTTCAAATGACAGGTTATACTGTCTGCCAGGATCTTTAGATTGTGAAAAATATTTTGTATGTTGCTGGCCACCACAACACCAGTGCCAGCAGTAATAAGAGCATCCCTGCCATTTTTCAGTCCACAAGAAAGGAGAAACAGAACACTAAAACAGCGCAGGTGCTTGAAACAGAAGAGCATGATAGAAAGGAAAATCCAGATGAATCCAGAAATCAGTAAGGGTCCCAAAGAGTAGTGTGTCAAGGAGAAGTGCATGCTAAAGAAAAAAAGAAAGCTGGAGAGGAAGCCAACTGCAGAGCAAACTGCAAAAAGCTGCATCTGATACTTCCAGCCAGGCTTCCTTTCAGATATAAAAATTTCCCATGCATTCCGAGCTATTGAGATGAAAGTTCCCATTTTCTTCTGATTGTTGCTGACACTGAAATGGCTCAAACTAAAAGGAAAGGAAAAGAAAAACACTGTTATTTATGGGGTCCCACTACTGAGAATTATGTACTTTTAACTGGCTGTCCAATACTTCTTCACATTGCAAGATATGAAGGTCTGACTCATATGGAGCTGAACTGCCACATATGAGAGCAAAATATTTGTCCTCAATGTCACAGATATAAATATTGAGGAGATGACTCTAAAAGGATTTCTATCTTTTGTCATTTTATGTCTTGCACACTTTGATTTCCCATTAGCTGTGTAGAGATAATGGTTCACATGTACCTGTGTGTGTGGGAGTGGGGGGGTGTGTGTATGTATGAGGCATCAGCCTCCTGTAGCACCCACTGCTCCCCGCAGACACTAGCTTTGCCTTGTAGGCACCAAGAAGGGAAAGAGAGAAGCATGGAAACTTATTATTGGTAGCCCCATGAAGGGGACCATGGCTCGATCTGGAAGGAGCTGGTAAAGCAGCATGTGCACACTGCCCAGGGATGAGGAATGAAGCACAGCTTCTTCAGCTGGATGTAGGTTAGTACAGAGCAAAGAAAGTGTGCCTCAGAGGCACCATTCCTTCTTTGGGTCTCTCCTGGGATAGCACACCCACAAGATGGTCCATATACAACAAGCTGTCCATGAGCCAGCAGTGCCCTTGTGGCCAAGAAGGTCAGTGGTGTCCTGGTGCATTAAGAAGAACGTTACCAGGTTGAGGGAGATGCTCTTGCACCTCTGCTCAGCCCTGGTGAGGCAAATCTGGAGTGCTGTGTCCAGTTCTGGGCTCCTCGGTACAAGAGAGACATGGAGCTCCTGAAACAGGCTCAGTGAAGGGCTATGAAGATGATGAGGAAATTGGAGCATCTCTCTTAGAAGGACAGGCTGAAGGAGTTGAGCCTGTTCAGCTTCAAGAAGAGATGACTTTAAGGGGAGTTCCATCAATGTATACAAATATCTGAAGGGAAGGTGCCAAGAGGATGAAACCAGGCTCTTCTCAGATGAAACTCATTGCTCTTCTCAAGCAAGAGCCAATGGGCAGAAACTGATGCACAGGAAGTTCCACCTGAACTTGAGGAAAACTTCTTTGCTGTTGTAAAGTCCCGAAAAACCTTGCTGAACATGGTTCTTAAAAGGGCTTACAGTTGTTAATGTACACTGAGTTAGATGCATGGGAGAAATACAGACAAGATATTCTCAAGAGGTCAAAACAACTAAAAAACTTTACCGGCAACTTTAGAAAATCAGAGAACTTTGGCAAAAGATTTAATGCAACATTCAATCAACATAAAATGCTTCTCAAAGCATTAATTTAGCAAATTCTAAGCCTGTTCGATGTTAAGTTACTCAAAAATTCTGAGAAGAAAGAATTAGAAACAGAAAGAGAGAAACACAGAAAATAAATAGAAAAGGACACACATAACTACAACTCCTGGATTCCAGTGGTGTTCAGCTGATAGAAATTCCAAGGGGAGGTAGAGTCAAGACATGCTTGCCTCATGTTCTGCTTTAAACACCCCTTAGCATTCCTGGGCCCTTCCAGCAGGTGGGATTTCCAGTCATTTGGTCGCTTAGGAGCTGGGTAGAGGTCTGCAAGGGTGGGGTATGGAACATTGCTTCCAGTGTACCAGTGATTGGCAGCCACTGCCAGGCTGGGATACAGGCTCTAGGAGCAGGGGGTGTAGGGCAGAGCACTGCCTCACCAGGGCAAGGCTTGACCTGCCCCTTCCCCCACACATGCACCCCAAAATATCTTGAGACATCAATCATTCCAGTCTCTCATAACTGTGAGGGTCACTGGGCTGCCAGAGAAGTTGTGGAAACTCCCTCACTGGAGATACTCAACCTCAACTGGAGATACTCAAGAACCATCTGGATGCAATCCTGTGCCCTGTGCTCTAGGATGATCCTGCTTGAGCAGGGAGGTTGGACCTGATGACCCACTGTTGGACCTGATGACTTCCAACCTTACCGTTTTGCAAGTTTAACCCTTTTAACCCTAACAGCTTGTGCTTGTCACCATCTCTCCTGCCTACCAATATGCCCGTTATGTAAATTACAGAGTATTTCTGTGATTCAATTCAGTTTGATGGGAGATAGTTCAGGGCTCATATCTTCCCTTCTTTTACAATGTAATATTTATAGTGCAGTTTGTCCAAAGATGCAAGGTCAATTTCTATGCATATTACTTTTTAACATATTAGAACAAATTAAATACTAATTAAATAAAATAAACAGTGGTAAGTTTATCTTAAATAGGGAATAGTTGTCTTTGTAAAAATACATCCCAAATATTACTTGTCTTTTGCTTAGCTTGAACACAGCAGGCAGCCAGGAACTAAACTATAATTTTGTACACATACTGTATTTTATTAGCATTAGACTTTAAGAATCCTGCTAGCATTCACTGCACCATTTCCCCCTTCTTCTTATTGTAATTAGTTATTAGTTATGTCATTATCTCCTTTGTCTGCAACAGGAGCTGAACACGAAGGGAGCAAGCATCCATCCCCAGCTGGGACCTTCTTGGACTGATGTGCTGCTTTTCCTTGGCCTTACTTGGGCCTGATCCTTTACAGTGCTGAGGACTATCCTGAAAAATGCTGAGTGTTTTCTGTGTTTAACCACTTCAGCACAGGCAAATGATGGACAGTAGGCTCTCAGGGTGGGCTTAATTCCTAGCACTATCACAGGGCCTGGGAAGGCTGAGAAATTTGCTTCCCTCCAGGGCCTGTGTGAACTCAGCTGTAAATGGAGTATAAGAGCAATTAACAGCTCCTTTACAGGAGTAAAATTAGTTAATCAATGCCCCAGAAGTAAGTAGAAGTTGTTAAGTTTGGGGAGGTGCTGCAAGTGAAATGGGGAGAAGAGTCAGCACTCGAGCCACCTGGCTCCAGCTCTGCCACGAGCAGAGGTGCCCTTCTGCTTATGTGGACGGTCTGCTTTGTCCTCTTCCTACTAAAAGACATTTTTAGGAAAGATAATCAAAAAGGAGATGTTTATGATCCTGAAATCAAGCAGAACCAGACCTAACAGCCAGCAAACTTTGTCATCAAATCCTGTACTTCTGTGATCAGGTTGTTAAACAGTATGTACCACCACAACTTTGTAGATATAAGAGAAATTGCCCTGCAATAGAAATGCAGAAGAGAATACATCTGACATTCTGTTCTAGATTTAAGGAGCCTAAACAAAATAAAATGCAAAAAGGCTAGCATTTATCTGTCCTCACACTCACATCCATGTAAGAAAATAACTCATTTTGAGCTTTCTCTAGCAGCTCCAATTTCACAGCTGTTCTCAGGCACAGTTTTTGCATGGTTTTGAGCTGTTTAATGTATAGGTATGGTGAATTTGTGTTAATGCTTATAGGCATTCAGTAAGTGGTTGCAATATGTGACTGGGATTCTGGCATGACTGCATCCTTAGATTTAACAAAAGTACTTATGAACTGGGAGGCTGTAGACTTACAAAATATGGACAGAACTTGAAAATAATCAAAAAGTCTCCTTTTCTGAGCAGATTCAATGCTGTTACATGAGATCCCTAGAGTACTCAGAACATATATGGTAGGTTTGTCCCTAACCTGCATGAATCCAGAGCTTTAAGGCAGGAACGCATTGCAGGGACACAGTGAATTTTGGAGCCTCTGGAATGGATCCTCAGGTGTCTCTCCATGGTCACTGAAGGTTGTGAAGGGAGCATTTTCAAACCCTCCAGAGGCCATCTCTAAGCTCAGACTTTTCCAGGGTAAGAGTCAGGCTCACTGTGTGCAATTATGTTGCTTGTCTGACACCTCAGTTTTCCCCTCATAAGGCATCAACAACAGATATAGATTTTAAGCATTGAGTACAGGAGAATCACGCAAAGGAAAAAAACTCTAAACCTAAAAAAAAGTTTGGAGGCTGAACATTCTTATATCACCAGGCACTTAAACTGCTGTGAATGCTTGGGAAAGGAAAATAATACGCTGGCTCAGAGGCAGAAATAAATTTTTGGCACCACTAAAGAGGCTAATTCAGAGCTTAAAGAAATAGTAAATGTTGAGAGCTTTCTGGAATGATTCCTCTTAAAAACATAAATCACAAAAGCTTTCCTGAAAGTGTTAGGTGCAGTTAGGAATTGTAGCAGGAGGCTGACAAGAAAAAAACCTTCATTTCAATTGCAGTCTGAAGCAAAGTACTTTTTCTTCTGTCCTGTAACATGAGCTAAGGTAGGGGCTGCTACCATTATTTATGTAGCATGAGGAAAGAATTATTCTTGGAAAGCAAATTCTTGCTCTAAACTGCCAATTTCTTTCTACCATAGTTTCTAGTGATGAGAAACTTCCACTCCTACAGAGGAGAGTTGGAAACTCTTGTGCTGTAGTTCTGCTTCTGTAACTGATTTTTTAGTTGAGTCCAAGGGGAACCTCTCTATGCTTTAGTTTTCCTCTCTAGGAAATATTTACTCAGCTCTGGAAGCATGATATTCTTCTACCATATGGTGTGCTGGCAGGAGTAATTATAAAAACAAATTCTCCAAAGGAGCTTCTTTGGCAAGGAGGTTGGGCCACAGTTCTTAAGGCTTGTGATATACTGAATTGAATGCAACATATTTAAAAGGTATTTTTCTAGTTTCATTTTAAAATAAATGAGAAAAATTTCAAACCATTTTTAAGATCCTGCTTGTGATATTTCCGATATGGCTACAGATTTGAGTAAGCAGAAGATAAGTACATAGCATCAAGAGTCCCTAGAAAATGCAGCTCAGCCATGAGCCCTGTGCTAGAGCCATGTAATTATTTTATAGTATATGTTCAAACTATGTATGATTTCTTCCCTGTCTTCTATGGAGACTCCTCCATATTCATCGTCCAAGTAGTTGTGGCTCCTCAAACTACCAGTTTGGTCCTGTCCTAGTCCCTTGCTCACCCTGCAGCTGATGGTGGCTTGCTACTGATTAGAGTAGAATAGAATAGAATAGAATAGAATAGAATAGAATAGAATAGAATAGAATAGAATAGAATAGAATAGAATAATTGAGTTGGAAGGGACCAGCAACAATCATCTAGTCCAACTGCAATAGTTTGAAACTAAATAATTTGTAGAGAGTGAGTGTGAAACCTTGTCTACCAGGCTATTGCTTGCTTAGAGGTGAACAGCAGGTCTACATTTCTAGTATATGGATTAGTCACTTATGCTAATACCTTGCCAATTTTTAATATAATGGAAGGAGCAGGTGTCTCCTAAAAATATATAGTGAGTAAAAGAAAGGGACTTACTAAATAATTAGGGTTTTTTTAACAGAGACACAATTGACTTGGCAAAGCATGACAAAAGGAGTCAGATCTCTAAGTTTACTTTCTATTTTTATACAGACCTAAGTCAGGCAAAACCTGGGAACTACAAGTACCATTGAGTTAGGACCGAATAGTACCACCCCGTTTTTGCACCTTCACACCAAGTCTGATATATCATGCTCAGCAAGGCACTGTTGTGTGGGCTGATCTCAGGAGGAGCATGGAAGTTTGGCAGGCCCTTTGCCCAGAATAGTGAGCAGGATCCTTATACATAAAAACAAAGTCTAATTAAGAGAAACCTTAGGTTAAATGGGAAACTTATATCCCACTGATGCCCAGCTTCACAGTGATCTTTGCCTTGCTTCAGCTACATAGTGATCTTTACCTCAGAAATCCTGTAGGGATTTTATACAGAAATTAAAGAAGAGAAAGCATACAATAAGAATATAAAAACAAATATTTCCTTTTTTGGCAGTTTCAGGAGCCTTCTTTTCTAGCCTGAATCAGTTACATTGAAATGTAAGAAAATTACTTCCCTTTTTTGGATACCATCAAAAAATCCAGTGCTGAACTCTGGCATAGTAAAAACAAAAATACAGGAAGGAGTCCCACTTTTTTTCCTTTGGTCAATGCAGGGCATTCAATAGAGAAATAAAAGCCTAATCAAAAATCCAGCAACTTTACTGCAAAGATCCCCAGGGTTTCATTGACACCCTCACCATTTCTCATGTTCACATTATTTGCTTTTAACTGCATGAGGAAGGAAAGTAAATGGTACACATTAAACAGAAGGAATGACTAAAATATCTAATCATATATGTGCACATAGGAACTTGAAATACTAAACAACACGGCAATGCAAATATAACAATTTATAAACAAGTGAAAACAAACAAGCTAAGATAGTGACTGATTGAGATCTCTTTTTCTTCATGTGTTGAAAATAGATAGCTTGGGATAATTCTGAACACTGCAAGATATTACAAGTTTTTTAGGATGCCACAAATTGATTAAATGTCATCTGTCTATAGCACTGGAGGTTGGACCAGATGATCTTTAAAAAGGGTTCTTCCAACCCAAGTCTTCTGTGATTCTGTGATGTCCACATCTGAGCTGTCTATATGTCAATGAAGAGAAAAGGGCAGTTACCAGAACCATTACTTCAGACCTGTTTTTGAATTCCACCCTCACAGAAGAAGGATTGCATTCTGTGAGAACTTTAGCTCACTTTTCACTGTGAAAAGTGTCTGGGTTACTCAGACAGAGCTATCCAAAGCCAGGGGAGATGAGCCTCTCCCTGGTTGTATTTGACTAAGCTGAGTACTCAAAGAAGGACACAGAAAATGTGTTGTGGGCAGCCAAAGAATATGGACAGCTATGGAAGGGACACAGAACTAGAAATCAAATTTTCTCATAACTCTGTGGGCTGCATTAGGAAGCTGTGATGCAACAAACCTGCAGACATATTCTTCCCTTAACACAGGAAGGAATGGAGGCACAGTTTGGGAAACCCAAATGGCAGTTTGCCTATTGCCAATAACAAATCTACAAAACACAGAAAACTGCAGTGTGAAGGATGGAAGGGAACATACGAGATTACATAGTCCCTTCTCCTGCCCAGAATAGCCCTGTACATACTTTTGGGAGAGTTTGGGAGTAAACTGTTAAGCAAACTTTAGGAATAGACTCTCCAATCAGTAAGGTGATAACAGTTAACGTAAAGCAAGTCCTTTTACCTTAGAACAGCTAGCTCAGTTCATGATTACTGCCCAAAGTTCCTTGATATTAACCTTAAAGTGTTACTTACAGGCACTCCTGTAAAGCATTTGAAGGTTCTTCACGGTGCTGTGTGTCTCTTAACTTTGGTGGGGAACCAAGACAGACAGTAGTACAAAATCTCACATGAGTAATTGTTTTCCTATACCCTCCCTCAATGAGTCAGACACTACAATTTTGAAATTGTTCTGGTTTTGACAAAGATTCATGAGGAAGTAACTTATGCACAAGACCAAAATAGTATATAACTTGCAAGTGCCACTTTCCACCTTTTTTTCGGGCAGAGTAATAGATATCAGCAAATGAGTTCAGGTCCCAAATTTCAAAGATTTAATATTATGTTGAGTAATGCCTTAGGTCTAGAACATTTTAGCTATTTTGGTACTTCCTTTGAAACTGGCAGCAATTCAGTACCCAAATAAATTTAAAGCTCTAATAATTTTCACCCCACAAATGTTCCTACTGAGATCTGTGGAAATACTTTTGCAGACAGTATGTCAGAATACGGTGCCAGAAAAAGGCACACCTTAAATATACTATAAAGACAAAAATTATAGACAATAAAGATAACTGATATACAGGAGGGTATGCAGAGGAATTTTTGCTTTAACTTCGGCACTTAAACTTTTATTTTATAGCTGCTGTTGGTTTCTGCACACACAGTTTCCATGTGCATTTGTGTGTACAGAGGAGAAAGATAATTTGGGACACCCGTACTCCCCACTTGAAATGGGTCACACACATCCAGCCAATTATTGGATTGATCTATTGAACCAGTCAGTCCTTTCGTTCAGTTGTCATCGGGACCATCTGATAAAGAGGACAATAGACTTCAAGGAAATCAAAGGCTGATACACAGCTTCACAAGGACAACAGCAACAAAAAGAGCAAGAGGATTGTTACACGCCTATGATACTTTTCAATAACATCCTTCATACACTGCCTTTTTCAGCTATTTTCAGAACTAACTTGCAATTATGGTTTTACTGTTTATGTTTAAACCTTTTTCTCAGAAATGTCATAGGTGGTTTGGTTCATTGCAGAGACATTACCTGCTACATGTAAAGAATTCTATATTGACTCTCGTTTAGACTCTGATTTCAAAGATCCAGAGCTGCACACCAGTCTCAGTTCTGTCCTTGGACTCTTTGAAGAATCCAATCAGCAACAACTACAGTGCTGGCATGCACGTTATCACTTTGCCCTTGGTTGAAATGTCCCTGCATGTAATTTTCCAGACAGCTGGTTTTCCAGCAGGTACTGATAGCATTGAAGTGGCAGGTTGAGTCCAGGTTTCCCTTCCACAGAGCAGCCATAGCCCTGCTCTTCCAAAAGCAGCCACTGAACAAGTTCAGAAAGCTGGCAGACAGCAAGATGAACATAGTATAATGTTCATAGCATCTAAATTATGCATAATGTAGGGGTATAATTAGATACAGTGGACCATCTATAACCAGAGAAAGTCTCTGATTATTATAGGATGAATGGATGAAATGATCTTTAGCAGAACATATCGTTCATATTCTGAAGCGAAGGAAAATTCTGTCAAGGGATGAAGATAAGTGCATATTAAGTCAGACCAAGCCTCCATTGAACCCAGCATCTCAGCCTTGATGGCAGTATGTAGCAGATGTTTACAGAATCACACAGTGGGGATTATGGACCATTTGGACATGGTCTAGGTGACCTTGCCTGAATGGGAGAGGGTTGGACCAGATGATCTCCAGAGGTCCCTTCCAACCTCGACCATTCTTTGATTCCATGATGGTTGAAATTCCTCTTTTCATTTTACCAGCCCCTAAGGCCAATACAAATGGTGGCACAACCATCTGGAGTATCAGGCATTTCTCCTAGGTTATTATCATCTGCAAAGCTTCTGAGGGTGCCCCCTTTCCAGGTCAGTAATGAAGATGTAACACTGATTTGGCCCCAGTATCAAGCTGTGGGACACACTACTAGTGAACTTTGTGTAACTGAACTTTGTGTTGCTGATCTATGGGCCCAGTAGTTCATCCAGTTTCCAATCCAGCTCATTGTCCATTTATCTACCCGATATTTTGTCAGCTTATCTATGAGAATATTATGGGAGACAGTGTTGAAATCCTTTCTGAAGACGAGGTAAATGGCCTCCACTGCTCTCCCCTCCTCCACTCAGTTAGTCACCTCATTGCAGTCTGTCACATTGGGTAACCATGAATTCTCCTTTGTGAATACATGCTGAATACTCACTGCAAATGGTTTACCAGATTAATTCCTTTGTAAGCTTCCCAGGGATCAAAATGAGGCTGACCAGTTCCCTGGATCATTATCCTTCCTGAGGTCTGCTTTCTTCCACTCTCCAGGAACATTTCCCAGGCCCCATGACATTTCAGACAATCAAAAGTGGCCTCGCAGTGACATCAGCCAGCACCCTCAGCACACAGGCATGCCTCCCATCAGGTCCCATAGTTGCACATTTGCTTAAATGTGCCCTAATTTGATTCTCCTCCACCAAGGGTAAGTCTTCCTTGCTCCACCCTTGTCCTTGTCTCAAAGGCCTGGGATTCCTAAGGGCTGTCTTCCTAGTAAAGGCACAGCTGAACAAAGGGATTTTTGCATTCCCTTGGGCTATATATGAGAAATAAAGTAGTTTATGGTCATCTAGATGGACTAATTATTTCCACCCCTTACGTTTTTCAGGACAAGGAGTTGTACAGCAGGCTTTACCCATGCCCACCAATTTGGATCAAGTGGTGGCAGTGACAGGCAGCATTTCTAGTCTCTCCTAGAGAGTCAAATATGCTGTAAAGTACATAGAGACAATGTAGAAATCAACCCCACAGTCTGAAAGCTACCTAAGGCCATAGCTCCCTTCAGAGATACAGCATTTTGATGAAGAGCCTCAGCTGGTCTTTCTCAACCCATATGCTGCAACCAGATGTGCTGGTGTCACTGCGGTTTTTTGGCAGGTTTTTTATCACAAAGTATTTTAGTGACCCACTCACAGCACACCCTCACAAACTCTTGTCAGTACCACATTTTCTGGGATCAAGGTGGATGCCTGCTGGCTGATGGTGGCTGAGGCCACAGGTTCTCAAACACAGCACAATCTTCTGTTGGGGGAATATGATCAGCAAATATCAGCTGCTGAGGCTATCTGGTTCCTGGAGTTCTTTGCTGACATTGTCTTCCTGCTGCATTGACTACTGGCCACTGTAAAATGGAGGAACTGACAGTTTACAAATTTGAACGACAGTACAATGATGGCTGTTGTTTTTATTTCTGCTCTGTCTGCCAGTGCAGCATAGAGGCTTCTGCACTCAAGAAGTGAGGATCATTTCAAAATTAGTGCATTTCTGACCTTTTTCCCAATTTTCTTCTTAATCCCTGCAGAATGACTAGCAAAACGTGCTTGCACATAAAAAGTATGAAAAATGTCACTGCTCAAGATCCTACTATTCTGGCAGTTCCCCAATGCATTTCAACAGATGTGATTAATGCAGCTTGTGTGTTAATTTCAACCATGATTAACACAGTTTGGATAACACCGTGCTTCAGCCATTGTAACATGCAAGCTGGATGAGTGTTTCTTTGCGTTTTTCTTAAGGATGCTGAAGATTGCTTCCTTTTGTGGCAGCTTTGTGTGGTAAAAACAAAGCAAGTTCAGAGCTCTGAGCACCTCTCATTGAAAGCACTCCCTATCTTGCTTTGCTTCCTCCTACCAAGGAAGACCAGCTAACCTTCTTGTGGCTGGCTTCCAGAGAGCAAGGAGAGAAACAAACATAAGCATTTGTAAATATTTTCACCCTTGTTTTTGAGTCATGGCTTTAATTATGGTTTCTGTTTTACTGCTACAGCAAAAAATTTAGATTAAAATAAGACAATTGCATTTTATTTTCTAAATATCCGAGGAAATGAAATAATGACAGTGGATTGTTACTCCCAATGAGCAGAGCTCCACGGGATGAGCAGTATGTCTGGAGCCAGCAACAAAAGAGCTATGAGTAAATAGTTCTTGGATTGAATCAGGATTGTAGAAACTCAGTTCTGAGGGGCCCCAGTGAAAAACCCAATCCAAATACTGCTGAGCTTGGGTAAAGCTTGTATTTAGTGCTGTTAGCTGAAACTAATCTTTATATGATATACACGTATTGTTTGAGTCTTTGGAAATACTGACTGGATGTCTGCAACAAAGAATTATTCCAGTACGCAGAGCTGGGAAAGATTCCTAAAAGTCTCCAGGAAAGTAGTTAACCAGGGAGTTTTCGGGTGACTAATTGTCATTGATGGCCACATAAATGCTTCTGACTTGGTCCCAGGAAAATGAGATCTTGATATCTCTCTATGGAGTCCTGATTGAGTGTCTGACAGATAACATGAAGTGGCTGCCCAAGGCACAGATTTCTCACATCCTTCTTTTCGTGAAAGCTGGAAGTGCCTTTCTTCGCTGCTATAAGTTACTTTACTTTGTTTATGTTTCATGACCTCTTCTAAGTAGGAGATGCCACATCCAACAAACTATAGAGCCAGCTAAAGCTGCTACATCCAAATGCAGAGAGAATAGGCATTTCAAATGGAACATAAAATCAAAGTTTAAAAAAGCACTTTTAGCAGTTTCACAGTTATAATGAGGAGCTGCACCTGCAAAACTAGCTCTTCCAAAAAAGAGGATACAGCATCTGTGAGATCCTGGATGAAGGAGTCTGTAACAACAACCTTATTTGGAAATAAATGCTGGTTGGTTCATGGTATTGCAGGATTCCTGCCCTTCGCCCCGCAGACTGAACTGTTGAGCAGATTCATGGGCACATACTTTTGGGCTGGAGTTTCGCCCGGTGCAGTCATGTACCTTGTTTTGGATTCATGTGAGTCCTTGGCCTGAGCATTCCCACTCGACTTAGCCTTATGTACCCATTTCCTCATGTATTCTTGTTTTAACTCATTTCAAAGTCCCATTGCTTGGAAAAAGTATATTATTAAAAACCCTTAAAATAAGTGCTATCACTTTGACACTCCTAGACTGGCTAGAGATTGAACAAGAGCTTATTCCAGAAAATTTGAGAGGGGAAGTATTCTCTGCTAAACCACAATTATGGGAATGGACTGGGAAGAGCACAGAAAGTTCTTGGGCTGAAGATGCTGTGTGCAGTCCTGCTTGGTGGAGATACACCTGGGGATACTCACAAGGCATATTTCCCAGAAGTAGCTTCCACATTATTTTCAAGTTAAAGTGGCCCTCAAACTATTCATACACTGATAACTGATTTTTCATTCCTTTTCTTCTCCTTTTTGTTTTCATCCAAATCTTTATTCAATATCCTATTACTTTTTACACCAAAGTGAAAATACACCAGACATAAAAACTGAACTCTTTAAAAGACTCCAAGGAAATGAAAAACAAATAGGATGTGCCACAAAAAGGTTACAGTTACACTGTAATGAAATACCAAATTATTCCAATCTCATTTTTCTATAATATATGCTATTCCTGATATCTGAAGCCAGCATTGCTTCAGTGAAGATGCTCAAACAGCAAAGACTGACAAAATGATAAAGGAAAAAAGGTTATATGGAAAAAAGAGAAAAATGTAATAACAGTATTTGTTGGGCCATATCTCACCAGGAAATCTGATACATTACTAATAAATTTCTTACTGTATGCTATGAAAAGAAACAGTGAGATAAGGAAAGAAATAATGTATCCAAGGAACAGCAACTAGATAGCAATTTTAGCTTAAAATAATGTGAGTTGAATTTATAATGAATCTATCAAAGCATCTGGCAATGTTGCTGTAAAATAAGTCTGGTATTTCCATCTTTACCCCTCAGTTACTTTGAAGGCACTTATAACTTTGCTAACCTGATTGAAACTTGCAGTAAAATATTATTTTCAAGTCTTGCTTGGATGTTTGGATATTGTTAGTGACTAATAAGAAAGTGCCTTCTGACCAAAAAAAAAAAAAAAAAAAAAAGAAAAAAAAAAAGAAAGACAGAAAGACAGAAAGCAGCCTGAGGCTTACAAGAAAATACTTGTGCAGATCTTTCCAAAGCCTTTCCTTGTGTTGCCGACTGAAATTTCTGTCTTCTGATTTCTGCCTTTCATTTGGTTTTGCTAAAGAATGGCTTCTTTATATTAAAAGAAATGACGAGGGGGGAAGTGGTTGATGCAATGAAGTTAGTTCTTGTGTACAATGAGTATATGATACTAAAATCAGTATAGAAATAGAGTGTTTTGAGAAAGAAGAAGTGGTAAAACAAAGAAGAAGGCACAGAACGAAACCCACAGAGCGTCATAAAACAAACCTCAACACATATGAGTTTGCAAAGTTATGGAAATAATTAGACTTTCATGAGACATTAATTGATGGGTTCCCATCTGCCCAATAACTTTACAGGAAATGCTATCTCCCAGGCTAATTATTGGTTTGGGTTGGAAGGGACATTAAAGACCATTTAGTTCCACCTCGCCTGCCATGGGCAGGGGCTTCTCCCACTAGACCAGGCTGCTCAAAGGCCCATCCAGCCTGGGCTTGAACACTTCGAAGGAGGAGGCATCCACAGCTTGTCTGGGCAACCTATTCCAGTGCTTCACCACAGTCATAGTGAAGATTTTCTTCCTAATATCTAACCTAAATATACTCCCTGTCAGTTTAAAATATATTCTTTCTTATGGAAGCAAGCAAAGAGAGATGGCACACAGCCTACCAATTGGAAGTTGCAGCTCATGACAGTTCTGGTCTGGAGGAAGATAATTCAAATATGGAGAAGTTAAATGTTTATTTATAAATAATGTTATAATACTAGTAAAAAGTGAGCTCCCTGTGTGAAAAACAGAAAGGTGGGAATCCTGCTTTTCTTATGACCTATACAGAATTTTTTTGACCCTGATATTTACTAATAAAATCAGAGGATTAACCTATGGCACTTTAAAAGAAATTTGGTGTAGTGCAAAAGTAAAAGAAAAGCATTTTCTTATTGATGATATAAATATTGCTAGGTGTCTGCAAAGAGTGGAAAAGAAATTTTCTGTGGTTATACACTTTTTCCCTTTTGGATCTTAAACTGATTCATTGTAAGTTTTGAAGTAAGTCTGGTACAGTGATTGCAGCAATTAATTATTCAAGTTGTTACACGTAAGCACTCCACATACACCAGATGAAGCAAAATACAAAACCCAACATTAAATGATAAAGTATATGGTTTATAAGAAAAGGAATTTCTATTCTTGCAGATGTACTTCCTTCTGCATTTTTATGAAAATCAATGTTCAGGCTTCCCATAAATTATCTTTTCTTCAGTAATCACAACTTTAATTAGCATTTGTCAACATTTGTACTTTGTTAGGAAGAAAACAGCTTATGAGCCATTTCCTTTCCTGCAATCAGGCAAAGATTGTGTTCAGGATGAGACAAGCCAATTTGGAACTACAAAACTTTCCGTAAATATGGGAAAGATTGGGGGAAACAGGTTGCGGCATGGAAGATTTGTCCAGTAATAGGGCATTTGACAGAAAACAGGGGCGTAAGGAGGCTTTGAGGAAGACAACTTTCCAGCTGAAATTGGCCAGTCAGAGCCTGAGTTTTCTACAAGTACTCAAACAGCAGAGATCATATGCCAACACCAGGCAAACACGATTAAAAACTGTTTTTAACAAAATGATTTATTGGAAAGGTAGCTGTCTCGAGGACACTTTTGTGTTGAACTGTAATTGCTAATGGGATGAATTAGACTGTGCTGAAAGAGCTCAATAATAGCCATGACACTATTAAGGATTGTTTAGAGGCACCAGCCAAACCTCCTGGAAGCAGGACAGGGAGAGAGCCTGGGGCTGGTTCCTCCCTGCCCTGTAAGAACCTGCGGCAGTATAGCAGAGAGTTTGCAAAGAGAGTTAGGCTGGGATGTGCTCAATATCTGAAATGTAGATTATACTATATTTTAAAAGTTCTACCACAGGATAATTAAAGTCAATAATTCTTGCTGAAAACCTTGCTCCTAGCTGGCAAATGCCCTATTTTGTACTTTTCATTGTTCCCAAAGAAAATATCAGTGCTATGACATAATTATTGCATTTTCTTTGCTTTTGGCATGCTGTAAATGTTTTACTCAATTGGATGAGAATAAAGGAAGATGCTCAATACACTGTAATTACTTTTCCTATTTCTTGATTTAGCAGTTCTCAGTGGATCTTCCCTCTTCATCACAATTATACTGAAAGCTCTTTATTTCTATATCTTTTCCATAGAGATTGTTTAAATATGAATGAGATGAAATGACTATAAAAGGAAATGCGACCAAGTCTTTTCAGTAACAGTCAATGAATTTCCTCCTCGTTTCACTTAAGTTTCATAACAAGATTTATATCTTAGTTACTGGAAAGAAAAAAATCCTTGTTGAATCTTTAGTCAAATCGATTTGCAACCATTTATTCAGAACACCAATCCCATGGAGAGTTTAATCTTGCTCTAGTATAATGAGTAACTATTGAAGTCCAGTATGTATTAACCCTATATTTCCTGTAGTTTGCTAAATGTTCCTTAAAATACAATTAGCTTGTTTCATGTTTTTAATGGAAAAACTTTTTTTTTTCTAAGTGCCACAGCTCCAGTGTTCCTAGAAGGAAAAGACCTAGTCCACATCAGTGGAACTTAGGTAGGTGGTAGTCAATTTGATTCAATGAGTATGCCTTCTTTTTGGCAAAAAAACCCCTACCTTGGACCTCGTCCTACAGCTCTAGTCCTCTATTCAGGCAGAAAATCTAGTTTTTGATTACAACATATGATGTCTCATAGCCACACAAACTGTGCTAATGTTTCTAATACACTAATGATTCCTTTCTTCACGCAACCCAAACAAACCATGATGCAGACAAAACAATATAATACACCTTTCCATGCCTCCATGCTTCCCCACTCCTGATCATGCTTTGGGCTTTTATCTTTCTTCTTGGGAAGGACACCCCAAGTTCCAAACCAGGCATTTTCTTCAAATCATGGAGCATCTCATATCCTCTCATATCCTTCTCCCTTTCTGAAACATCCAAACTTCTTTTCTGCGTAGTTTATAATCCTTATCAGGATAAAGACATGAGAAAAACTTCAGGTTGTTGTTATTGTCCCCACCAGACCTGTGACTTAGCTACCAGCCAACACAGGTGCCTTCTTGGTATGGTCATACTCTTATCCAGAGATTCAAGCAGAAGTGTTTAAGAGCTTCACAGAAGTCTGGTTTTAGTCCTGTGTCATCACTTCCAAAACTTCAAAGACAAAGGCAAAAAATTTGCAGGTTTGGCTATTCCAGTAATCAACGTAGCAATAGCAGTTCATGAGTTCAGTTGGAAATATCTCCATAAATTGGCTTCAGATCACATGCAAAGGTGGTGATTGTGTTCTTCAGCCTGGATGCATTAGAAACTGGTTGAAAATGTGCTTGTCTCCAGTGCTCATGTGAAATGATCCAGGCCAGATCTGCCATGGTAGACAGATTTCCTCAAACCCTGCTACAGGGTCAGAGCTGTGACATGCTGTGACACAGATCCACCCAGTGCTTCAGCTTCATCATAGATGTCACCCTGTCCACCTCCAGCCACAAGCCCAATTAGCTGCACTCTTGCAGCATTCAGCCCTAACAGCTCCCTGCAGCTCTTCAGTACCAACCCAGCACACCCAACACTCTCCTGTGCTCCTCCCACACAGGGGAAGAGGAGATATTTGTGGGGAAGGTGGCAGGAGAGAGGAAAAACTAAATTAGATATTTTTAAGAACTTTCTGGGGACATGGGAGGAAGGAGAACTTTAACCTTGGCCACTAGTCTTGGTCCACTCTCATACCACAATCAATCACCTACACAGTTGCCTCTTTAGACAGAACTGGAGGCTCTCCCAACCCCACAGCTGGGTGTCAGTTTGTTCGGAGAATTTTTGTTTGTTTGTTTGGGAGTTTTTTGTGTTGGGTTTTTTGTTGTTGGTTTTGTTTGGTTGGTTTTTTATTTGGTTTTGTTTGTTTTTTCTTTTTTGCCTTTTTTTCCCTGTCCAGGATACATTTCTCCTTTTTCAAATAATATAAAGAAAACTCTCCTGCTGCCTTGATTATCAATAACTGGGCTTGTGGTGGGAGTGTGGAGTTGTCTTCCAAAGGATCATTTGAAGGATTTTGCCCCACACACGTGTAAAGCTGTGAAACAACTCCATGCAAATACTAACCCACCCACCAGGGCTATTCTTTGATGGCCCTTTCTCATATGTCTTTGCATTTAATAGATTGCTTTTCAGTTTTAGAGTGGCAGAGTGTGCCTGTGTGTGGGTGTGTGTCAGAAGAAACATAAGACTCTTTTAGAGCCTAACTAAAATGTCTTGTTTCCACTCATCTAAGAATTGCAAGGAATAAGAAGAGCAAAGCACCTCTTCAGCTGATCATACCTGGTGGATGCCAGTGGGATACACATTACTGACAGTGCCATAAGGTACGTTTGAGTGGGCACACAGGGTCTTCCTGGGGTATCCAATGGCAAAAGAGTGCACTGCACTTCCAATCCAAAATCAGGGTTACTTGGCATGTAGCACAGAGCTTGCTGCTGATCCTTCAGCCCAATGTGATTGCAAAACGTGTTCTTAAACTACACTGAACTGATTTAAAAACTCTACGCAGGCACAACTCCATGCAGCTGGCCAGGATGTGTTCTGGCCACAACCTAGGACTATATTTTCAGTATAACTGTAAAACAGTAAATTTTTGCAGAATTTATATAGTTTTATTTATATTTATAGTTTATATTTATATATTTATATTATATTTATAGTTTTATTTATGAAGTGATTGAAATTATAACATTAAATACTTAGTTTATATATTTATCTCCCTTTTAACTACAATGCAATACTTCAAAGACCATGGAAAATGGCCTGTGGGTGTTTTTCCCTCAAAGTTAAAGTTCTTTACTTTAAACAGGTTGAGATAAATGGCTTTGGTGACACAAATGCAGCATATTAAAACCAGTTATTAGCCCATGTAGCAAAGAAGAAGGGGACTTGTTTCTTTTTCCCAAACTCAGAATGATGCGTATATTTTATTTTAGTTTTGATTTTAATGAAAACTTTAGTACAACATCTTTTGAGTTTGTGGTAATTATGCTGAACTTCATATCCCAAAGGAGAAACATGTAAATGGTTCACTCTTTTGTGGCTATTTGTTTGTGCCATTAGCTCCGGAAATGTATTTTCCAAACTCTGCATTAGTTTAGCCAGCTGGTGACAAAAGAGTCATTTGTGTTAACGCAAGCAGAACGGAGTTAAACAACAAAATAGACTACATTTCTGAGTAATAAAATATGACTATCTGAGGAAGTAGTAATTGTACAGAATGATTTGTCTTAAGTTTATTTTTTATTATTCATATGCTAGTTGTTAATGAGGATAGAGAATGGCTTATAAATCATTGACAGCTGTCACTGGAACTGTTTATATTTTGAGAAATTTTCAAGCTCTCCTGCTGTCCTTGAGCCCAATATGGATACTACTCTCAACTTACAGTATAATAGGGAACTTAGGCTTTTTCAACCACACATGATATTGTCTGCTTTGGATTTGAAGGATCCACTACAGACTCTGCCCTGAGCCAGCAGTGCTGCAGCACACAAGCAGCAATGCTGAGGGCCACTTACCAGCTCTCAGAGGAGAAATAACTGAGTGATCCTTCACCAGCATAAATACAACTGGTATGAGCATAGCAAGGGCATCCATGAGCTGCCAAACCAAAGATTTTGGAGAAAAAGTGGTATAGATTTTGGAGAAAAAGGGGTATGGATTCTGAGACAAAATCTTTAAAGTCAGAGCAAGTCCATCAACTTACATCAGGTTCCCACAGAGGTAAATGTTACAGTACAGACAGTTTGCACTCTTAGAGTCCTTGGAGAGTACAGGACACATCTGGATTCCAGATGGGATTCAGGACAGTGATACCTGCCCAGTGGTGGTGAGCCACCTCCAGAGCTGCACATGGTTGCTGGAGTGCCCCACGGGGCTCCTGGATCCCCACAACCTCACTGGGACACAGAGGGGGATGTGGCCCTCACACTGTGTTTACAAACTCCCATAGGGCTCTGGAACTGCAGACACCTGCCAAGTTCTCCTCCTGGCCATCCTCTAGCTCCACACCCTGAAAGTCCCTGCTCTCTCCCCGAGTCCTTTCCATCTCCCGATTTGTCCTTTGGGGATCCCAGGGCTGCCACTTCTGCCAGGTCCACTGCCAGCCTTCAGTCTTGGCTGATCCTGCTGAAAAGCCAGCCTGAGTTTGGGCTGGCAGCATACACATCCCTGCAGACACCTGCCACCACCCTGAGCTCCCTGAGCTCCATGAGCTCCCAGCCCCACCTGGCACAGTCTGTGCCTTATACCAGGTAGCTTCCTGCTTCTGCAAAACTGCTCTGGAAATACCTTTCCAAAGAGCTTCTCAACATAACATCCAGAGCTGGCATGGAACAGAACCAGCAGATTATTCGAAGTGTCTGGCATTCAGTTGCTCTTAAGAACACCACCACTAAATCCCTTCTGTGTTTGAAATACTCCTGTTTTATACTAAAACCAGGAGGTATTCCTGTAGCAAACTATGAAATGTAATAAATCCTGACAAATTTGCAGTAATCTCATAAGTTTAAATTTCTCTAGTTTGCACTTCAGAACTTGAATCTCATAAAAGGTGCATGTTTTCTCAAACATGTGCCATGTCAAACTGAGGATCCTCCCATCCCAGACAGCTCCACCAGGTCATATCACCTGTACAAATGCCCTCAAGTCTCCTCTCCAGCAGGTGGCTGGACTAAAGTCCTACTGGGGTCCCATCCAGCCTGAATTATCCTATTATGGTTGTACTATTCCTTCCTAGGTACTTTGCATTTGCCTTTGTTGAATTTGTGCTTTTGGCCCAATGGCACACAGCCCTTGAGCATGTTGGCTGATTCCTGCCCCCCAGTTTGGTGTTGAATGCAAACTTGCTGAGAGCAAACTCCACCAGGCCATCAGTAAAGATGTTGAAGTTGATAGGTCCCAGGACAGACCCCTGAATTCTATTTGTGAAGTATCCAGAATTCCATCGATTATATCCCATTAACCAGTGCCCTTTGATTCTGACCACACAATCAGTTTTTTACCCACCAAGCTGTCTATCCATTCAGACTCTCACATCCTAACTCTGATACTTGACAGACTTAATGTGTGCAAAACAGAGCACACACTCTGTCAGCTCTTACTTCCAAGCTCTTACTTCTATCTAAGAACTGCCATGAGGGTCTATTGATCCATTTCTCATGTCAACTCTACAGTCTTTAAGACCTTCATTGTACGTCCTTTCCTTGTCTTGGGTCTGTCTCAAATGAGTCTGAATCACTGATTATACAAACTTTAACTGGAGTTTAAAGTCAGAGTAATCTTATGTGTCAACTAGGTTTAGAAAACCATTACATTGTAAACACTTTAGACAATAGTTGTTTAAATGATTATTTTATGTGATGTTATAGTTGACAGCTGAGAGCTTTCTCCTGTCTGACTGTTACCATTGACCTGCACTACTTGTATAGGCTATTCTGTCCCTCACAAAATACTGGTCTTTATAACAATGTGCTAAGGAAATTAGACATAAGAAAACTAGAGACAAGTAATGCTTGGCTGGTTTTCTGCTGCTCTGACAATGCAAGCATGGTTTTCCTGGCCAGTGCACTCTGCCTGCTATGGACCGTTCTGAATTTTTCCTTAAAAGTTGAAAAAATCTGAATGATTTTGCCACCAGACTCCATAACAGAAAACATTAAAAATAGCAAGGGATGTTGTTCAATGTTTATTTATAGACTCATTGCTAATTGTTAAAGCCCAAAGACATTTCTAGACAAAAAATGAAGTTAAAGCTGCTCGTCAGAAAGATAAGGTGAGAAACGCATACTCCAAATCACCTTCTCTGAACCCAGATAATTCAAAGTGGAGCTAACAGAACTATGCTGACTACTAGTGATGTATCACTGAGACATCCACAAAAGCTTAATGCTTCCCAGCAGTCATAATGTAAAAGAATGATTTTTCAAAAGCAGGTCTTTAAAAAAATCACAAAATCAAAGAGTACTTGAGACTGACAGACATCTCTGGAAACCATCTAGTCCAGTCTCCTATTCAGAACAGGTTTAGCTACAGCAGGTTGCTTGGGACCAGTTAGGATCTGAGTATCTCCAAGGACTGTCAGTCCATCACCTCATTGATGGACTCAGTCTGCTCCACTGTTTGACCAATAGAACAGTAGGCATATTATCTTCCTTATGTGGGAGTGCAATTTCCCATTTCAGTGTACCCTCATTGCCTCTTGTCCCCCCACTGGACACCACTGAGAAGAGTTGGACTTTGAGAAGAGGTTGGACTGAGAAGTAGGTTGGACTCAGTGGTCTCAGAGCTCTTTTCTGATTTAAGTGATTCTTTGATCCTGTGATTCTAAGTCTGAATCCTCTTCCTTACACCTACTCCCTGTCAGATATTTACTGACACTGATGAGATCTTCCTGAGGCATTTCTCTTCAGCCTCTCTTCTTATCACAGATGCTGCTGTTCTTTCATCAGCTTTGTCACCCTTCACTGGACTTGTTCCAGTATGTCCTTGTCTCTCTTGCACTGGGAAGCTCAGCATGGGCTAAGCTTTCCAGATGGGCCTCACCAGTGCTGAGCAGAGGGGAAGGATCCCCTGCCTCTACCTGCTGGCAATACTTGACCTAATACAGCCTGGGATACATTGGCTTCCTTGCCCAGTACTGGTTCCTCTCTTGTCTACGCTCACAGGGTTTCCTCTGCAAAGCTTCTTCCCAGCCAGCAGGCCCCCAGCCTGTGATGGTGCATGTAAATCCTTTCAATCTGTCAAGAAAAAAATAAAGGTAACATTCACCGAATGACCAAAGTCATCTCAGGGGCCTCCTTTTAGGGGTCTCACACATGCTGACAACACATCATACAAAACCTGCAGGCGTGATGCTGCCTCTTACTGCTGTGGCTGTAATGGTCAGGGCACCAGAATGTGAATGAAATTTTCCTTCACTCTTCAGTCCTTGCCCAAGTTGCCCTGTGCTGAAGGCATGTTATGGGGACGAAAAACAAAAATTACTTTTAATCACCTTAGATGGTGCAAGGAACTGACACAAAACCTCCTTCCACTGGAGGCACTGGAGAAAAGATAAACACAATGGCTTCTTTCTAGTTCACTTGTTAGGGAAAGAAATGTAAGCCAGTCATTCCTATCCAAAGAATGTGGCTGTGCAGAATGCAGTCTCACAAAAGCACCTCAAGGCTGAAGGTAGGCGCTTCTGCCCAGGAAAGAAAGAGAGAAAGAGGAAAAAAAGTGAGTTACTTCTTCAGAATCATAACTCCTTTTTCCTCCCTGTTAGGTTTGCTCTACTGTTGTCATCTCCCTGTCAAGAAAAATGGGATGGCTATGGGATTTCATCTTTGCAGGGCAGAAGCAAAGATGTTGGGATGTTTTAAGGATATTACAAGTTCATTTCAAGTCACAATCCAAATACCATTTCCAGGTTTGTAATGAATTGTTTTAATAAAGTTTTAACTTTCTGAATCTCTGTGCTCCCTTTGCTTTCCTTTTCCTTCAATGTCATCTTAACATATCTGGAACATCAACAAGAAAACTAATTCCAGTTTTTCTGTTGTTTTGCATCTCACTCTACAAGCTCTTCTACAGATACATGTTCTGTACTTCTGCTAAGAAAACTCCCCAGATTCTGACTATTCTTGTCATAAAGTATTTGTGTTATTGAAGCTGTACATCCAGGAATGTCTAAATCTGATGGAAGCAAGGACAAAAGGTTGGAGGCTTTTTTGCCTGGAGTATGTATGAGCCACTGAGCATTGCAAAACCCAAGGGTCAGGGTAAGGCTACAACAGTGTTGTACCCCCTCAGAAAGTAGAAGTTTCCTGCACACAGAAGAAGCTGCAATGACTCAGCAGCAGGATGCACAGTGACTGCAGGTTTTAGGAGCAGCTGGTTAGGAGTGATCCAAAAATATCCTCTGAATCACCAAAGGGTCCCAAACTGCATTCTTTGTGATACCATGACAAAGATAGAGATGATGGGTTTTTTTTCTGTTTCAGGTCTTATCAGAGAGGGTGTAATTCCTGGTGTGCTCTTGATATTTTGCCTGAGCATGTAAAGGCAGTTTTTTCCTCTCTTCAACTACAAGCAGAGGACACACTGCAGTTAATCAGAGCAAATATCACCAAAATCAATGGATCATGCCCATGGATTTCTAAATTCTGTGTGGATTTCACTTCCACAGCACTTGATCCTAAGTCTGTTATAATCAATGAATTTCATGTAAGGACTAAGTATAGAAAACAATATATGAAAAATATATAATATGTAGAATTAATATCATTAAATAATTGGTTAATATATTTCATAAGCAATATATTATATTAATAATATAGTATAAAACAATAAAATAGTGATGTCTGAGAAATACATAATAATAATACTACAGAAAAATGTGTAGTATGAAATTATGGAAATGTCAGGTAAGATACTATGACTGCATTTTTAACAGAGATTACTGAAGTGCTTATACTTATGCTTTTTATGTGTGAGGCACAACAGGCATAGTGGCACCAGTCAGTCACATACCAGTGAGGTTGCTCAGTAGGAGCAATAAGTGACTCTTTAATCACATCAGCCTCTTCACACAGAGACAAGCAATGCAAAGCTCTCTTCCCAGCTGAACCTGCAGGGATCCCTCTGCCAGGAAGATACAATTGCCTGGGAGAGCAGAGTTCCCATCACATTTCTTACGTAGCGCAGTGGCCAGAATGGCTCACCTTCAAACCCATGACCAAATCCACCCCTTTAGGAGAGTGCTGTGCATAAGGCCATGCGTAGCATCAGTGCAGCAGTTCTCAGTGGGAAAAGGCCACATCCTACACTGACAGTGCTGCTTTTCAACTCTGCTGCTCAGAGCTTTCCTTCCAGCCTCCTGCCGACCCTGAGATATCCCACTGGAACAGACACAGCTCAGCTCTGGAAAGACGGATGAAACCAGAGCACGCAACCATACAGCTGGAGACCATCTGCTCTCTAGACTTAACTCTAGGCAATAGGACCTACAGATGTGTGAGCATGTGTTACTACAAAGCACAGAACAAGAAACTGTGTGTGTAGTGAGGATGAAGATGTGAATGGGAACGATTAAATAAGTGCAGAGGCAGAAGGAACTGCAGAATTTGTGGAAGGAGTGCCTAGAGCATAGATCTTAACAGTTGTGTAGCAGTGCCCTGGTCTGGTGCTTCAGTGCCCTTCACTCTGGTCAGTGAATATTTGATTCTTACTCATCAAAATGAGGACACTTCATAGTATGGGTGGTGTATTCTGAAAATGCTTCTTAGTTTGTGTCCTCTGCCAATGCAGTCAGAGAATCCAGGTAGGACTTGGTAGCAAGGGAGTTTAACTAAATCATCAGGTGGCAACGCAGCTTTATTGCTTAAAACCTGCCTGACCCCTGTTATGAGTGAGGACAATGTATGTGTTACCATAGGCAGTGGCAGGATGGGGGTCCAATGTTTATAGAGGCAGTTAGCAGAGACCAAGGGTACATATGCATCAAGACTCAGCTCTGTTGCTCAGGAGGTACATGCAAGCTGCTCCAGTATATTGCCTGAAGCCAAGTCCCTGGAACAGCACTGAAATCCCAGACCTGACCCACCCTTAGCGTGCAGCTCTGCAACCAGAGTCCAAGATGCTTCAGGGAAGGTGCTTCCTCCCTGCCCTTACTCTGTGTCCATGTATGCTCAACATCACCTTCTGCCAGCCCCAGACTCACACAGATGCATGGTTAGTGGATCAGAGAACTAATAAGACCTACTCCTGAGTATAATACAACTTACTTTTATTTGCAGTGTGACAGAGCTCAGCCTAACTTGACCTGAAATCCCACTCAGATTTATGTGCTTTGCCTTGAGGAAAAAGGAGTTGTTCAAACCCAATGTCAAACTTGATACAAAGTGGGCAAAGATGACCTGTTAGCATTCCAAAGGACCACAAGATGACTGTGTGAATAATAACTGAACTCATCTTGTCCCACCAAAACGATTACCAAGGAAATTTGCAGATTTCTCATATGAATTCTCTCTGCCAGTCTCTTTCTCAGCTTTCTGCTCAGATTTTTTTAAGACCTCTTCTGGTCTTATTTTCCTCCCTTTAAATTAAAAGAAAAACTTAGCTTTAAGTTTAATGGGAACTGAATAAGGTCTGTATCACACAGTCCCTCAGGTAAACATAAAATTAAAAGGGTGTGGGTAAAAAATTGCAGTAAACCCTTCTAGTGGCATTAGAATATGACTTTGAGTAGCATTTATCTGCTAATGATTTCTTAATGGTTATGTCTGACAAATAATACAATGAGAGGAACTTAAAAAATGTCTCTACTGCTAGTTATGACTACTGTGGTGAGAGATACAGATCTGTCTGGGGTGAGTCAAAGGTAGGGTATGGGGAACATTACTGTGACAAGTGCTTGGTTTCAGATGTTTCTCATAGTCTGTGGAGAAACACCAGTTATGGAAGTGTTGTATTTCATCTGACCCTGTAGGAAGACAAGCTTTCATAGATTGTGGTGGGGTCTGTGAATCTTTGTCCCTTCGCTTCAAAACACAATAGCTGGCTCAGAGAGGCAATCTTCACATTTTTGGTCTGGCTGCAGAACATGTTCAGCTGCACAACTGAAAACAACATAGCTGTGGTTTTCCTTCCTATTAAAACCAGGATATCATGTATTCAACTATTACATTCCTTTATTTTTGTTATGTAAATGTGTCATACCAGGTATTACAAGAGGCTGTCCCCAGCTTACAGCATGAAACTCCATGATATTCAGAAACCTTCCCACCACCATGAAGAAGAGTTGATAGCCCTGCCAGTTACCTCCTGTATGCCACTGTCTGTCTGTCACCACCATAGTGCTCTCACAGCCCTGGGGGAGGATGATAAAAGTAATTTCTTAAGCCAGGCACATTTACATAAAACATGTGTACAAGATAAATCATGGCTTCAGGCTGCTCAGAGCTATATTTTGGAGGAATCTTTTTCTAATCTTTCTCTAGTTTGTTTTATAGCATTTCTGTTTTCATGGCTGACTTGGCAAAGCAGGAAATCATGATTTACAAACATGGGAGGAAAGACTGGGAGCAAACACATGTAAATAAAAATAAATAAAATAAAAACACCAAAATATAAATATAAAAAAGAACCATCTGGATACAATCCTGTGTAATGTATTCTAGGACAACCCTGCCTGAGCAGAGAGGTTGGACCGGATGACCCATTGTGGTCCCTTCCAACCTCACCCAATCTGTGATTCTGTAAATGGTACCTCAGGACTTTGTAGGCTATGGTGCTTAAGGTTATTTTCCAAGCTATTTGCCCCATCTAGGTTATAGAGGCATTTACCTACACACATTTCCTATGCATGATGTGGATCACACGTGTTAACAGGAAAAAAATCTCATCTGCTTCTGCAATTGCTTTTGATTTTGCTGTTTTCACTAACACAGGCAGCACACCCCTAGAGCACCACACTGGGACATCAGGAGACTGTATAAACACACAGCCCTGGACTATCCTGTTGCAATCCCTAGTAATAGACCATAAACTTTGATGCAAGCCTGCAAGCCCTCAGGATTGAGGCTGGTCAGGCCTTGGCTGAGCTCTCCCTCACCTGCCTCCAGCTCTGGCTTACTTGGTTGTGTTGAGAGAGCAACTTCTCTGACTGTTCAGAAGTCTATGTCTTTTACTTTGTGTGACACAGAGTAACAAGCAGTTAGCCTGCACTGAATGAGATGCACCACTCCAACACTAGGTGCAGTGCAGAGAAATACAGACCTGGTGCAACAGCAAAGATCTTGAGAAGCAGGGGTACAGGATGCAGCATAGAGAAGCACAGGCAAGGCATAATAAAAGATGGAGTGTAGGCTGTCACCAGAGACATAGCTACAGGGTCTCTGTAGCTATGAACAGTGCCCTAATGGTCAGTTTGTCTCTCCAGAGACGAAACTGGAAAAAAGTCAGTTTAGGGGTAACAAAGAGAATAAAATATGGTATCTAACCTATGTAAATGGTAGCATTTACAGTAAATGTGGACACAACATGAAGCTGGAGACTGGTGAAGAAAGGACAAAGGTGTGAGAGCATGTTAGCAAAGGATGACCTGGGTGGATCTTGGAGAGAAGAAGAAGAAACCATCAACATGAACATTATATTTTTTCAGAGAAGCACTCCAGGTGCTGAAATCTCCCCCTGCAACACCACAATGTAGCCACCAGCCTTAAGACCCATTGGAGCAGCTGAGGGACGAGAAGGAAAAGGGGTAGAAAATAATGCATACGTTTACAACAATTTTTGATTGGATTCTTGTTTTGAGAAGCACCCTCTAAGCACAAAAGCAAAGTACACAGAAATCCTCTGTGTTCTGAAATGTGGCGTTATTGTTGTTGTTGTAGTTTTCTTCTAAATTAGGAATTGAGTTCCATGGGAATGTTTAGTGTACTTACATATGGCTTTGATGACTACTTCATGATTGCATGCAGGCATTTCACAAAGGGTCACTGACTATGGTCCTTCCAGTTGCAGGTCCCTCATCAGTCCTGTTAGGTAGCTCTGAAACCTCTCATGATCTATCCATATAGAGTTACATCTCCATTTACAGAAAACTGAACAAGTTATTGCTCCTTCTTGACATAGAGCTTCAGTTCCTTCAATGACTATTTATACTTTCTGACTTGATATTAATATTATTAATACTATAAAATAGATTCTTGACACTAAGAAAGTATGTGGACAATATTTTTATGGTTACTGTAAAGCATTCAGAAATCTTGTTTCATGTCTCAGCCTTAACAATTCATGAATTCATTCCATTCCTAAAGAAGTCCCAATAGGCACAAGCAGTCCTATTGATTTCTGTTGCATTTGGGAGGTCTGGAGCCCAGGTTTTAGTGCAAGACTGCTCATGAGATGTTTTCCGGAAACAGCATAAGTGGTTTAAAGCCTACCAGCACTTAGAGGCCATGTGGGGATATTTGTATTACTACTGCTTTAGTGGACAAAAAGGAAAACTTTAATATCCAAAAATATTGAGCTGGCTCTAAGTATGTCTCCAGCAGCTTTGGTTCAGTGTCGGCCAGAGAAGAGCTTGTGAAATCAGATTTCATTATCCAAGGTGATTTAACAAGATGATGAAAGGGCAAAACCCCCTTGCATAGTGAATAGAAATACTCATGCAATTTTCAGGCATGAAAGTTATGATTTGGCATTTGCCTTCTGAGCAAATTTGCCTTCTTTCAGGCAATTTCAGCCAAGTAGCCACTGATATTGTAGCCCAGATATTTATCAGTCTGAAACACGTAAAACATTGAATGTCCATACTATGACTGCATTTTTGAGTTTTTTGATACCCAAACCCTTCAAAGTTAAAACACAGATTTGAAATCCAGTTCAGTACTGCATATGTGTTGTACACAGTCACCCTTGCCTCATAGGTCAGGGAAACACATCTGAGAAGTGAAACTGGTTGCTGAAATTAGCAGAGGGCAGTGATTAAAAAACATCTGCACCATCTTAACATCAGTGGTTTGTGTATCTTAGTATTTAGCTTGCTCTGTGTGTGAGATGAGTATATGCAGAAAGTAATGCAGCCTGAGTAGACTTCAAAAGTTTCTCATCTTTCCTCTTATCTAATTATTTCGTGGCACTTATTTGTAAGCATTGATTCTTTAGTAAATGTTAATATGGGATTCTTCTCCAAGAAAAAGGTCAGAATATTAAACCGTGTACTTTGGTGGTCACATAACAGGGTTATGTGATGCATCTCATACCTACTGAAGGGAAAAATGCCATCAGAGCTAGGGGATGGAAAAGAAGATGTCAGGACCCCATTGAAGAGATTCATTTCACTGCATAGCCTATCTGTACACTGGTGTCTCCATTGTCCCTGTGTGTGCATGGCTGGCTTCTGTCTGTCAAATGCAGTGCATGCAAAAGATAATGCTGAACAACAGGGAACAGTAGAATAGAAAAAACCACAGAGAAAGACACAAAAGCCCATTGCTAAATAATGCTCTTTTCTAGCTGGAAAACAGTAATACACATAGCACAGTTCAGCAAAAGGCTTTTCAGAGAAGTACTGTGATGGCCGAGTGTCTCATTGCAGTCGCACTTTCCATGGAGCCTTGCACTGGAAGAGTGAGATAATCTAACCTGAAGTTCATCTCTGTCCTGCACATCACGTGCCCAGGAGTGTGACTGCAGAGCCTGCCACAGACAGGCAGCCAGGCAGGCAAGGGCTGTGTGTGCTAGCAGGAGAGTCTGCTGCCAGCCTGTGGCTCTGCTGCCGTGTGCCAGTAGCACTTAGCACAAACATCTAATGTACAACTCTTTTTTGTATAATTTAAATATGTTGTGATCTGCAGTGGAATAATTTAATACTCCAGCACAAAGATGAAAAGGAAAACCTCTTTCTCCACAGGTGGGGCAGAGCCCTCAGAACTAATTCACAAAGAACAAACTAATGATAGATAACCCTCCACTTTTGTGTTCTTGGGCAAGGGAAAGCAAAAATATTCAGACCACTATTAAATTTTAGAGATCAGATCTTTTAATGTAGGAAATGAGAGGCTATAGTGGAGATAAAATGTTTTATGTTTTGGTTTCCTGCCACTCCTTGGTGCACAAAGAGTGCACCAGTTTCCCATCTCCCACCAGTTTCCTGGGATTCTGCAGGGCCCCTAGTGACTCACAACAGAGGCTGTAGATCTTTCTCCAATCAGTCACCCTCAGCTGACTGCTTCTCTCCATGGCTCTGTCCTCATCCATCCTGGAAATTTTCTCCCCTCTCAGTGTAACTCTTTATTTACCTTTGTTATATCCTGGAGAAACATTCAAGAGAGTATCTTTTAATGTTTCTCATCTTAATAGTCACTATATTAAAGAAAGAACACTGCATACTTTTCTCCACTCCCAAGTTCCAGGTCCTTAAAAGTCAATGGACAGATGTCCACCAAAAAGAGTTTTAACCGCAACAGTCAGCAGGAATTTTGTTGTTGATGTTGATGAAAAAAGGATCTGAGGCAGATATCTCCAGGGTGGGCTTCTCAAGTTTAAACAGTAAATTGTTTTAAAACAGAGAGTACAATTCCTGCATGGGTTTTCTGTGTTCTCAGCTTGTGCTGAAAACACAGAGACTGACTTGCATGGTCCAGTATCTTCCTTTATACATCTTTTCTACAAGATTGGGCTCAAAATAAGGCACAAGTTAAATAGTATCCAGTTCAACCCAAGGTTAATAGCAGAGCCAGAGAATGGTCAGAGAAAGTGGCATAGGCAGAAATATGGCATTCAGCTTAATTTCATCTTCTTTAGAGATAATATCTAATAATAAAAATAGACCTGCACAAATCTGCTCTCTGAGGCAACAGTTACGTTTGTTTACCAACATGCTTGCACAAATCTTGTTTCAAAAATATGATCATTTCCTCATCCTCTGAGTGTAGAGGAAAACAGATGAATGTGAGAATGGATGAGAATTAGGCCACAGAACTGATCTCTGAAATTCTTTTAAAAAGTCACTGGTCTCCCCTCATGGTGAAGGTGATCTTTTTGTACTACAACCACGCCTAAAAGACTAACAGTAATGCTGAAAGCACCATGTCTGCAGGTAAGCAGCATATTAACTAATAATATCCCAATGTCAAAAAAAAGAAAGGTGGCCATTTCATTTCTGGAAGGTGTCAAATGCCTTACCACTTTGGTCTTGCTAAGCCTTTTCTGTGTGGCTGGAGACCTGTTAGTTAGCAGTTTTGGTCCAGAGTAGATCAGGTCTGAAAATTTGAAAGGGAAGACCTGGAGCAGCATACAGAGAGAACTTTAAGAAATACAAATAATGTATTTGCCTCAGTGTGTTTTGACCTGCTTTCTTCTAGTGTTTATTTGGCTGCATGCCTCTGGAGCAGCCTCAGGAGGCAGCACTCCTCCTCTAATGAGCTCACCAGCTCTGAGCGTGGTGCTGTCACCTCCTTGGTCTGGATTGGCCCATTGTTGTCCATAAGACTCATAAAGAAACCTTTCTTACATGTTTGTGGTTCTGTCAACCAATGTAATGTATATATTTTAGGGTAAGATCTGTCTTACAAAAATGGCCCACTAAAATCAGGCTTAGCCTGCAAGCGTAGCAGTGATTTCTGCAGCTCATGCACAAACCAGATTCCCTTTAGCACAACACTGTAAGACAGACTCACCATACTGGAAGTGTCAGTCTGGACAGTAACAGCACTTTCCCCAGCCAAAGGTTATTTCAGCTGCTGTCCTACAGCACTCATTTTGTATTATCTCCACTGGCTGCAGAGTGGATGCTACAGCAGGGCCTCTTCAGTGCTAGAGCAATGTAGCAGGCTTCAGTCAAAAGCCCATTTGAGTCAATAGCAAGACTCAGTTTATGGGTTTCAGTGGACTAGATGTGCATCTGAGCTATTCCCTTCATAGTCAGTGACAAGAATAGGTACAGCTAAGCTATGATTCATTTTCTTCTTAAAGGAGTGCGCTGGTTTCCAAGTAAGTCCCACAAAATGACCTTAAGAGAGATTTCAGGTCAGAGTTACAATTCGATAGATTACAATAAATGCAACGATACATGGAAAACTGGCCTAAACCCACAATATCAGAGTACAACCGAGCACCCTGTTGGTCAGGGTGGTGACTGTAATTGAAAGCAGTGGTCCTGTGGAAGTTCTGGTGTTCCTCTGGATCCATCAAGTAGTGGTGGTGGTGGTGTCCCAAGTCCCCAGTTACATATGGTCAGGTTCAGGTAGGGTATGCTTAGTACCTCCCCCAGGGAGGGGAGTTTCAAGATGGAATGGTGTAATCCTGTGAGTCACTGCAGCTGCCTATTCTGCTGGTGCCATTGAGTCCATGATGGCCCGTTAGCAGAGATGACTTCCTCAGGATGGGTGGGACTGTGCTGGTGCTTCCCCTGGGAGGGAGTTATCACAGCTGAGTCATTTGTGAAGAAAAAGAAACACTGCCCTGCTTTGCAGTGTTGCCTCTTCTCCCCTATCTTATTTAACACCCAGCTTGTAGCCTCAGGTGTTGGGTGTGCACTGGGCAGCTGCTACAAAAGACCCATCATTACCAGCTTGTCAGAAATGATATAGAGGGGAGTAAAATACACAAGTTTGGGTTACACCCACCTAGTGCTAAACTTCTCCTGTAACCACGACAAGCAGACATCTAAAACATGTTTTAAAAGTACCATTTCCACTGTCTACACAGAGAGGCCAGAATACCCATGTCCATATGGCTGACCACTGAAATTAGGTGAGATGAGTCATGTCCATATAGATTTGCCATGCAGAAGAGCACCCTCAAGCTTCAGCACCTGGGTGAAGGCACTGTAAAACACGGGGGAGGTGTTGATACAGTTAAGGGGCATGCATAACCCCAGACTAGGTATTTATGAAACACATGCAGCAGGTAAAAGGAATGAGGGACTTGTCTTTCCAAGCAAGCTCTGGGCCTACTGGTAGATAAAACTAGCCCTGAGAGATAAAGGAAACAATGGCAAGGATTCCACTGACTGATGAATGGGATGAGAGATTTGTCTTTACAAACAAACTGTAGGTCTGCTGATAAATGGGATATATGAGATACTGAGAGATGAAAGAAACAATGGGAAGAACCATAAATTCCATGAGAATTTCACTGATTGACACAAGGAAAAAAAGGGGGGGGAGTATACATTTAGAAAGAGGTCTTAGGTATCAGGCATTTTTGGGAAGTCTGTACGTTGCAAGTACCTCAGCCAATGGGGAAAGAGAGAGGGAAATGCAGCTGGAAAATTAAGGGGCATGCATAACCCCTGACTAGGCATTTACAAAACCTGTGCAGCAGGGAACAGAACCTGATGTCAGGGCAGGCAGAGAGCCCAATCCGTGACAGGGATCAACCATCACAAAATCTGTCCAACGCCATTAGATGCAAAAGCTGAAAGAGTCCTTTCTCACAGGGATACCCATCAGAGGGAGGTAATATACCTCTTTTATGTGGATACCAAGGAATAATTTATTTATCTGTTGTGAGGTGTCTCAGTCTTCTGGGGTAGGGGAGCACTTGGCAGAGGGCACTTCTCAGGCTATGCACTGAAAGGGTTTGGTAGATATAACATAATTCAGTGCTAACTGGAGCAGTGATTAGAGGGCAGGCCTTGTCTCAAAGCGACATGCTGATCACCATCTAACTCAGCTGTGCCCATCATTCCTGAAGATCTCGAGGGATCTGTGTGGTTTCACAACCCCCACAAGTGGTTCCTCTGAGGCTGACTGGAGCTCTTCTCCCAACAAAGGAAAGTTCCAGAGAAAGCTCCATAGGAGATTACTGCATCACAACTTCTTCCAGCTTATTCTTCCCCTGCAGAGCTTCGGGTAATAGCTCTTCACTTCCAGGGAGGATGATGTATGTGATTTGGCATCAGTTGACAATGGCCCATTGTGGAGCCTTGCAAGGCAGGCACTTATTCCTTAACTTTCCTTTTTTGCATGAATTGTGGGCTCTTTCCATCCAATTTGTCATGTTCTTTTTGGCCCCTACTCAAAACCCACTTTTTTTTTTCTTTTTTTTTTTTAAGAATTTTTCTTGAGCAATTTGAGCTCTATTAACAGTTGTGACCTGGATGCATGTGGTCAATAAATAATAGAATAGTAAAGTATAAAAGAAAGTCACATTTGGGTGTAAGGGTGCTTGAGAAAGAAAGCAGGTGTCAATTGATGACTTATAAACAAGTCATCTCATCTTTGTGCCATCTCATTTCACCATTATTTGGCATCCTTTAAGACAGACCAACAGCAAGATTAAAGCTGGCCTTGAAGAACATGAGAGTCACCATCCTGGATTCCAGTCTCTTGTTTCACTTTGGTTTGACAAGTATCCCTGTTAAATGCTTCAGAAGAAAGTACATGATATTCTTTGGATAGAAGCAGGGTAATCTGACCTAATAAAAGAACTTCTCCTCTCTGGTGCTCAGAGACCATTTTCAGCCCTGAAACTTGAGTAACTGCATCACTTCCAGAAATTTGTTACCAGAGAGTGGTTATAAAATTGAGATCAGTGATGGCTCTTTATGAGAAAATCCACCTGCATGCTGGTTTGTTTGTTTACCTGGTGAAATAATATCAGGATAGTATCACAGGTGCAAAACTAGATGACAACACCCTGGTTGTAGCCAAGGGATGGAGAGGAAATAATTATTACCTTAGCAGGTGTTTTGCTTTTCTTCATTTTCCTCAGGCTTTAACTACTTTGCTTGGTTCATTCATGTTATCCTTATTAATTATGATTAATTGACTGGCCAAGACTCTATTCTCCTTTTGCAAACTTGTACAAGTAGGACCAACTTGAGCAATGTAAATATTCAGCCAGGACAGCAGACTTCTGGAAAAGTGCAAAATGGATCCTGTAATTTACTTTTCCTGCAGCATCTCCTCAGCAAGTTTGTTGCCTCTTACTCTTCCTGCTGATGGGAAGCAGTGCTTCGTATTACCTTCTTCTGCTCCCACACCTCCCAACTCTCTTGTGGTGGCAGCAGCACACTGTGGTCCTTAAACACCAGCAAGATATTTCACAGTATTTTTAGGGTTGGAAGGGACCTCTAGAGATTGTCCAGTCCAGCACCCTGTCAAAGCAGATGACACAAGAATATGTGAGCAGGTGACACAAGAATATGTCCAGAGAGTTTTTGAATGTCTCCAGAGACGGAGACTCCAAGACCTCACTGGGCAGCCTGTTCCAGTGTTCTGCCACGCTCAAGGTAAAGAAGTTCTTCCTCATGTTGAGGTGGTACATCTTGTGTTTTAGTTTGTGGCCATTGCTCCTCATCCTGTCTCTGGGCGCCCCCAAAAACAGCCTGGCAGCATCCTCTTAGCACCTGCCTTTGCAATATTTATATGTACTGGTGAGATCCCCACTCAGTCTTCTCCAGACTAAACTGGCCCAGCTCCCACAGTTTCTCCTCATAAGAGAGGTGCTACATCCTCTCATCATCTTTGTAGCCTCTGCTGGACCCTCTGCAGTAGCTCCTTGTCTGCTTCAGACCAAAACTTCCAATTTTGCTCTCAGTGCCCAGGAGCCTTTAATTTCAAAATTCTTGTTGATTTCAGCCTTTCTCCCTTAACAGACTTGCATTTATTTACAGATTTATTTAAGACCATATGGAGTTGTCTTAGGTAAGATGTAACCAAAAGAATGTATTCTATCACCATCTGTTAAAACCAGGTGGGGCAGTGTTCTTTATCTCTTCTGTTACACATCCCTTGTAACTCCCTCCAGAGATACATTCTGTTAATGGGCCATCTAGACTCACTGCATGACTCATAAAATTACTTCATCCCATACTGAGATGTTCCTCCCAGGGGGAGGAACCAAGCATTCCTACCTGGATCTGAGGTTTGAAACACCACAGGCAGCCCTTACCTACTGGGTTCCTAGAGGACAAGAGCTACATAACCACTACAGGACCTTCAGAAGAAGACCAGACCCTTCTATAGCATCACCACATTGCCAGAACCATATCAATCACTTCAAAGAGGACTGCAGCCACCCCTTAACTGGACTGCTACCACCACCCTGCCTGACAGAATGTCAGGTTGTATCCTGACTGTCAGGTTAAGCCAGTATTTCTGTGTTATTGCCTTGTTATATACACTAGTAAAGAAGTGTTATTCCTATTTCTCATATCTTTGCCTGAAAGCTCCTTAATTTCAAAATTAAAATAATTTGGAGGGAAGGGGATTATATTTTCTATTCCAAGGGAGGCTCCTGCCTTCCTTAGCAGACACCTGTCTTTCAAAACCAAGACAGGAGTGAAAGAACAGGCTTTAAATCTGGCAAAAGATGCACTGTTCCCAGTTTGAAAATAACTGATTTACCCTCTGTTCATCCACTTGGATTCCCATCTGGCTCTGCCTCTGCGCATGCAAAGGTGGCCAGGCTGCATCTGTAAGCAGGGACAGGCCATGCCCTAAAGCCCTGGCTTGTGCCATATTCACTGTGCCATCGCTGGCATGGCCCCTGCCATGGCTTTAACCCACAGAAGACACTCTCCCAGCACTCTCCCAGAAAACCACAAATGGTGGCATTGGGCAACCCTTGTTCCCAGAAGTTTGGGAGAGGAAAACTTATTCAATGCAGGGAAGAGACAAGAGAAAGGAAGAGAGTTCAGGTGTATGGATGCAAAGCAAGACATGCTGCTGGGTCTCCATGCCTGCAAAATGGAGCTGGTGTGCTTCAGTGAACAGTGCAGATGTGACCTAAATGAACAAGGGCCGGAGGTTGAAGGGAGGCAGGGACTCCAGAACAAAGCCGTTGTAGGGCTCCAGCAGCCAGCTGGCACTTTGCTGTCTGCAAATGAAATTCACATAGCTGTTTGAGAGCAGGAATATGCTTATGCCATGGCCTCTCCCTGAGGCCAAGGTCAGCCATGGTGTTAGTCTGAAGGTCTGAGGTTTGCATGAGAGGATGGAGAGGCTTCAGTGGGTCTGTTTTTCTCTTCCCCACATTTTTGCTTTCACAATGTTCAATTTCATTGTTATTTGGTTCTCAGGCGGGAGATTTTCCCAGATGTTTTCTGGGAGCAAAAAATACTGAAGAGAATAAGGACCTGTTATTCTATATCTTACCCAGAGAGTGGCATCCTCATTTTAGGAGCTATTTGCATTGCCTACCTTGGAAGCAGAACTACCTTAGACCTCATATGCAGCTGATAGTGAAAAGTGCTGAAAATGACTTTCCAGAAGATCCTAAATTAGAGTTACCATGGAGGGCCTCCTGTCTCTTTCCATTGAGTGCAATTAGACTCAATTTTGGCCCTCAGAGTTTCACCTAAATCAGGTATCTGAACACAGCCTGAGTAATCACCTTGGACTGTAACTGTGGCTTGATGTTGACACCCAGCTGTCACAATTAAGTTTGTAACTCAACACTGGTTAGGAAAGCAAAGCTGCTGAGTGTAGGAAAACTATATTCTGAATCTGCTTTCCTAAAGCACCTGCTCATATTTTAAGACATGTATTAGATGTGGAAAATCTGCAAGGAAGCAGCTTGGTTCTGGATCATTCTTAAAGAAAACAAGGAAATAAAAACTGTGCCTAAACAGGTAAAGAAAACAATTACCATATAAAAATACGTTCTTAGTTAAACATGTATAACTAAAGAAAACTAGCCCTACGGCTGCACAGATGCTGTGATCTTTACTGATACCATGCTAATTGAAACAAGAAATCCTGGCTTAGAAATGAGAAGAATTTGCAGCAATCCAAAATGAGGATTCTTATATTCATTTTCTTTAGTTTCTTATCTTAATGAAACTTTCATGCCAACATTTTTTTGTTCTGTTTTAAGATTCTGTAAGGTCCTGACAGGAATATCTCACCCCTGTATCTCCATTCAACATTTCCTTGTCTACCACCTGACTCGTGTTTAGGGGACAAACTTAGAGATGTGGTTGCATTTTAAGCGATTTGGTGGCCTTGCTCCCTTCATGTGACCCAAATGCTTCTTGGCTCACTCTGAGCTCTACTCTTCTTAGCTCTCACTTTATTTCAATGGCCAAAGTGCATTAGGATATTAAAATAGTCAATTCTCCAAGTTGTATTTTTTGCTAGTGAGTAATAAAGTAGTCTGTTAGTGAAGTGCCATACTACCCCAGGGCTGTTCCTAGAGAGCCAGAGCTGCTGGCTTCGAGTCCAGTGTTTGTACAGCCAAAACACAGTGAAGGACAGTTCATTGGACACTCATTTGTTCGTGGATGTGTAACTGTGTGCACTGACACCTCAGGCATGTGGCAGATGGTGATTAAGGCATCTGGAAGGCCAGGTTAGCAGATCTCAGAGTAAGCAGTTCTTGAGCACAAATTCCAAACCACAAAATCACAGCTTGGAATTCTGTATGGAATCAGAATATGGGCTGAGAAACTGTTAGATAAAGAAAATCTTTGTGTCGTTTCCGGTGTGTGGGTGACTGTAAGAAGAAACTTCAAATGTCCTCAAGCTTCTTAACTGAGTTTCTTCCCACGCAGCAGAACTCTCAGTGTACTGGTCCCTGAGAGATGGTAGCTGATATAAATGACTCTTCCTCATCTTCAGGGATCTGTCTGCCGTACTCAGGAATGTTGCAGCTAAAATACTAATTAACCAGCAACAAAAGGGGGGGATCAAAATGTATACCAGTAAAATATCTGCTACTTTGATAATTTCATGTTACTACTTAATGCCTCAGTATTACCTAAATTTCTCATTAATGTGATAATAATTTTTGCTGCTATTGGCCTTCAGACTAGGCTGCCATACGTTGGCAAGGGTAGTACTGGTCTTTTCCTTCTTGTGTCAGTGGCACTATCAGCATAGCAGGACCTACTGGTTGAGTTTTGGCCTTGCAAGTGTTGGTGTTCTGCTCTGTTTTCATTTCACCAAATGGTGTCACCTTAATATAAATATTGTCTTTAAAACACTGAACATTCCTTTACAAAACTGTAGCTAGACAGAAGGACTTTGACTAACTTCGACTAACAGCTAATGATTTCAAATAAATCATAGAGTATCTCAGGTTTGAAGGGATCCATGAGGAGCATTGAGTCCAGCTCCCTGCTTCCCACAGGACCACCTAAAGCATGTGACTAAGAGCATCATCCAGACACTCCTTGAACTCGTGACTGCTTCCCTGGAGAGCCTGTTCTGGTGACCAACCGCCCTCTGGTTGAAGAGTCTTTCCCTAATGTTCAGTCTGAACCTTGATCAGTGCAGCTCCATTCCATTTCCCCATGTCCTTATCACTGCTCACCAAAGAGGAGATCAGCAACTCTCCCTCCACTGGCCCCTGGGAGGAAGCTTTAGACTGTGGTGGAGTCTCTCCCTTATCCTTCCTCAAGCTGAATAAACCAAGTGACTTCAGCCACCACTCACGAGTCTTGTGCTTGAAACACTCTACCAGCGCCAAACCTGCTCCCACCTCACTGAGGTATCCTAAACTTTCAGGTCTATAAAACTGTTGACATCCAGTGTCACTCACCCATTCCATCTTCATGCCAACACCACTTCCATAATATGCACATTTTGGATAGCACTTAATAAACTGTTCTTGGTTGCAGGAACAGTCATAGAGGACAGGCACTTATGACAAACTTTTCCTTAGTCCTGCACCCTGCACTCTCTGTAGATCTAGAATGCTCTTTCCTTTCTATGTGACTTCATGTCAAATATATTTTGGGGCATCGATGTCCTGTGGTTTAATTAGTATGGCTGTTTCTCATTCTCCCTAGGGCTGGGCTGAAGAGTGACCTGACATGACAGTGTGTCAAATCCGGGAAATTAATTCACAGCCATTTCCTCCTTCATCAGTATTGGCTGCCTGCTGCCCTGTCCTGATAATTATACAGGCAGTTCAGATAGGTCTTGCTGCTGAAGGACTATGGAATCCTTGTTCTTATATCTGGCTACTATACCTGGATCTGCTTCTCCTAAGCACAGCTGATATGAAGGTAGAAATTCAACACAAGCCACTCATCACTTTCTGCCTCTGTGGCCAGTGGAGAGAGAGAGAGAATCTGATGTCCCCAGTGTGACTCATCCCATCTTAAACAAGACATCTAAAATAGGCAGGTATTAAGCAAATAATCCCAGAAGTTAGTTTATCTTTGGTATCAGTAGCAGATAGCTGTATTTTTTTTTTTTTTTTTGCCAGCTAAGCTAGCTTCCATAAACCTGTTCTTTAAAGGTGAACCACTCTTTGCTGGGCAGATGTGCATCTTCTTTCTTGCATTGCTACTTGCTCCCAGTAAAGCATTGCTGTAAATACTTACCAAGGAAGGGACAGAGAGGATAGTCACAGTTGGAAGCTGTGAGATCTACACCTGTGGTGTCTGCTCTTTGTTGCTTGGGTATCAGGGAGGTGAGAATTGCACTGATATGAGTCGAGGGAAGAAGTACGAACTGTTCTAGACTCCCACACAGCATTATCTAACTTAGCGAGGAAGCTGTGAAATCTATTGCTTTGTTACCTTTTATGCCATATTAAACCTCTATATAAAAACTATTACATTTTAGTTATTATATAGTTGTGAACAGATATTTGATAGTAGTGAGAAACTGCAAGAATGCAAAGGTGAGCTGGTTAGGAGGGTGAGCCCCATGCTCAGCCTCAACATGGCAAACATCATGCTACTTAAGCCTTGAAAACCTGAAGCAAAGGCATGGAAGAAGAAAAGCCTCATAATTAGGGCACCATGGTGTTTTACTGCATTTTTTCTATTGGCACAAACTCTTCCCAGTATAACCAGATGAATCAGCCATTGAAGCTACTGTTTTGTATTCATGAGTAAAGTGGTACTGTTAATATTAAATGATCTAGTTTTTTTCGTTTGAAAATAAGTGGACATAGACAAGAAGAAATTGGAGAGGGGAAACAGCAAGCAATCTTGAGACTGTCTCACCGAATAAGACCCTTTAGAAAAGTATATGCTGTAGCTGTTTTGGCCTGCACAGTGGTATCAAAGGGCCTTTTCAAGGATATGCTGAGTGTAATTGTGTATATTTCTAACAAGTGCCAAAGACAGACAAGGTCTCATTTAGCTGTGGTAGGAGGTGGTTTTGCTGCCCATCCCAGCACAGGGCTGGAGGTGATGTGCTACAGGGTGTAGGGCACCCTCACCTGCCCGGTAGTAGTTTAGCACACCAGAAATCTGGGTCTGTTCCCCCAGCAACCGACTTGCAGATGCAGAGCAACAAATGGAGTTCCTGTCTTCACAGTACCCATCACTGCTCAGCCCAAAATACACTTGCTTGCTTTTTTGGTTTTGTCTCATGACAGTACTGCAGTGCTTTTCTTTCACCTCATGTCTGGAAATAAATACACATTTTGCTGTTCAAACTGCCAGCCAGCCTCTCACTCTTCAGTAAATTTCCAAGCCGTAAGTGCTCAAGTTTTTTCCAGTCCCCATTGTCTGTGCTGCTGCTGCCTCTGAGGGGTGAGGTAGAGACAAAAGTCTCTACTCTCCCATCTCCTCCCACTCCTTACATTGCTGTGGAAGCGTTGGACCACTGCTCCCTTCTGCAGGGGCTGCACGAGCCCTTGCAGCCACCACTGTCAGGTGGGCACTCCGCCCTCCTTTGTACCCTGCTCATGAAAAAAAAGGCAGCTAATATTAGGTGGTCTCTAGGGACAGGGTGGAAGTCTAACTGGACAGTACAGCCACTCCACAGCAGCTGGTGGGAGCACTTCAGGGTCTCAGCATATTCAGCGTGCTGGTTCTATCAGAGCACATCCTCACAGCCAGAGCTGGCAGCATGGAGCCAGCTCCATCCCGGGAGCCGCGCACTGAGGCCATACGAGAGCGTGAGGGCAGCCGGAGCCAGTTCCATCCCGGGAGCGGCGCACTGAGGCCATGCGAGAACCTGAGGGCAGCTTGGAGCCAGCTCCAACCCGGGAGCCGCGCACTGAAGCCGTGCGAGAGCCTGAGGGCGGCCGGAGCCAGCCCCATCCCGGGAGCCGTGCACTGAGGCCGTGCGAGAGCCTGAGGGCGGCCGGAGCCAGCTCCAACCCGGGAGCCGTGCACTGAGGCCGTGCGAGAGCCTGAGGGCGGCCGGAGCTCAGAGCCTGCGGCCCGGCGGGTGATGGGCAGGCCTGGCCTCCCACCGCTCCCCACGGCTGGCAGTGAACGCGGCATCTCGAACCTGGCATTTCACCTGCAGCCCTGCTGGGAGAAGAGAAGCCTGCTTGTGCTCCAGCTGCGTGAGCTGCTTGCCTTCAGCTCCACTGAAGATTGTGGAAGGATGCTGCTGACCACCTTAGAGAGATGCAACAAAATGCAGCACACAAATTCTGTAAAGAAAACGTTTTATTTAAAGTGTTAAATACCATCACCAGAATGAGTTTGATTTACATTAGTTGGTGTTCATTACAGGCCTAATCTGCCCTTTTTTTTTTTTCCCAACTGTAATTCCTTTTAACTTTTTAAAACGTACTATTTACAAGATAGCAGTGATCACTGGCATAGTACTATTTACATGACTAAACCATAAGTAGAGTTGCAGACGTGTGAAAATTAAAAAAAATACATTAATTTTTTTTAAAATAAATACTGCATAATGACAATTATGTACAAACCTTCCATGCGTCATGTCCTTGATTTTAAAATTTGAAATAATTTATAGAGGACTATGCATACAAGAATGTGTGAGCACATCTCACAGTGTCAGGAAAATGGTTATGTATTTTTGTTTAATATCCTAGGGGATATTGTAGACTGCATGTTAGTAGTATTTATTTGCTGCTGGTAGACAGGTGTCTAAATTATTTCAATAAATATAATTTTACCAGTCTATTAACTTAACAATAATCCATTATATAAACTCTGCAGACAAGACACAATCTCATTTTCTATGATATTGCACAAAGTAAAAGGCATTGTAAGTGATACTGTTATTACTCTTTCCCTCTTAAGAGGCATGTACAATTTGTTAATGGGAAACTTCAATAGATTTTCGAATAAAATCAGAATAATTCTGTGTGGCCATAAAGGTAAATGTAATGTACTTCAAAAATTATTGCAACCTTAAGTAGGTATTGAAGGCATACAAAGACCCAGGAAAAAAAAATATAAGGATATTTTGTTATTAAACATTAGCCAGTTACATTCCCTTTAATTAACTTAATTTAATGAGAAGCTTGAACTTGCAGCACCACCCAACGGTAGTTACTGTCTGCTACAAAACCCAGGGTTTTGAAGATCCATTAACTGCAGTGAGGTTCTGGTAATGGTGTCAAATAGCTGTCAGAGTGGTACAGATAAGATTTCTTTAAGGCTATTTTACAAACCAAAGACTGGTATTTTCCAGACTGATATTACCTAATTATGTCTTTTGCAACGCAAATGTAATTTATGAAAATTGAACTTTACAGCAGAACTGTATGGATTTGTAACCTTTGTTGTCTTTGTTATTTCAAAAATGTAGCAAATTGGTTTAGTGCAAACAAAAGTGCTTAAATTTGCTTCCTAAAAATCAACCAAGTACTTAATTTTTCCTCTTTCCAAAAACCTTCAAGAAATGATAGTTCAGTCTTTGAATGAAAGATGCTGGTGCTAAAAACAAATTTATTGAAGACATCTTACAATGGCCACATGATTCCAGTATTTTGCTGTAGAATTCAATTTGAAGGTGAGAAAAAATGAAAATAAGTTACCATGCACTGTACAATAAATTGCAAAAGTTCAAATATCTTCTTTATCAAATACATGCTGAATTACATTAATGTACTCCCAAGCCATGTTGCAAAATCCTTTTCAACATGCTTGAAAAAAAGTAAGCTCTTAAACAATATTTTTCTCAAATATTTCAGAAATGCAGAACAATCTGCAACCCTGAACCAAATATGGGGCATAAGAGAGTAATAAGTCAAAAGGTAGCCATTTTAGAATATGCTGATCATCCTGGGAGGTAGTGGGGAAAAAGAGCAAAAGGAAGAAGAGAGACTGGGAGGAGAGATAGAGAAAGAAGGAGGTAAAAGAAGTGTACAATTTGCACATTATGTTGAACTTTACAAGGCTTGTACCTTTAACGTTTAAATAAATTTAATATATTACACTTATTTCTTGTCACATAAACAGAATTTTAAATATTTGCTAGAAATTATTTTTAATATAAGTCTGCAAAAACACAGACCATGACTGGTTTAAAGAATGATAAACGTGGTGTGTCTTTGTATCACCCTGTTGCATTCTCTTCCCTTTAAAACCATGCACTAGTGAAATTTATTTTTAAAAATAATATAAACTGTTGAAAATGGCTGATTTATTCTTTTTTTTTTTTTTGCAAGTTGCAGCCCCAAGAAAATAATTTAAGTGTTCAGCTAAATCTGTGTCCATGCAAAAAAGTTTCTTAATTTCATACAGTACAGTATATCCACAGAACTTTATTTTTCAGAGTCCTTCATGTCTGGGGTTTCACTGTGTGAACAGCTGGAGGTATGAAGCCCGCCACTTTAAGTCTTGAACCTTTTCAATATGAAGAGTTTTCAGATCTCAAGCAACTGCTGCAAGTGTCAGTTGACTTTTCCAGCATCCTTACATTCTTCCTTTCTTCCAGTGTCTGCTAATCCACTGACTTGTAACGTGGCTTCATGGGAGGGTAACTCTGTTTCTGTGGCATAACCGAGCTTTAGGAGGGGAGGGCAGATAAATAAAGAAACGGGAGCAACAAAACAGATATGCCATTGAAAAGGACTTTTGTTGCATGAAACAGATTGATTTTTTTAGTTTAGTCCATGGCTTCAGATTGGACCAAAACTGAGTCCCTGAACTCCAAACCTATCAGTTCTTCATGATTTCAGTCCATCACCTGAGGGCCTTCCATAGGGCACAATGTGTGCAACTTCCTTGAGAACACAGGATCGCGTTGCAGCCCTAGAAACAGGCTCAGAAGACACAACATTAAGCATGCAGTGTTACCAGGGTTTGCGACCTGTAATTTTATTTTTTTGTAACGCTGGTTGCTATGACAACAGTTTCACAGCTGCTATGAGCGAGCATACGAAGGTCCTGTTGAACTTTCAAGAGATGACTGGGAAGCTCTTCTAGTGAGAGGAGCTAAGGTTGGGTCTACTAGGGAAGAAGGAGGGAAAAGTTTGAACCACCCAATCACCATGTTGGACAGGTCCAGTTCATCTAAAAGTATCTGTGCCACTCCCATAAAGGATTTGTGATCCATACGTCCATAGTCTCCCCAAACAATTATCTGTTAGGAAAAGAAACACAAGAAAATAGAAAAAAATTCAGCAAAAATTACAAAAGCTTTAATCTGATTTGTCAAAAGTCTCTGATTATTTAATTACAGTAAGGAATGAAATATCTGACTGCTGCCATAGTTTAGTTTGTGTATACTAATCATGGTGCAGTGACAGAAATGATCTGGGCACAAACAGGAAACACCCACGATACCAGAGAAAACCCAGTGAGAGGAGCCCATACATACAGCAGAACCAAAATAATCTATAACTGACTTTTGCTCAGTTCTACTTGTAAACTCAGTTTCTACTTGGATAAATAGCTATTACTGTTGTATTTATCGACTCAACAAGTATATAAAATATGAGAATTTATTGCCAAATTAAGCCTGAAAGAAGTTTGAGACTCATTTAGTGAAAACTGTACAGGCGACATTTTCAGTTTCAGAGGAATATTACAACAAATTACCTGTAAAACTTTCCCTTGGGGACTTTCTTCAAATGATAGAAGTTGCTGATAAAGTGGTTCCAGCGTTTTTCTTGCTACCTTTGTTTTCTTTTTGGCTATGCAGACTCCATTTTCTAATAGATACACCTTTACATATGGTGCTTAGAAGAACAAAAATAAAGAACAGTAAGTAAAGAAGTCCTGCTTTTAATGGATATATAACTTATAAGAACAATTCTCCACAAGCAATGTTAACAATTATTCCCATACTAAGCATCCATGCATTTTCTTTACTCTTCTCCTTTGGCGTATTTTTTTTCTTTATTTATTTTGTATGTCTCTTCTACCATGAAACAATTCAGACTTTGACCTAAAAAAACCCAGGTATTCCTATATATAGCATCCCTATACTGTGCAATATGCAAAGTAGGGCTATTAAGTAAATGCACGACTTGCAATGACTTTGGTGAGATTTGGATCAATGCTCCAAATGGTTAATAATTTAAAATTATCTACAAGGTGAAAATCAGTGAAGAAAAGACTCTGACACAATTTCTATTCTGGCAGAAGAACTTGCTAAAAATATCATTATATTGTCCTTTTCACATAGTGTTATAGGACATTAGATTATAAAATAAGCAGTAAGTATCAAATACTGGTCTACTTTTTGAATGGGTACCTATTCCACATCTCTTGATTCCCTCTTCGTTCCTAAGATTCATACATAAAATCTTCAGTATATACCTTTCTTTCTAAGGTATATACTTTCAAAGGATGCCTTTGCTATGATCAAAAACACTTTCATGTCTTCTGGCAGCCTGATTGATAATTTCCTCCTGAAGCAGGGCTGATTTTTGGTCTATCATTTCACTATGTTATGCATTTCTGTATACATAAAACATTGTAATCTACTGAGATGTGAATTTGTTAAGTGTTGACAAGGCTGAACAGAAAAGCCACAGTTTTTTTGGCAGAATGCTATTCTTAAGAGTCATAGAATCATAGAATATACTGAGTTGGAAAGGACCCATTAGGACCATCAAGTCCAGCCCCTGGCCCTGTGTTAAGATTGTTACTAAGGTTTTTCTTTCTTACCTGGCAGTGTCTTTGAACCTGGTTTTACAACAAGGCCACGGGCTCGGATTATTTCTACTTCCAGTTGTCCTTTCTTGTCCATCATTCCCACCTGAATATCTCCTAGATAACAAAAAGAAATCCTAGCATTGTAATTCAGAACCACTCTAATATATGAAATGTTGAGAGAATTTCTAGGATGAGTATGTGGTGATTTGTATCATCTATTTTCTATCAATAAGTACGATCTGGATTTTAACACTAAATAATTACTTACCCTCTTCACTGCTGTTTATGCTAGTAAACAATTTAAAACCTCTGCAATAACACCTTGTCTCACATCTTCCATGCCTCTATTACTTCAAATAAATTTCTCTTTCTTAAAGAGTTTCATAAAAAAAAAGGCAGCAAGGGAATTAATACAAAGCAGGTCTGTAAAACTGCCTGAAATCTCTTCACCGTGCCTCTAGTTTAAGACAAGTTATGCAAAGATAACTTGTGAATATAAAAGTCTGTAAATACAATAATAACAAATATTTTGCACCTAAATTACCTATTTTTATACAATATTATCCAAGTGATTCAGAGAAAAGATTGGTCTCATTAGCCTCCTTTTAAAGATGGAAAACTGAAGAAAAGGTGAAAGGCTGAGTATTTCAGAGCACCTTTCTACTTTTGCATGTCTTTATAAGCATCCACGATTATACTCAACTTTGGCTGAGGTTACAGCTTTGGTCTTAACTGAGTTGTTCAGAACCACAAGAGAGATCCATATTTAAAGGGAATCTAGATAAATTCTATGTTCTAATTACCTGACCAAACAGAATACATCATATCTAGAGGACATAAACACTTACCCATTGATGGCGTTGCCAAAGTCTGTCGTCCTACAAGCTGGGCAGGACCAAGTCCATCCAGAAAATCACTGAACTGGCTGTCTGCAGCTAGCCTCACACCAGGGAAAATCAAACTAGAAAAAATATTGAAAAAAACAAAAATATAAATACACTTAATTTTTCCCTTTGTTTCATTGTGGTTTTCATTTGTTTGGTTGGTTTTTTGTTAGTTTTATTTTGGCTTGGGTTTGTTTTTTGTTTTCTAGATGTTTTGCACTTAATGTTTGTGGGTTTGATAGTACTGTAAGGAACTTACAAAACAATTACTGTAATTTTCAAAATCTCACAGTGTTCAACAAGCAGCAATTTAGCTTCCAGCATATAAACAAACAGGTAAAGGAAACACTAATCCTCAATAATTTCCACATTAGTATTCTTCCATCACATTCTCCTTTTCCAATATATTAGAGACAACTGTTAATTATCGAAGTATTCATACGAGACCAGTTCATTAAGATACTAACACAAACCCTTACCACTGGCTGAGTTACATGAAGGCTAAATTGCTCATGCTTCTCACTTACTCTGAATTCAATGGCTAAATATCAAATGTACACAATCAAATGATGACATTAGACCAAATACTGGTTGCTATTTAAAATGTCTTTGAGAATGATGTCTACCCCGTATCAGAACTGAAATCCCTTGTGGCAAATGACCAAAGTAACTTAAAAATTAAAATGCTTGCCATAAATTATCTGTGACCCATTACAGAGCAACAAGAACTAATGAAATTTGTAATGACCAATCATTAAGAAATGGCCATCTCAAATGCATATAGTGCATCAGCTTGGACACATAAGATATATTGTGCAGCACAGATGTACTGTCCAGTGCTGTGAACATAACTTATAAATCAACCTACAAGACTTTTCTGGGCAATGTCTCATATATATCACTCAGAAGTTTTTAACTTGGGCTTTTATGAAAACCATGATACATGACAGCCTTGTACTTCTGCCCAGATAATTTCTTCAGGATTAAAGGAGAAGATTCTTTGAAAAACTCTTGAGCCCCGTGAATGGCACCTGGAAATGCTCTAGAAATGCTTTGCTCAGCAAAGGAGATGTATGCCAGGAGTTCTTGGAAGAGAACTTGTGTATATCTGTGTTTTACCTGGTGTAGTGCACTTGCACCCCTCCTGACACACCTCATGATGATGATCTGACCCACCATATGCCCTTCTCATGGAACAGAAGAAATGTTCCTCCTCCTTCCTGCACCAACAGTGGGAGACACTTTCAGTCACAGGGGAAGACTTAGGCTTGGTCCATCAGTGACACTGGCTTGTGAAGGGAATTCTGTCTGAACAGGACCTACAGCACTCACTGTGCCTCTCCCTAACGACCAGGTTCATGGAGAAACACAGGACACCACAGTTGTAAATGCTGCTTACTTTCCCTCAGAGCTGTAGCTGTTCATGCTCCCATCTGTTGACTCTCGGCTAGCCTGACGAGTCATCCAGTTCCTCATCTCCACGGCCAGCCCTGTCTCAGTGCTCCTCTGGACGGTGCTCCGCAGCTTCTTGCCCCCTGCTTCTGTGGAGACAAAAGCGAAGCCCTCACGGCACTGTGCTGTCATAGCTGGGCAACCGAGCACACCCCTGCTCCATGTGGCACAAACACTCAGAGCCACAAACTAATGACCTGTAACAAAACTTCCATTTAAAAATTATCAATTTTTTATTAACAGGCAAACAGCATTATAAATCTCTTTTACAGGATATTCATTCTGTCACTGCCTGCTTTCCAAGGTCAGACAACTCAAGTCTGCTCACGGAGGTAACCAGATTTAAACAATCCATAGTCTAGCATGTTTAAAATATATTTTTCCTGGATGAATGAATCCCTCTTAGGAATTCAATTAAAATGTTACCATGATGTCAAAACCTGCAGAGAAATGTTCTAATTTGGATGAATTATTGTTTTAAAAACATTTGGTCATTGTCTGCTAAATCAAGTCACAGATATCCATTAGTGAGGATAGTAAACTACAAATCAAGAACCCTTCCCATGCTTTCTTCTCTATTCACTAGCTGCTTTAAATTTATACTTAAAATATGCAGTATTAATTTTTATGCACGTTATGAAATTTTATTATCACCTTCAAGGATAACAATTTTTCTATCTATTTGCATAGTTTGATTTTACTTGTAAAAACGGCAATGTGACAGATGTCTGGGTATCAGACAAGGGAAAAAATACTCTATATAGTAGCTTTTTAGTGCAGGAATTCTGATCAAGACCTCTGCTGGAAGGAACGAGTAGGAATGAAGCCTCAGTTTTTCTTTCATGAGTAAGACAGCCACTCCATGTCATTTCTGATTTTAAATGCTGTTCCCTGCAATGGGGCAAGGAATTCTGCATACTGCTTTCTTTTAATGTGTTCTATACACCTCTGAGTAGAGCACACGATGTATGACATACTGATACTATAAAAGAGCAAGAACTTTAAATACGCTACAACAAATAATAACAAAATTCTCAAATATTGATTCAATGAGGGTAGAGTAATATCCAATATCCTAGGATATTGATGGACTCAACTTCCTTCTGCAGTTGTTCGTGGCATCTGCTACCCTTTACACCTTCTCTGCCTCATCATATACCAGAGGTCAGAAGAACTTCTGGACCTGTGAGGTTGGTGAAGCTTTAGGAATTTGAAAAACGAAATGAGCAAAAGGAGGAGATTGCCCTGAGATGAGGACTATCACACCTCAGGGGGAATGTGTGAGCACAGGGACTGGCTGAGAGTAAGAAGATCTGCACCCTTGGACAGGGAATGGGAGAGAGACATCGGTTTCCATGTGTGCACTCAGAGTCACTGTCCTACAGGCTGCAGCGTGGGTTGAAGTCTCCCAGGCTCCTCAGTCAGGAGGAATATTAGGTCAGATAAAGAACATGGGAAATTTAATGAAGTGGGAACTAGACACCAAAAATACCTTGAAAACCACTGGCTCCTTGTCACGAAAGATTAATAACTCTGCAATATTTAGCAGCAGTGAGATATTTCAACAGCAGTATCATGAGTGGTTCAAATCATACTGCTTATTACAAGCTTTGTACATATTCCTTAAGACCACAACATTTAATCAGTACATACAAATAGTAATAATAATAGAATAATTTTCATCTAGAATTTCAGCTACCCAAATGAATTCAGTACCCAGTAGAATGAATAAAAAAATTACTGCATCAAAATTATTTCTAAATATGCCCATCAATACCTGATGCATTAAATGCAAATAAAAAAGATACCAGGCTACTAAAACATCTGAAAAATGAAGGTCAGAAATCAACAATTTCATTTTCTGGGGGGGTTGTACCATTCTAAGTGCCTGCTGGTTTATTATTTATATTCAACTAATGAAAGCTGCCAGCTGACTTCCAACAGTGGTCCAGAGCTGTTCCAAAATACTGTTGTGGTGAATGTCGAAGGACCAGGGGGTTCAAGCCCTCTTCACAATAAATTTCTTGAACAATTCATTAGAGGAGCCAACCCCGCCCTACCCCCCACCCCCCCACATTCTGGCATTTTACCAATTTGACCCAAGCCAAATTAAAAGAACAACCACTAGTGTTAATCAAAGATCCTGAAATCATATCATATCATCAGATATCAAGCCCTTTCCCACTAATTGTATGAGGGAGGGAGTATGCCTGTGTTTCCACATCCCCAAGACCTAAGTAAATACAAAAGAAAAAGTAAAACCCTACCTCAGACCGTCGGTGACAGCTCCTGAGCAAACAAAAGATGACACCCCAGATACTGAAAAGGAAACCCCGGACAAGGAAACAAGTGCTGCTTGGAGAAGATGTTGGCGCAAGATACCAGCCACATGAACATTTAATTGTGCAACCTCCAGAGAGTTCCCCAAAACCCCTTATGTGTTACCCTCACGTGTTCCCCTAAACCCACAACTGCCTTACATGTGTGTTATAAGAAAAAAAAAGGGGGGCAGGATGAGAGGGAAAAAGGAAAAGGCAGAGTGAGAGACCTGGTCAGCCAGAGGCAGCTACGCTGGCCGACAGGAGAAGAAGTTTTCCTTTATTCCCTGAGTTCCCCAAGTCTCGGAAGTTACTCAAACCCACCATTTAGAAGTCTGCCTAGGTGCCCCGGTCCTCTGACATTCACCATGACAAAATACAAGCACTCATTTCAAAGAAATATTCCAACAAAACTGCCAGAAAAACACTGTGCTATAGTTTTGCAGAAAAGGTACACTGCATCATAGTTATGTGTGAAAGGCACACAACTCCTGAAGCCCCACAGGATATCGCTCTTCTGTTCTAAGAACCCTTTTGATAAGTATTCATTTTCATTCAGCCTTGTTGAATGATGGCCATTCTCAACTCATTCTTGTAAACATGAAGTCTCTAACGCAAATTTAAAAGGACGTCTCCATCTTGCATGATTCTTCAATATCTTCATATATCTTTCAGAGTTGGGAGTTTCAGAGAAATATATGTTCAGTTATGTAATATGTGAAGGAGTATATAGTAACTTTTATTAATTTGTGAGGCAGATTTTTTTTCTGAACTAGAATTATAAGTCTGTATGCCACTGTAGAAGAACAGAATAAAAAAATGAACACATCCATTACACATCAATTTACTGAGAAATCAAGGCAGAACTCGTGCAACTACCATTCAAGTCTTCATAGAGGCGCATGTGCAGCTTTTCATAGCATCCCTCTAAACCTTATTTTTAAGCAATTTTACTCTCCCACATTAATTTTAACTGAAGTAAGTGGTCTGGTTCTTCACGTGACAAGTGGCACACAGAGATACAACTTTGATACAGTATGAAAGTTAGGCATGTGTAGTATATCCAACTTTCGTAGAAGTGCAAATGGTAAACAGCAATTATTTTGACCGGTGTATGAACACCGAATTTAAGGAGGGAATAAAGGAAAAACTATTTCCCAGTTTTCAACAGAAACTGGCAGTACTCTCTGATGGTCGCCAAAGAGGAAGATCTGACCTTTCATCAATAAAGCTCCTAATCATGACACTGATGCTCCCTGAAGTAAGAATTGAAGATTTTAACAGCAAAATGGCAACTTGGAATAGAATTAACAGAAGATCCAGATCTGGGTGGTGTGACTCCTGGGCCACTGCTTTTGATGTGAATATTCTTTCAGATGAAACTTGGCTAAACTAATATATAATAATACACGAGAAATACCTCCACTTGCTTGCCCAGAATACTAGCAATATATTTGTCCCCGGAAAAATGTTAATAAATCAAAAATAATCCTACAATTCCTCAAACAATTTAAAAGCAAAGACAGTATTTGTGTTACCCATAATTCATGTTTCATAAACTCAGCATTAAAAATTTTAAAAGGTTTCGAGTAGCAATGAAAACGTAAAGTAGCCTCTCAAGTCAAAGAAACAGCCTTTGGTGCCATACTTCCAAGCTGTAGCTGGTAGAACATCTGGTTGAAGACCATATCACTCTAGTAAATCCAAACTGTTTTCCCATTCCTACCTGGAAATTGATACCTCCTCTCTTGCGTTAATTCAACTACTCATGTGGCTGCATTCCATACTGGACCCAGACCAAAAGGAACAAACCAATGATATGATTTAAAGTTGTTCTTTTTCTTTCAAGACAGATAATTTCTGAAAAAAACATTTGTGAAGATGAGTATACAGCTGAATGAACCTAAGTAAGGCAATACTAACCTCAAGATAGATTAGTAACTTGGGAATGCAGCACCAGCTCAGAAATAAACATCTAACTGGTGTCATTGTAAAAGTAGGGGTTGGGTTTATAATCCTAAAGTATATATACTCATACATTCATGTTATGCATGCTGTTTTAGTCTTACCAATTGAAAGGATATGGAAATGACAGCTTAGAAATGTACTTTGTTGATACGTTGCTGAGTACCTACAATCAAAATCATTTTGATTACACAAATTTTCACAATTTCCTAAACTCTAATAAAGAACATTGATTAGGTTCCCCAAATTAGTATAAACTAGGAAAAAAAAACTGCTCTAGCAAAAAGAAATTTCTCTCAAGTCTCCACAAAATATGGAATACATTATCAGAAAGACACTAGTTCAGATTCTTGCAGCCATATTGTAAGGAGTGGAATAAATTACCAGAAATAATTGCTTTGGTATTTTTGAAAGCACATTCATTCTTACAGTTAATCACACTGGTAATTTAACTAATATGGTTATTGCAAATAGACTCCGCAGGCCACATTTTCTAAGTTACGCACGGAATTATTTGTTCCCACAACTTGGAGTGCAAATCACTTACAAATTAGGGATACAAAAATACTGATATGATCTTCAGTAGCAGAGGAGGACAAGTCAAAAACTGCAGTGAATGCAAGTGATTACCTTCCATCATCTGGGATGTAGCCAGATAAAACCTGCCGCTGGCGGTGAGAACAAGAGCTCTCAGCTTGCTCTCGGCAGGAGCTTCCTACAACTGCTCCCCAGCAGGCACAGAGCCAAGAGAGGACATGGCACAGGCACAGGCAGGCTGGCTATGCCAGTCCCCAGCTGTTATGTGATCTCTTGGTAGAACTTGTACAGAGTACAGAGCAGCTGTGCCTTCAGAAACCCACTTAAGCACTTCAGGTGGCTCTTCTCTGCTCTCCCTACCTCACCAGAAAGGCTGCATAAAAATTCCTTCAGTATTTTCATTTGAACTCAGGGGTTAGATCCACAAAGAAAATAAGCTGCCTTTAAGTGCCCATTTTTTAAGACTACAATTCTTTACATACCTAGTTACCTGCTCTGGATATGTTAACAACTAGCTAGATAAAAGACAGTCTAAGAAAATTCAAACCTATGGAAGAAAAGGGAGACAGGGTAGGTCTCAAATTCCCTTGCAGCTGCACAGCTCTGTTTCTGGAGCAGCCCAGATTTTGTCTGCATTGACCAAGGCATTTAGCTCTTGTTGAAGCACTAGGAAGCACAGCCAAGTTGTTTCTTTTTTTGTGTTACCCACAGACCCCAAGCAGAAGAGAGTTTAGGATCTACTAATTAAAGCAGGATTTGGGAAAAGCAGATTTTATTGTCACTTGAGTATGAGCTCACTTCACTGATTCTCATAGGCCAGTGCTAACAATCAGCTTATGAAGTTTTGTATTACAGTCTTTCCAATGGACATTTACACAGCGCAGGCTGTCAGCATTTCTGAAACCCAAAGAGCATTGCAGACCCAGGGGGAAACTATAACCAGGAGCTTTCCCTTACGTGTAAGGAAGAAGGGAAGATCTGCATCCTAGTTCCCGCTTTCGTGAATATCTGAATTTAAAATACTGATACATTTTGACAGGGAAAGGAACGGCCTGCCCTGATAGGCCCAAAGCAGAGCTGCCTTCAGCAAGAAAGCTCTTCAGTATGGGAGCAGCCAGGTCTGGAAAGTGTGGGTGGGGCTGACAGCCTTGGTCTGACCCACACATTTCTATATTTCTTGCGAGGCCTCACAAGTTTTTCATTTTCGGTCAAGAAACACTTCTTCACTCTCGTCCTGTTCTTTGTGTTTCCTTCTCTTGTCTTCCTCTGGCCATAATGCAAACATGGTTAACTAAGATTAAGGTTAGTTAAGACAGTACCTAAGAAAAAGTAAAAGAAAGAGCTGAATTAAATTATCAACTGCAAAGCTGTTGCTTGAGCTTTGGGTCAAAGGCTGGTATAGAATATTTGGCATCCCATTCTTGATGAATTTCCTACAGGACCCAAGAGGCAGCCATCATCAATCTCATTTGTTCCTGGCCAGATTCCAGCATCCTTTGTCTGCATTCCACTTCCCTGTCGTGGCAAGGCTGGTTATTTGTTAAATCATCCCTGTGCCTTGTTGTGGCCGTGTTATGTGAAGTCACTTTACCACACATGGCTTCCAAGCAATGCTGTGGTTTAAGGCAAGCACCTGCTCCTTATTCTCTCCCATATCTTAACGTGTTTAAAGGTGTATTCTGTCACTTCAATTTCACTGCTGTTCTAATGTCCATTCTCCAGTCTTAACTGATCCTTCAGCAAATTGTTAGAGCATCAGAAAAGAGAAACTGTTTTTGTCTGCATGTGGCATCCATCACTTTAAGATCTTCGACTTATGGTCTTATATTCCCAAAAAAGGTTTTTGAAATATTTTTACAAGACTGAAAAAAGACTGTTTGTTTACAAAGAGCTGTTTTCCTACCTACACAATAAGTACTTAATGTTCCTAAAATTTTAGTATCCCAGGCATTATTATCCAGAATCACATGCTACATATAAAAAGGACACATAGGGCTTGTTTTCAATATCTGTGCTAAGTAACACTCCTGGTAACCCCAAATAAGTATACAGAGAATCACACCACAGAGGTTTGATGCTTGGCCATTCCCTTGACAAACAATTTACCCTTGATAAGAGACAGCTGTCCCAGGGAATCAAAACTAATTAACCACAGCTGTAAGGAAGAGAAGGGTTAGTACTGTTGTAATTTCCACTCCTCTTTTGGTTACCTGGCTCTGACTATATAACAAGCAACATGCAGGCTATGCAGGTCTGGTGGGATCCTGTTTTACAGATGCTGATTACAGATCTTGCCAGTGAGGTGCAGACCAGGAATAGAAGTACACACAGCCACTCAGGCCTTTCCACCACCACTGCTGAAGTCTCTGTTTCTGTTACTGATAAGGCCATCAGTTTTCTAGGTGTGGTTAGAGGATTTACCTGCCAAAAGCCATTACCTGCTGTAAACCTGAACACAGAGATATGATAACAAACAAGCACACAGCTCTGCAGCCCACAGCTGTATGTCCCATGTGAGGAGTGACCTGAATGAACAGTTCTTCAGGAGCCCTCATTTAGACCAGTTACTATCTCCACACAGATAAATGTTCTTATCATTCAAATGTAATAGTCTATAACAATTCATGCATATCTTGTGCATGTGTCAAAACAGAATGGTAGCACTTTGTACATCCTGTACAACAATCTATATAACTACAAAAAGTGCAAAGCAGTGGGAAATCAGTCTCATCCCCAAGCTATTAAAATCCTGAAAAATAGAGCAAGCAATTTTGTGGAATTATGTTCTAATTTTGTATACTATTTATATAAAGAATAACTAGATAGGTGCACATCTTCATCACAAGAACTCTTTACATCCAGTCTCTGATTTTGCCAACGACAAAGGATGATCATGTTAAGTAAACAGGAACCATTTCTGCAGTTTTAAGAGATAATGTTTTTATGTTTACACATACTTTCAATTTTCTGGATGTATACCATTATAATGTATTTATTAATAACCATTATTTCATGCACTGCCAAGAGAGAATTAAAAATGCTTAAATAGCAAAGAGTACATATATTGAGAAGCTTAGAATTGCTTTATTATTTTGCCTTATGAGAAGTGAGAGATACTTTCTAAATATGGAATAATGGCAGCAACACTATTCTTTACCCTAACCTTGATTATTTTTATTATAGCAAGGGTCACTGCATATACTATCAGACAGATCTGTGCAGCATTTTTGAATGATGTAGCAAGTGTGTTGAAACAATTCAACACCCTCTATTAAGGCTTAATGGGGTAGACGGTGCCAAGAAGTTGGATGGCTACTGAGATTACACAAATTAGAAACAGCTCTTCCTCCTTTGCTTTGTCTAGGATGAATAATGATCCTATGCAAATATCATTATTTAAATAACCACAGTTCACAAAAAACTGAGCAAATTTTACACAGTAACAACCCATTTTCAAACTACTGCTGTTAAACACCTCTTCAAACTGAAACAATGACAACACAGTGTGTTGCTGCTCTGATTACGCTCTTGACCTTGAAAAATGACAATTACAGCACGTAGACATGAGACAGGTTTTTACATGTTTATGTTCATACCACCAGAGACACAACCCATCATACACTGTAGCTTCACTGCTGCTGCTACAGCCATACCCGAATGATCTGCCAGCTATTCAGGTACATGCTGCAGTGTAACCAGCAGCTCAGAAGAGAAATACAGCTTTAAAAATCTACTGGGCACTTCCAACTCAGGTTGAAGTATGTTGTATTTTTAATGTCAATCCTTCTTCAGTTTCTTCTACTTTTACCTTAGTTTTCCAGAATACAAGTAATATTTTTTGTCACGCTCTTTACTTTGCCAGCACCAGTATAATTTTTCTACACTTATTTTTTAAAGTTCTTATCAACCTTGGCATCTACAGCTACTCCATTAGTATAGTACGTGAGTATAATGGGTAAAAACACTTGTGACTTGCTGGAAATGCCTGCTATATTGCCTTCACCCTGGAACTCAGCCCATGGAGCTGCAGAAATGGGACAGACTCACTACCACGATGCAAAGGCTGACTCAAGTCAGCCCTTGAGCTGTGCCCTAACAGCAAACAGAATAAAGTATCAACTATAAACTTAAATGTTGTGCAGATTCTTACAGAACAATTATTTCTGCATATTCAGAGCACATTTTATCCTCCAAGATGAGTGACCCCACTATTGCATGCCATGTGCAACAGATGAGCTCTGGCGTGTTAGCAGCAATCAAGCCAAGATCTTTAAGGCTTCATCTCTTACAGTGGATAACCTGTCACAGGGCATTATATCCTTCTTTCATATCCTTCCTTGGCTCTGCCTATGAACATTCCACATAAACAAGGTCATCTTTACCACCAAGGCCAAAATGTAGGCTAATTCCCCCAAGATGATGTAGTTATTCTCATTTTCTTCATTGCCTGATACTCCTATATTACTTCATTCTTTTTACGATGGTAATTTTAAAGCCTAACTACTTCATCTGCAGAATTCTCTTCACTTTAATAATTACTGAGCTAATGAATTTATTGTTACTACTTCCCCCATTTTCTATTTCTGGTCAAATTATTGTCTGCTTGTTATTGTCTACTGGGACCTCAAGAGGGACACTGTGATCTGGCGGTCTAACCACAGGAACAGAATCCAGGAACTGCTGAGTTTTATTCCAGTTCTACCACTGCACGGTGATTAACTGGTGAGAAATGCCACTGAAGCCATTGCCAGTGCTCAACCGAGCAGCTCAGCATACCTTTAAATAAGTCCTGAGCCTTCACTCAGGGGCAGCACTCCTGCTGCCACCTATGTGGGATCAAACAACCCCTTCAGCAAGCTTCCCAGCTAGTTATCAGCCAGGTGACAGGAGAGTATAATGTGCTCTATTCTTGCTGAACTCCTGCAGCGACACTCAGATATGTCTTTCTGTAGACATCAATATGCAAAACTGTAACGTAACTTCTCCTCGGCTAACACAACTAATTTTTGCTATTTTTGGCATGATTGTCTTGGACTGAAGAACATTCTGTGACTTTTTTTTTTTTAATTGCCTTTTGTTTTTCTAACATACTGGGAGACCAAGATGCTTTCCAGTTCTTTCTGAATTAATTTATGTCTTAAATTACCATAAATTATCTCTTGAATTGTCTTCAGCACCTGCAAAGCATTTGGCTTTCTCCTTCAGTCTCATAGCTTCACTACCACCCAAAAACTTTGGCAAAAGAAGATATTAAATTGAAATAGACTCCTCTTTCGTGGGCATAGTTCTGCACGTAGATCTTGCCCTGACCAGCAACTCCATAGCTGCATTCCTGGTAACATGCTATTTAACTGTTTACAACACCACCTCAATGTAAATTCAAATCAGAAGTGAATGTGAGTAGAATATTGTTTATTATTACAATAAAAAATACACACAGTGTAATTTGAGGAAGCACCAGTCCCACTCACAAAAAAAGAGGTAAGCTTTCTAGGGATCACATCATGTGACCTGACCCACTCTTCTTTTCTCTACATGTTGGATAACTCTACTTCTCCAGTAAGCTTCTTGTACATAAGAATTCATGTGCTCATAGGAAAGTTTAGTACATTCATGCACTACTTGTAAATATATCGTGCAGGCGATTTAGCACTATGACTACACAGACATCTAAAAGGATGTCACATGCATTTACACTGGAAATTCATCTTTTGACAATTGCAAAATTTCTTTTATTTCAACAAAGCCGAGATTTCAGAAAAAATATGAGGCTTGGAATGCTTCAAGAGCATTCATACAGATACGGATTTGTGCTGTCCCCACACCTCTTAAATGATTTCCATATAATTTAAGTCTGTTCCAAATGTTATTTGACACCAATTCTCACTTCAGTAAACAGGCTATACATTTTACCATCAATGAATGTGACAAAAAAAAAAGAAAACGCAAAAGACACCTCTTTAAAATCCTAGATACTTTGACAACATAAATAATTTGCTCTGGCACCATGTTAGTCCTGTGTGTACACATGCAGACATACCAGAAAGAAATTGATGATGTGAAGAATTATTTTCTAACACCTTTCACTAGATATGGCTAAGAATAATAAACTCCTAAATAATGAATGTGCATAAACTTGAAGGATTCATCTCAACTGATCAGCAGGTAAGAAATGCTACTTTGAACAGCAGTTCCCTGTGCTGCAAACCTGGGCAACCATGGCAAGTTCAGGCCTAGCCACGGCAAATTCCCCTGTACTCCGCATTGGTGAGGCAACACTTCCAGTACTGTATTCAGTTCTGGGTCCTCCACTTCAAGAAGGACACTGAGGTGCTGGAGGGTGTCCAGAGAAACGCAACAAGGCTCTAAAAACCACAACTTATGAGAAATGGCTGAGGGAGCTGGGCTTGTTTAGCCTGGAGGAGACTCTCAGGGGACCTCATCACTCTCTAATGCACCTGACAGGAGGCTGTAGTGCAGTGAGGTGGGAGTCAGTCTCTTCTGCCATGCCTGCAGTGAGAGGACAAGAGGAAATAGCCTTGAGCTGAGACAGGGGAGATTCAGATTAGATATGAGAAACAAAAATTCACTGTTAGGGTGGTCAGGCATTGGAATAGGTTGCCCAGGGAGATGGTGGAGTCACCATCCCTGGAGGTGTTCAAGAGGTGTCTGGATCTGGTGCTGGGTGATGTGGTTTAGTGATTTAGGGATTACAGTGGTAGTGCTGAGTGGACAGCTGGACTGGATGCTGAGGTCCCTTCAAACCCTGATTCTATGACTCAAGTTCATGGCCACCAATGAAAACAGCAGCCTTTCCACAGCCCACTTCTTCAGCACATCACAGCTTGGATACCAAGGCTTAAGAGGCCTCCTTCTTTAATCAGTTGACATGTAAAGGGATCTTCATCATCATCATGTTCAAAAATAGCTTCAAAAATTATTAATATGTTGTACTGAGTTAATTACTACTAAATTACTTCTGAACTTGACAGTACTCATATTCTTTCCTACATAAAGATATGCCTCTGGACCAGTGTATTCATTTCAGCAGTTAATAAATAAAAGTCTTCAAGAGAGTATCTCAAATAAATGCCTCAACATTCTATCTGTACTAAAAATGTGATTGTGAAATGTAGCAGGTATCTCTTTTTTTAAGCTATCCATCACATGCAGAAATAACTATATCTTGAGGACAGTTAACTTATGAAGTGGGTTTGACATCGATCTTTTTTCAGATTAAACTGTAAAAGAGGATTATGTATGTGGCTATGGAAGTGCACATACCACACCCACTTAATTTAATTATATTAATATAATTGCATAAACACTCATAAGTCAACAAATTCCAATTTGAGTGCAGAAGAGACTTGCCATCCAAAAAACACATCACAATTTTTTCTTTCTAATCCCAGTGAGAACACTTGGAAAATGATTTTAGCTGTCATGCCTGCCATTCCCCTCTGTAACCTGGTACAACTAAACTGAGGTAGCAGAAACTCAAATCCATAAAGCTATATGGCAATTACATTTCTATTTTTTCATGGGAATTAATGAAAAGCATTTCCAAGTGTAGCCTACATCTAAACAGGATCAGATAACATAAATCAACACAATCTGTGACATGTGAATCAGTACACAATCTTTTAACACTTTTAGATAATTTGCCAGCACAAAATAAAACATTACAATTATCCTTAAATTTACAGATATTTCTCTGTTGATTTCCATGTACTTTATATTTCTTTGAACCAGTGAACAGTTTTAAACAAACACATATTCCACCAAGGAATAAGTTAAATGCTTCCTAGAGAAGAAAACCAAGTAGAACAAAAGAAATCAATACTCTGATTTCAAAAAGGATTAATGCAATTACTGTAGCTAAAAATCAGGACTGAAAAGAAAATGCTTCTGGAATGATAAAGAAAAATCTTTAAAGAATACCTAAACATGTTTAGGATAATTTATGATATTTTCAGTGTGTGCTCTCAGCCATAGTGTTTATTAGCACATCAAGAGTATTAAAAATGCCATCTGAAGCCTACCCTGCAGTCTACTGGCAATATTTTGCAGTTCAGTTCATTGTTCAAGGCAGGGAGCAGATGAGAGTACTGAAGGACAGCACAGTTTGCCCCAGGGAGGCAGCCACTTCTTTTCCACTGAAAGGGGCAGCCTCACCAGCCCCAGAGGAAGAGCAGGGAAAAGGTGAGGGACCATGCCTTGGCATTCACATAAGAAAGAGATGTTTTGGAGAACAAAATTCAGGGACTGTTGCATATAAAAAGATAAATCCAAACACACAAAGATTGGGAACACACATTAGCCACTGTACTCTCAGCCTGAAATGTGGAAGGTGATAAATGAATATGCAGGTATTTTAAATAGATCATGAATGGTGTACACACACAGATGACACGTTTGCGCAGCAGGACTGGACAACAGTATCTCTGTTTTATAATGTTCCTATCTATTGAAGGTGCAATTTGCTCCAATAATCTTAATGAAATTAAAAATCTTCAATTATTCTGATAAACAAGGGAAAGCCCATCAGTTCATTCTATACATAAACATATTTAAACACACTAAATTATTTTCTTTATGAAACCACTATACTCAAAACAGACTCAACATACAAGTTTCATCCTGGATAGAGTTTGGTGTCATGCTTAACTATACATGTACACTTGCTACACACATTCGCAATAGCAAATCTTTTGGGGGGGCATGGCTGCACAGAAAATCCATTGCATTTCTCTTGTTATTTAAAGTTCTGGTCCTGCAACAAAGATATGAAAATTACACACGTTCTTTACTGGTTGGACTTACTCTTATGAGTAGATACTAACAATGAGTGAAACCTGCAAGGTCTGTTCGTACAAAGCCCTCCACATACACCTCTGCCCCTAAGGAAAGGTTACTCGGGGCCAGTATTTTAGTGGTCAACTCTGGTGTTCCGTGTAAATTATGTTGTAATGACAGACAAAGGATACCTGAACAAGCCCGCAGATTGTCAGAAAACCACCTACGAGGCAGTGTGTTTTTTCGTACGAATGAGCAGAAAATGGAACGACTGGAAAGACCCACTATTCTTTGGTTTTTCCCCCAACATAACTAAAGTTCAGCGAGTAACTTTATTCCCAGTGTGACGATACACATCCTCTGTTAAGTCGCACCTCACTCTCCAGCTATAAGCACGGTGCTACCAATCCCTCTCAGCCCAAGTCACTCGCATGCCCCCATCCAGCTCCTCGTCCAGCACCGACTCCCGGCCCTTCCCGGCGGGCGGCCACCGCCGAGCCCAGCCCGACCCTTCCCTGGCGAGGCCCGGGGCGCCCGCGGTCCCCGCGCACACCTGCCGCGACCCTGCCCCGGCCCCTCACCTCCGTCCTCCTCCTCCAGGGAGTTCATGCAGGGAAAGTAGACCGCCAGCGCCTCGAAGGAGGCGGACAGGCTGCTCCGGCTCTGCGACCGCTGCATGGCGCGCCCGCCAGCCGCCGTCTGCCGGCCCATCTTGGCCGAGCGGCACCCGCCTTTGGCGCGGTACAAGAAGCGCGGCGTCTTGGCGGCGGCAGCGGGCGCGGGGCCGAGCCCAGCCCGGCCCTCCGCGGGGGCTGAGGGCGG